>WAAF01019296.1:317265-432228 GCA_013400475.1 Tricholaema leucomelas
TTAGAATTTTCCCACCTAAAGAAAGGGAAAAAGAGCCCTTACTAATTTCACACCCATAGAAGGGGGAAAAAGAGCCCTTACTATTATATATACAGATATATATATATAAAAAAAAGAAACTTTATTACACCTGTATCTATATAGAGTGCACAGATCTGTAGAGGATTGTTTATCACTCCTCTCTTGAATTTCAAATGTATAGCTAAAGTATTGGTAGGAAAACTTCAACGTTGCCAACGTATTAGCCCAACTATCCACTTACTGTCTGCTCCGGAATCGCTTCTGCAGTTCTCTGTATGGTTTGAGGATTGAGCTGAGTAGAGCTCTAAGTGCATATTCCAAATCTTTCACCTTATGTCATTGTGCTTCCTTCCTGGAAGAGTAGTTTGTTAGCACTCAAATCTACCTAGGTTTTGTATATAGAAGATTAAAATAACAACTGGATGTTGCCAGACAATTAGTAAATGGCAAATTAGTATCACCCTGTATAAAACCTCACAGTATCACCAAGGTTGGAAGAGACCTCATAGATCATCAAGTCCAACCCGTTACCAGAGCTCACTGCTAGAACTACCTTTTGCTTTAAGTATCTAATTCTAAAGGAGTTTGCTTTCCAGAAAGTGCATAAAAATATAGGTAGGGGATTTTTATTTTAGGTTTTTAATATTTATTTTTGGTTGTATTTAAATTTTTTAAAAATGTTTTAATTTTTTCCATTTAATTTTGATTTTTATTTTGATTTTAATCTTATTTTTAAAGTTTGATTTTAAATTTTTACTTAAATTTAATTTTGATTTAAATTTCGATTGTACTTCTTTAAATTTTGATTTTAACTTTGATGTTATTTTTTAAGTTTCAGGTTTTTATTTTATTTTAAATTTTTCTTTAATTTTGCTTTTAATTTTATTTTAAATTTTGATTTTAATTTACTTCTATGTGTTGTGGGTTTTTTTCCTACTCCTAGCTGCTAGAGTGGAGCTAAAGAAGTCACTTTTTGCTTGTGTTTTTTTTTGCTTGAGTTTTGGGGTTTTTGTTGTGGTGTTTTTTTTGAGGGGGTGTTGGTTTTTTGGGCTTTTTGGTTTGGTTTTCTATTGTTGTTTGTTTCTTTTTGGTTGTTTCCCTTCCCCTATTTTTTGCTTTTGCATAATACCATTAATAAAAGGGAAGCAGGTGAAATCTTTTCCCTTTGTAACCTCTGTTGGTTGGGAGGAGGATATCTGTATCTATTTATTAGGATCTGATAGGAGGCTGTATCATATCTTATTGCTCTGCATAATACTCTGCCTTAAGTTCTGCGACTACCTCGCAGCAGAAGGTTATTAAACACGAGCATATGTCTGCTGTCCTGGTGGTAGCACTAAGTACTCTCTCTGAAACGCACCAAGCGTTTGGAGGAAGGAACAGGAATACAAAAGGAAAAAAATAAAAGGAGGGGGAGGGAAGGGAGGAAGAGGTGGGGGGGGAAAGCTGTAAAATGATAATGAGGGAGCATGCAGTCCCTCTCAGCAAGCAGCTCAGCAGAGCAGAAGTGTGGCCTCAGTCACGGCACTGTGACTCATTATTAGAATCCTTTGCCTAAAGGCTTGGAGCAGTGATGCAGGAGAAGTTCACGCTGCGAAGCTGATAGCTCGTTGGAGTGACTGTGAGACTAATCAGGCGGCCGCGGCTGCTGAAGGCTTGCGCTTGTTTCCTGACAGACAGATTCAGAATCAAACATTAAGGCTATGGGGTTTTCGTCCGTTTCAGTGAGGGCACAAAGCATGCCAGCTTATTTGGTATGAAATGTTGTTGTTGCTGTTGTTGTTGTTGTTGCCATTATAGAAATTATTATTATTGCTTTTACCAGCCTCGATTCTCGGAGGAGTAAGAAAATGTCCTTCTGGAACTGCTGCAACTCTGGCATTTGGCTTTGCAGAGTGCTTCTCGGACTCGTGCAGGGCAGGATGTTCCGTTTCAGCGTTAGAATATGCTCCTGTAAGCCTAGGAGAGGCGTTACTGGGATGATTCTTCTTCTGGTGCTCTCTCCATCACTACAGTAGCAGCACGGCAATGATAGCGCTAACCTTATCCTAAACATTTCTACTGTGTGCTCATTTTCTGTTCCTGGATGGTTCAGCATCTGTGATGGTTTGGGTGTCACACACCTCCCTCCCCCCCCGCTTTGTAAATTACCCAGACTGGACTCAGGCAGCTCTGGAAATTGAATGAAGCTTTTATAGTTAGAGCTTAGCACAATATACAAGCAGATATTTACAGTATATACAGTTATAGACAGAGATAGACAAGTTAAAAAAAGTAATACTCAGAAACCTGAGTCCCCAGGAGGGGCTCCCAACCACCCTTCCACCTTCTCCCACCCTTCTCTGCTTTACCCCAGATGTTGCTTTGTGCCCATGGAAGAATGGAGTGTTGACCAGGGGAGTTAAGAAGCAGGTGGATTAATCAGATTAGGTCAGAGAGAAAAATACAGCCCACAGCCTGGACAGAGAGCAACTACTTTGTTTGGATTCTTGCTCTTATACCTCTCAGCAAACCTATGAGTGAAGTAGACATCACCATTGTTTCCCTTTCACAGCCTGTAACATAGTTCTTCTCACCAAAACATTCTAGCTAGCTTCAGACTAGCACAGCATCTTTGTGTGATGTGACTGCCACGCAATCCTCTTTTGTATGACAAAGCCCAGGGAGGTGGTGGAGTCACCGTCCCTAGAGGTGCTCAAGAAAAGACTGGATGAGGTGCTTAGTGTCATAGTCTAGTTGACTGGATAGGGCTGGGTGATAGATTGGACTGGATGATCTTGGAGGTCTCTTCCAACCTGGTTGGTTCTATGATTCTAAGCTATTCATTTTAGGGCTGGGTGATATGTTGGACTGGATGATCTTGAAGGTCTCTTCCAACCTGCTTGATTCTATAGAATCATAGAATTTGTAGAATCAGCTAGGTTGGAAGACACCTTCAAACTTATCCAGTCCAACCTAACACCCATCCCTATCCAGTCAAGTAGACCATGGCACTAAGTGCCTCATCCAGGCTTTATTTTTTTTTAATCCAGTCTATGATTCCATCCTTGGTCACCTCGGAACAAGCCTTTCTCTAAAAACCTGTTAGACCTGGAGCAGCACTGAAGTTTTCTGGAATTATTTTTGTTTGGTTGGGTTCTTTCTTTTTCCTTTGGTTGTTTGTTGTTTTTTTAACGTTCTTAGCTGTATCTCTGTACCTATAATTGTTCAGAAAGAATGCAAAAGTTGATGTTAAACAGAGGCCTACACAGAAGGGAATACCAAAGCCTGAAGGAGCTTAAAGGGCTGGCTTATGCTAGAGGCTGTTATTTCAGGATCTTAGTTCTCATCTCTTATGTTTTATGGCACAACATAGTATGTTTTGCTTTGTCCTGTGATGCTGAAAGTAGTTACCTCACATATCTTTATTTTAACATGGAAAGTTCAGTGTTGAGCATCTCATTTCATATGTATCACATAGAGAAGATGCCCAATGCCCAGCTAGAAATGCCAAATGCCAAAGAAAGCAATGGGCTTAGGATTCTGCTTTATTGAGGATTCAGATGCCCAACTCTGTTATACAGCCAGAGCAGCTCAGTCTTTTTTCACACAGAATGCTGCAATGGAAAGGTTCACTTACACCCAGTATTGATAGGCAGGAATTGAAGTGCCTTAGGGATTGGCCCAGTGGAAACTTAGATGCACAGTGAATTTGGGTATGCTTCAGAACTGCCTGGCAACTGAGCAGAGCATTTGGGAATTAGGCTTATAGGTCCCACTTGATAAATTTATTCCTGCATAAGTTCTTCTGAGTTCTATAGTTCCTTGGGTTGTGGGCTTTTTTTGAGCTCTTAAGAGAAGAACATGTGCTTCTTTATGCCTATCTACACTACCAAATCAGTAACACTTAGGCATGCTCACAGTGATGTTAGGAACAACATTTTTTGGTTCTTGGGGTTTTTAATTGTCTTGCTGGGAAACGTGGACTGTCGAGACTCAGAGAGTTGTTTTGTTTTCTAAAGCAAGCAGTGCTGACTCGTGGGTTTGTCATCTCATTTCTTCCACTGGTCATGTTTGAAACGTATTGAATCCAGGAATGGTTTGAATTAAAGCACCTTAGGTTGAGGTGTGATTAAACCAGAAACAGTATAAAGGAGGGGGAGGTGTCTGAGAGTTTATTTTGCCTCATCTATCTAAAATAAATTTGAAATGTAGGATAAACTTAGACTCTCATACATGTCCTGTGCCAACCTACTTGGCATAAACAGCAGTTCCACAGAGCTGTGAATTTGACCTCTGTGTGGCTGGCCTTAAATATAGTTGAAAATATCAGCAAAATGAATGTCTGGATGTGGATGCATTTTGGAGTTTGCATCATTGCATTCTATGCAATGGAAGCAAATGGTCTGCAGATACCAATTCAAATGCATACAAGTCTGAACCTTGAGTAGTTAAAATAACATTGGTAATAATTTTAATGGCCTGGAGGTTGGAAAATATTCTTTCTGTCTCTGTGTACTTTTGTTTTGCTTGAAAATGTAATCATGCTTCAGAATGGTAGCTTAGCAGGGCATTATACTCAGCTAGAAAAGCATTTGTGTGTCTGCACTTATTGACTGGCAAATCCTGAAGTGTAAGCTGTCTGATTAGGATATTTGCCAGCTATTTGCAGGTCGCAGTACACATGCTGGAGAAATTTATGCAGCACTTGAAATTCAAGAATTTCAACTTGAAATACATTAAGTCATTGTCTCTGCTTCAGATGTGCTAAAGCTGCAGGTTGGTGTGGTGCAAATGGCACGTTGGCAGTGCCAGGTTAAAGCGGCTATTGATGTATTTTGTTCCTCACTGACTGCTTGCAGGCAGTGCCCTAAATAAAATGAAATAAGGTAGATAAATGCATTAAGCCTAGGTTTGAACTGTGAGAATAAAGAAATTGTTTATTTCTGTGTAACTTGGGCAGACAATATTGCTATTTATTAATTCTTTTGCTGACCACAGCAAACAAAACAAGAGAAGAATTTTGCTCTCTCTTATCTGCACATCATTTCCAGATGTGATTTGTTGGGGTTGGCTTTAGTTCTCTAGTCACTAAGTGAACAGTCTAGGCAACAATTATGATCTGTGCAGCACTTTTCCCTTTCTATGCTGTTCATTTCCTGAAGGATTACAGTGAATGCTTTGCTTTCTAACTGGCATCTTGCAGAGGGAGAGATGCTAAATGCTCTTCTTCTGCCACCTCTCCACTGTATTCCCTCACGGAGTTTTCCACTCGGTCTTTCTAGAGAATTCCTTGTTTCATCTCTTCAAAGGAAACTTTATGAAGGACAGGTTAAATGTCTTTATGATGCATCACTTGAGCCTCTAAATGTCCATGACGTTAGTCAGGGGTTTTTTATTTTCCTTCTTTTCTGTTTATTGCTTCGGGCAATAAATTTGGGTGAAAATACAAATGCTTTAGTGAAGTGCAATATGCTGAAAGAACATTTATACCTTAATTTTAAATATCTTCTGAATACAGGTAGAATATGAGACTTGTTTAACATAATATTGCAGCTTAGTTATGGGATAACAGAATAAGAACTCCCAGAGGAATTTTGTTAGCAAGGTAAAATGGAATCACATACACTACTTATTATTGCAAAAGCTTCCTTAATCACATTGTTTAAACTTTTCAATACCCTGTACTGCTTATTAGTGGTTTTTCATTTTCAGCTGTTGGATAATTCTTTTTTGCTAAGTCTGGATAAATAGTACTCTCAATACTTTGGGTTTTAGTTATAGATGATTTATATATGACCAGACAGCTGATGTAATAAAGAAGTATTGTGTTTTCCACTCTGTTGAACTTAGAGGTTCAAATGTGTTAATGCAATTGATTTGATTTTAATATTTTATAAAAGTTTCCACAACTAAAATACTGTTAGGAATTCCTCTTGTCAAAGGTTATGAAGGGAAATTAAATACACTTGGAGCTGTAATGACAGCAGATGGCCAGAGCCTAAACCAAAGGAAATAGTCTTATGGTCTCTTTTTGTTCTTATTTCCCGGTATCAACTCTGCATGGGTAGAAGTCCTTCTAATTGGAGATACTAAAATGTATCTTCTTTCAAATGGGCATGGGGGAGGAAAGAAATGCAAGTGTCCCAACATTTGGAATATCACTTTACTATGCAATTTCCAATGATGGTTCCCATTTCCAGCTAAGTTTGCCTTTTATTTCTTTTGTTTGTCAATGCAAAACGTGATTTGTGCTTGAGTTGGAAGTAATCTAAGGGAGAAAAGGGTAAGAAACTTAGACCTGCCATGAACTTTTAAAAGCAAACACCTAAGTAAATCTGATTTTTATGTTGTTTTGCTGGTTGGAAGTAATCTAAGGGAGAAAAGGGTAAGAAACTTAGACCTGCCATGAACTTTTAAAAGCAAACACCTAAGTAAATCTGATTTTTATGTTGTTTTGCTGGTTGGAAGTAATCTAAGGGAGAAAAGGGTAAGAAACTTAGACCTGCCATGAACTTTTAAAAGCAAACACCTAAGTCTGAGTTTTATGTGGTTTTGCTGGTTGGTTTGCTTTTGTTTGGGAGAGGAAGGGACTCACCCCAGGGCTGGTGGGGATCTGTATCCTTTAATGGGGAAGATTTGTTTAGTGTTCAATAATGATGGCAGAGTCTACTGTTTAAACTTATGAAGGCACTTGTAAGAATTATCAGGTCTAGTGTGAGTATTTAAGATTGGCACTTCATAAGTCACTTTTATGGGTTTGAAATTAAAGCAAAGGAAATAAAGTGAAGCTGAGGCATAGGAAATTTCATTTAAACACGAGGAGGAATTTTTTCCCTGTGAGGGTGACAGAACACTGGAACAGGCTGCCCAGGGGCATTGTGGAGTCTCCCTATCTGGAGATATTCAAAACCTGCCTGGATGTGTTTCTATGTGATCTGCTCTGGCAAGGGAGTTGGACTGGATGAGCTTTGGAAGTCCCAGCCCCTGACATTCTCTGATTCTGTGTGATGTAGCTGGCTGTTGAGATGGTGTAGCCAGGCTGAGTGGTGTTGGATAAAGGAGCCAAGTTGAGAAAATCTTAACAACTCTCAACTACTCACATCATAAAACCTTGAAATGTCACAACTCTTTAGGAAACTTCAAGACTGAGAACAGTGAAAATGGGACAGGCTAATCCTGTATTTCAACCATTAATGCCTTCTTGAATCTATTTTACTTTTCTAAAGTTACATAGCTGGGAAAATCACAGAATCATAGAATTGTCAGGGCTGGAAGGGACCTTGAGTATCATCTAGCTCTAAACGCTCTGCCATGGGCAGGGGTACCTGACAGTAGATGCTTAAAAATATCAAGTAACTGTAGGCATTTCACTGCTAAGCTGGATCATTTCTAATATCAAAAAGTGATAATGTAGAGAGTTTGGTGGTGTGTTTTTTTTTTTTTAACCCCACTCCCTGTCTGCTTTGTACGTGTTTAGCTCTGGTTGCTTTTTGCTTGGAGATCATCTTTCAAATGCTTGCAGAATATGTCTGTGATGATCCTTGTGAGTGATGATGAAGGTAGTTCTCAATGTCTTTTAATCAAAAAAAACCCCTCTGAGTTCTGTAAGTCTTTGTTAGCCCTTTCAAATGGGAACAGCAGGCTACAAGAGTTGGGGCTCTGCAGCCTGGAGAAGAGAATGCTTCGAGGAGACCTTGTAGTGGCCTTCCAATATCTGAAGGGGACCTGCAGGAAGGCTGGGGAGGGACTATTTACAAGGTCTTGTAATGACAGGACAAGAGGTAATGGGTTTAAACTGGCAGAGGGGAGATTCAAATTAGATGTTAGGAAGTTCTTTCCAGTGAGGGTGGTGAGACACTGGCACAGGTTGCCCAGGGAGGTTGTGACTGCTCCTTCCCTGGAGGTGTTCAAGGCCAGGTTGGATGAGGCCTTGACCAACGTGTTCTAGTGGGAGGTGTCCCTGCCTATGGCAGGGGGCTGGAACTGGATGATCCTTCAGGTCCCTTCCAACCTAAACCATTCTATGATTTCCTACCACTTGTTTTGATTAATTGATGCAAACTGCAAGAATGCAGCAATTTCCCCTTTCCCTCTCTACTATTGCATGCACACACTTAGTGCTTTCATCTGGTTTTCCACAACACTCCAGTTTGAACTTCCACAGAGATGCTTCTCTAAATCCTTCTTGAAGCCATTCTTCTCCTAAGGTCTTGCCCTCTAATCTGTACCTGAATCCCATTTCGATATCCACATTTATGTTAGGATATTGTAGAGTACAACACATTAGAATATAGCAGTAGTAGCTTGTTACAAATCCACGCTACTTTTTATGCCTCAACAAATCTCATAATCATTAAGGATTTGGCCAGTACTAAAAATGATGGAGAGAGAACTTAAGCCTGCAGAGGAATGTTTTGAAGTAGTTCTGCATGCAAGAGTTTTCCCAAAGGAGAGAGGTTTGAAGGAAAACAATGGAATTTTCTGGGTTTCTATAAAGTGTCTGGAGCCTTTTGGAGTTACAGAATTTTAAGTACTGAATTCTTGCAATGTGTTTTATTTATGATAATAAATACAATCTTTATTTATTTGTAATGAATGTTCTTGATCAGCCTTGAGATACCACATTGGGTTTGGATAAACAGGATTTCTACTGGGATATAATAAAGTAAAAAGGGGGAGAGAATAGACATTTCCTGCAGAGATGTTTAAGTTATTGATTCACACAGCCTCCAGTTGTGCCAGGGAGGTCTAGGCTGGATGTTAGGAGGAAGTTCTTGCCAGAGAGAGTGATTGGCATTGGAATGGGCTGCCCAGAGAGGTGGTGGAGTCGCCATCCCTGGAGATGTTGAAGCAAAACCTGGGTGGGGCACTTAGTGCCATGGTCTGGTTGGTTGGACAGGGCTGGATGATGGGTTGGGCTGGATGAGCTTGGAGGTCTCTTCCAATCTGGTTGATTCTGTGAATATGTACAGATATTTACATCTGTATACAATTGTATACAAGTTAAGAGTAATACAGAAGTACAAACCCCCTCTTGAACCCAGGAGGGCTTTCAAGCCAACCCTGCTCCTTCTTCCCACCCCTCTATCTCCAACAAAGTAAACAAAGTGAGCCTCATATAGCTCATGTGATTAATTGCAGAGATCAGAAGGTGAGATAGCAGAGCTGATAAGGGGTTAGAAGGAAATGATTAACATAGGTTCAAGCAGAGATAATGCAGCAGCCAGGTAGAGATTGGTTGGACTGGATGATCTTGGAGGTCTGTTCCAGAGTGGTCGATTCCATGATTTCCCATAGCAAGCATGGCCAATACTGTTGCATGGAATGTTAATAAAAATAGCTCTAATTCCAGGATAGAAAATGCAGGCACATGCAAAGATCAATCAGAAGTCACAGATGATGATTTGTTTCTTTTTCTGGCCAACAGAAAAGGTGATCTACTTTGTCTAGTCCCCACCCTTAACCTTACTAATGGCTGCAAATAGAAGTTGTCTCTTTGCAGCCAAAGTCGGTTTGAGACCAGGTAATTAACCTCTTAGTAAATTACAAGGGGCAGCTTCTCATGGAAACTTGAGTTGCTTGGCTCTCTATTGCTATTCTTTTCTTTCCCCTTGTTCCAGACTGGCTGTTTTGCTAGCTGCAAGGTGTTTACAGGCAGCGAGTGACCGCTGCATTGGCAGGCAGAGCGTGTCCTTCGTGCCAGCTTCTCCCCGCACCGCTCGGCAGCCAAAATAGAATTCTGCTGGAACACTGAGTCACGAGGGCTGACCCAGCAGAGCGCTCTGTGTGTGACACATAATGAAAGGTTGAACTGTCTGTCTCTGAGGTGGCGTAGCAGATCAAATCACAGAGGATCAGGCGGAGATATGTTGCCTTGCTCTGAGTGACAGAAGTTAATAATTAGTGACAATGATTGACAGATACACTCCATCTGCCGCTCTGACGCCTAGGAGCAGTTATTCCACAACTGTCTTCAGGCACAATGAACTCCTCTGGGAGAGAAAGATGGTCTGTGATTGACAGCTGCCTCCGAGAGAGACAGGCCACTGACAGTAAAGTCACTGTCAGCAAAAGTGTTGAAGTCTCCCCCTGTTCCCTGGAAGTTTCACTAGCTGTATACATTTATTCTCTTTCATTTATCATGTCAGGTGGGGGGTTAAATATATTACTAGCCAGCCGTTTGCTTAACTGCGAGGGTTTTTTTTTACCAGTGGTATTTCAGAGATCCAAATGCACTGAAATGACTTCACCTCTCTTTGGCTGAATGAAATGCTGTACCCCAGCCTGCTGACATAGCTGTATCTAACCTTTGTGGCGAGAGAAGAAATCTTGCATTACTTCTTCTGCACATTGCTGTTTGGAATGCTCGTTTGACAAAATGCAGGGGGAGGGAAGGGGGAAAGCCCAACGTTTGAACAGGCTTTGTAACTTAAGTCAGGTAGTGTTATCCCTTCAGGTTTGCAGTGTTAAAGTAGAAATAGAGGTGGGGTTTGATACAGAGCGTAATCTGTGCTTCCCAGATGTTAATAGCATCAGCAGCAAATGGGTAGCAGTGGTTTGTAAAGTCATAGAATCAACCAGGTTGGAAGATACCTCCAAGTGCAGCCAGTCCAGCCTAGTACCCAGCCCTACCCAGTCAAGCAGACCATGGCACTAAGTGCCCCAGCCAGGCTTTGCTTTAACATCCCCAGGGATGGCAACTCCACCACCTCCCTGGGCAGCCATTCCAAATCATCCCTGAACAAAGGCAACCCAAATTTATTTTGAGTTCTGTGTAAGAACGTGTAAGAAAATGTACTGTTGCATGGATTTCATCACTTCACCTAATTAGAAGTGGTTTGTATTCACCTAATTGCAGATGGCTCTTTGAGAAGAGGTGCAAACAGCATTAAACTCCTGTGGGTGTTAGTGCGATATTAGGGAAGGTTTGAGACTGTGATACTTCTTTTTAGGTTTTCTCTTCTTTCAAGTTAGATTCATCTATCCAGACTATGTTTAGGCAGGCACTATATAAAATTGGAATCAGAGAACATTAGATACTAAGCTGTCTGTGGTTAGCAGGAAGTAGGTCTTACTCTGTCAAGCGTATGAAAAGAAGTTCTGTGATCCATTCGTAATTGCTCACTTGCTTTCTCCTGGCCTATGAGATCACAGGCAAGAGCAGAGTTGCTGCTCCAACAAACTCCCACAGATGCTCCAATAGTTATTTTTATGGTGTATGTCTCTTATGCCTTAAGGATGTGTCTAGTTCAAGAGAGATGTTGAGGTACTGGAAAGTGTCCAGAGAAGGGCAATGAAGCTGGTGAGAGGCTTGGAGCACAGCCCTGTGAGGAGAGACTGAGGGAGCTGGGGGTGTGCAGCCTGCAGAAGAGGAGGCTCAGGGCAGAGCTCATTGTTGTCTGCAGCTACCTGAAGGGAGGCTGTAGCCAAGTGGGGGTTGGTCTCTTCTGCCAGGCACCCGGGGACAGAACAAGGGAATACAGTCTCAAGTTGTGCCAGGGGAGGTCTAGGCTGGATGTTAGGAGGAAGTTGTTGGCAGAGAGAGTGATTGGCATTGGAATGGGCTGCCCAGCGAGGTGGTGGAGTCTCCATCCCTGGAGGTGTTCAGAAAAAGCTTGGATGAGGCACTTAGTGCCATGATCTGGTTGATTGTCTAAGGCTGGGTGCTAGGTTGGACTGGATGAGCTTGGAGGTCTCTTCCAACCTGTTTGGTTCTAACAAGTGTGTAGAAGTGGTACAGGGTATAGTTTAGTAGCCATGGTAGTCTGGTTATGGATGGACTTGATGATATTAAAGGTTTTTTCTAACCTTAATGATTCTATGATTGGTCATCTGGCTCCAGTTGTCTCAAGTAATGGTAGATGTAAGTGCAGAATTGCTCTCATCTCTTTAGTTCTGGGAACGTACCCTTGATTGTCTCCCTGCTTGCCTTCCATGTCATTATGTGGATCAATTAATTAGGAATTTCTATGTTACTATGAAGAAATCAAGTTCAACATACAAAGTTCTTTCAATTATTCCAAAGTCTGCATGAGCAAACTTTTATGCAATATAATGGCCTAGCATTGGAAAACTAAAGCAAATTCATTGCCTCTGTTTTAAGAGTGAATCACATTACTCTTCCATTAAACAAAAAACCTCTATTGATTTTCCACAACATTACATTTTTGCCTGTCAATAGCCAGGTTTGTCATTTCCCATTTAAAAAAGAATCTTTCCTTGACTCAACGATTTGAATTAAAGCTCTGGAAAGAGCAAGGCCAGCTGAGAGAGCTGCTTCCATCCAGCTGAGAGGCAGAGACTACAACTTCGAGTCTGAAGCTCTGGGCTTTTTGGACACATTCTTTCAGTCTGAGGCTTCATTTGCAAAGTTCAGCGTCTGTGCCTGTTAGCAGTGAAGTCAAGTCTTGTTGAGTGTCTGTTTGCTAGCACAGCAGGAGGTACATCATCTGTCTTTGAGCAGGGCTGCTGTCGTTTCAGCTGACACGTACAAGAAGCAGCATGCCTTGCAGAAATAAGTGTGTGATAACTATACAGCGAACAAGATATTCTTAAGGCATTAGGCAACTGAACAGATCTCACTGTGTTATATTTCATCTTCACAATTGAAAATGACACATTTTTTACAAGTTCAGCAGTCATAACAGTGTATGTGTCTGGCCCCTCTGAGCGTGACCCTTTAAAAGCTTGCAAGTTTGATGGACTACTTTGCAACGTAGATTTGTGTAGATTTTGGTTTTTAAGGTTGGGGGGGAAACCCCTCAAGTGTGATTAGATTCTTCCCCAGACCTACTCTGCTATGGTTAACTCACAGAACTTGAAATACTTAGTAGAATAAATATCAACTGAGAACTGATGAGGGGCCTGGAACACAAACCCTATGAGGAGAGACTGAGGGAGCTGGGGGTGTGCAGCCTGGAGAAGAGGAGGCTCAGGGCAGACCTCATTGCTGTCTGCAGCTACCTGAAGGGAGGCTGTAGCCAGGTGGGGTTGAGCTCTTCTGACAGGCAAGCAGCAACAGTCTCAGGTGTGCCAGGGAAGGTCTAGGCTGGGTGTTAGGAGGAAGTTGTTGCCAGAGAGAGTTGGCATTGGAATGGACTGCCCAGGGAGGTGGTGGAGTCATTGTCCCTGGAGGTGTTCAAGAAAACACTGGATGGGGCACTTAGTGCCATGATCTAGTTGATAGGACAGGGCTAGGTGATAGGTTGGACTGGATGATCTTGGAGGTCTCTTCCAACCTGTTTGATTCTATGAATCATAGAATGCCAGGGTCTGGAAGGGACCTTGAAAGATCATCTGGTCCAGCCCCACTGCCGGTGAACACTGGTATTTTCCTTCCTTCTATTTTTGTTTGCCCCATTCTTTCTGGTGTGTGCTGCCTCAGCATTATCATATCTGAGCTGATCTCCTTACCAGCAAGATGTGTCTAAGCTGTAATCTCTGTCTCCTCATTAGCAGCCCGCTGCGAATCTGTTCTTCAGCTGCTGGGTGTCGAGACAGTAACGTGCATTTCCTCACTGATACTTTCCCCCCTCAGAGTGCTTCTTCTTCCCAATTCTCACTGCAGAATAATTAATCCTTTTGACCAGTTTACTGAGATCATCTCGAACGCTACACACAAGGCCTGCAGGGCTGTGAGGAAACAGATGCTGCCAGCGCTTTGTCCTTTAATTACGTTTACAGCTGGGGTTGCGCTCGGCAGGCTTTGTCTCTCTGGGCACTACATTTCACACCCATTCAGCCAGCAGCACAGGAAGAGCATTTCTGGGTTGCTTTCGCAGTACGTTACCGAATTGCCTCTGCGTCAGAAAAAAACAACCAAACAAACCACACCAACATAAGCTGGAGTGAAGCAGATCTGGAGCTTTTCCCGCAGTCAGAGCAGTGTTACACTGCCCAACTCTGCCTGGACTTGATTTAAAATCTAACTAAGGACACCCAAATGATTAAGTCCCAAGTTACATGAGTATGACTGCGTAGAAATACAGATGTGTAGTGTTCATATGTTTTGGGGAGCATAGGAAGTGCAGAGGGATGATTTAGTTCATCCCTTGCAAGGCTTCTCCTCCTCTGTTTTTTTGTCTGTTTAAAGTGTATTTGAATATTCTGTCTCTTAGCCTGTATTCTTGCTTTGTTTTTCTTTTACCTTTGCTTTGTACAGCTCTTGGTTTTATCCTGTCCCTGCTTTTGGACAGCTCCTGCCTTTTGTACGGCTCTTGGTGTTATCTCATCTCTGCTTTTGGACAGCTCCTACCTCTTGTACAGCTCTTGGTGTTATCCCATTTCTGCTTTTAGATGGCTCCTGCCTTTTGTACGGCTCTTGGTTTTATCCTGTCTCTGCTTTTGGACAGCTCCTGCATTCTGTATGGCTCTTGGTTTTATCCTGTCCCTGCTTTTGCATGGTTCCTACCTTTTGTATGGCTCTTGGTTTTATCCTGTCCCTGCTTTTGGACAGCTCCTACATTCTGTATGGCTCTTGGTTTTATCCTGTCCCTGCTTTTGCATGGTTCCTACCTTTTGTATGGCTCTTGGTTTTATCCTGTCCCTGCTTTTGGACAGCTCCTACATTCTGTATGGCTCTTGGTTTTATCCTGTCCCTGCTTTTGCATGGTTCCTACCTTTTGTATGGCTCTTGGTTTTATCCTGTCCCTGCTTTTGGACAGCTCCTACATTCTGTATGGCTCTTGGTTTTATCCTGTCCCTGCTTTTGCATGGTTCCTACCTTTTGTATGGCTCTTGGTTTTATCCTGTCCCTGCTTTTGGACAGCTCCTACATTCTGTATGGCTCTTGGTTTTATCCTGTCCCTGCTTTTGCATGGTTCCTACCTTTTGTATGGCTCTTGGTTTTATCCTGTCCCTGCTTTTGGACAGCTCCTACATTCTGTATGGCTCTTGGTTTTATCCTGTCCCTGCTTTTGCATGGTTCCTACCTTTTGTATGGCTCTTGGTTTTATCCTGTCCCTGCTTTTGGACAGCTCCTACATTCTGTATGGCTCTTGGTTTTATCCTGTCCCTGCTTTTGCATGGTTCCTACCTTTTGTATGGCTCTTGGTTTTATCCTGTCCCTGCTTTTGCATGGTTCCTACCTTTTGTATGGCTCTTGGTTTTATCCCATCCCTGCTTTTGGATGGTTCATACCTTTTGTACAGCTCTTGGTTTTATCTTGTCCCTGCTTTTGGATGGTTCTCCCCACTTTTGCACACTTTGTGCAAACTAGCAGACTTGGCAAGCCCTGGGGTCCTTTGAGAGAGAGAGATGGCAGCATCTGGACTGCCCCCTCTCAGATCCTATCGGTGGCAAACTTCCTGGCTGCCTCCCGGACTGGGGCACCCTAGTCCTTTTGGCTCTCCCCTGCCGCTGCGAAGGCAGCATCATCCCGCAGCCATCCCACTCAGGAAGAAGTGCTCGAGACACTTTCGAGTTTGGCAGCTCTGACTCGTCTCAGACTTCTGAGGCGTGGATCTCTGTTATTGGATATTGCCTGCAGCATCAGAAGGCTGCTCCTGCAGAGGAGTCCAGTAAGAGGTCACTGCCAAATGCCTGTCTCACCTGCCCGAGGTAGCTTTTCTCTTAATCTTCTGCTCAGCCTGATTGATAGTGGCGTAAAGATGTGCTTAGAGCTTAGCCTTTTCCATTTCCTGACTTCCTAAATATCTGCATTTATCTATAATACCCTTTTTTGGGGAAAATATTCCTGATTGAACTGAATCTGCTAATAAACTAAATTAATTTTGTGTATAGTTTTGGGGGCAGGCTTCCAGGAAAATAAACGAGTTCTATTTTTTATGCTTCCTGACTCTGCCACGTTAATTCCCTGCCTCCACGACAAAGATATGTTAAAAGGTAATTCAGAAGTATCCCAGCAGTAAGTGCTTGGTTATAGCTGGGGAAATAAAGGTTTTAGGGATGGGTGCTGCAGGGTACAAATACTCTTAATTCACTGTAAAATAATTTGTGAGGGACTTCGGTAACTCTTCACATCCAGAGTACGTTTTCTTCAAGCACGCTTCCTCCAGGTGCTTGTGTTTGCAGAAAGTACATACCTGCAAGCTAGAATCAGTTACAGACTCTTTAGCCTCTCAGCTCTATCCCAGGAAGGGAAATAAACAAAGATCACTTTCAGACAGATGTTTTTTTTTTCTGTGCTCACAACAAGAGTAAAAAACAGAACCACTTATTTACCTGGCCAGATGAATTGAGAATGTCTGTTAATATCCTCTATGCTTTCAGGTAAGACATGTTAGATTTTCCTTTGAAATGAAAGGGTGAGAGCCTGCAACAAGGCTGCTCCAATTGAAAATGAAGCCTCACACAAATCACATCAAAGCCACTTCTCCTGTTGTTAGCTTTCCTCAAGCAGGAGACGATTGTCTCATTAAAGGAGGTAAACCACACTGTTTACATGGAGGGATCTTGATACGCAGCACACAATGGCTGCCGTATTTATACCACATAGAGCTGTTCTGCCACAGGAGACCACTTCAGCTACCATCTGATGTCTCCTTTGAAGGTGTGCTCCCTTGAAAAAGGATTGTCCTTCTTTGCTTCCCCTTTGGTTTTCCTCTCTAATGAGGTGGTTACGGGTACAGCAGTATCTAGCGAGCTGAGATGTAAACCAACATAACTCCATCTGCAAAATTAGCTTCATAGCATCAGTCAGGGTTAGAAGGGACCACAAGGATCAGCCAGTTCCAACCCCCCTGCCATGGCCAGGGACACCCTACCCTAGAGCAGGCTGCCCACAGCCTTATCCAGCCTGGTCTTAAACACCTCCAGGGATGGGGCCTCAACCACCTCCCTGGACAACCCATTCCAGCCTCTCACCACTCTCGTGCTCAACAACTTCCTCCTCATGGCCAGTCTGAATCTCCCCATCTCCAGCTTTGCTCCATCTTCCCTAGTCCTTTCACTTGTTGATATCCTAAAAAGTCCCTCCCCAGCTTTCTTGTAGACCCTCTTCAGATCCTGGAAGGCCACAAGAAGGTCCCCTGGGAGCCTCCTCCTCTCCCAACTGAACAGCCTCAACTCTTTCAGTCTGTCCTCACAGCAGAGCTGCTGCAGCCCTCTGAGCATCCTCCTGGCCCTTCTCTGGACATGCTTCAGCATCTCCACATCCCTCTTGTCATAGAGGCTCCAGAGCTGGATGCAGTACTCCAGGTGGGGTTTCACCAGAGCGCAGTAGAGGGGGAAGATCACTTCCCTTGCCCTTCTGGCCACACTTTTCCTGATTCAGCCCAGGCTCTGGCTGGCTTTCTGGGCTGCAGGTGCACACTGTTGGCTCATGTTGAGCTTCCTGTTCACCAGCACCCACAAGTCCCTCTCCTCAGGGTTGTTGTTCATGGCTATGTTGATTAATCTGTGCAGTGTTAGAAGCATTGTGATACTGCACTATTAAATCCTTGTTTTTGTAAGACTTCCTTTTGATCATTAGGCCAACGTTTGCCTAGCTGCTGGGGATGTTTTTACAGAAGCTGAATGAAAGTAATCATGATATAATTATTACATTCCTCCTTTTACTGTGCAAATATTTTGGGTCTAGTTCAGTGACTTCAATGTAGGCTTTGCTAATTGGAAAAAAAGAATTCTTTTCAGCAGCCCTTTTAATAAAGAGGAGATGTCTGAAGTGTCTGCTTGCGGTTCCCGTTTCATTTGCAGGGTGTTGGCCCTGCCTCGCTCATGCAAAGGTGGTGGAGATTAAATAGCATATTTAAGGATGATAATGATGCAGATAAAAGAGAAGGGTTGTGTCACATTTTTACAGTCTAGATTTTGTTACTAATGTAATGATTCAAGGGCTGTGTTTGTTAGAAGATAGAGGTCTTTGACCTCTCTTGGACTGGATTGAGTGAGAGCGAGATGGCAATTTTTAAACTGATTGGACTGGTATTTTCATTTCTTCCAGTGCTTTGTTTATAATTAAAACAGTAGAACTTTTAATGGCCACTTAAATCACTGTACTTTTTCAAGCAGAATTTCAAATGTTGGTCCCCATAGTGCAAAGTACAAATCTTCCTTTTGCTACTTGTGGACCAAATTGTTTTGTCATTGAATTAATAGAGACTTTGCCTAAGAGCAAAATGAAGAAGCAAGGAGAAGAGGGGACTTAGAGGGAACCTTATCACTCCCTGCAGCTACCTAAAAAGAAGTTGTAGTCAGGTGGGGCTCAGGCTCTGCTCCCAGGCAACCTGTGACAGGACAAAAGGGCATGGTCTGAAGCTGTGCCAAGGGAGGCTTAGGTTGGGTATCAGGAAGTGCTTCCTCGTGGAAAGGTGATTAGGCACTGGGATGGACTGCCCAGGGAGGTGGTGGAGTCACCATCCCTGGAGGTCTTCAAGAAAAGATTGGATAAGGCCCTTGTTGGCATGGTTTAGCTGATATCCTGGTGTTAAGCTGGACTGGATAGTCTTGGAGGTCGTTTCCAGCCTCAGTGATCCTGTGATTCTAATCTGAACTTAGAAGGGCTTAGTGTTGGCAGACATAACATTCAAAAGTGGTGGTCATGAAAGCATTGGCTGCTTGCTAATTCAAACCAACCTACCAGAAGGTGACAGATGTGGTTTGTTAGAAATGGGTATGCACAAACAGCATGTGACATGTTTCCAGAAGGTGTAGATATGAATTCAAAACTCATAGATATGAATGATTGGATTCAGTTACCTTAAATCAGCTCCAGTTTTAGGGGCTGCCACCAGCAGCTACCTCTCCAGAAGGGTGTGGCTCTCCAGTCCTGTACTATGTTTGCAAATCCAACCTGGTTGATTCCATAATTCTATGATTCTGAGTTTACCTAAGGAGTCTGAAGAGTGTGAAGCGTTTAGACTGTGTATCAGCAGAAGTCAGTTACTTCTGAATGGTGACTATCTCATTCCTATGTTGTTGCCTGCTAAAGCTGATGTACTCTGATTCAGTTCTGGGCCCATCAGTTTAAGCAGGATGGTGAGAGGCTCAAGCATGTCCACAGAGGCTGGTGAGAGGTCTGGAGCGCAGCCCCTTGAGGAGCAGCTGAGGGAACTGGGGATGTTTACCCTGGAGAAGACGAGGCTCAGGGATGACCTTATCACTGTCTGCAACTACCTGAAAGGAGGATGTAGCCTCTGTAGTAGGGATTGGTCACTTCTCCCAGGCAACCAGGGACAGAATGAGGGGATACGGTCTCCAACTGGACCAGGGTAGGTTTAGGCTGGATGTTAGGAAGAAGTTCTTCACAGAGAGAGTCATGGGACTGGGACTGGGTTGCCCAGGGAGGTGGTGGAGTTGCTGTCCCTGGAGGTGTTCAAGAAAAGCCTGGATGCAGCACTTAGTGCCATGGTCTGGTTGATTAGATAGTGCTGAGTGACAGGTTGGACTTGATCTTGAAGGTCTTTTCCAACCTGATTGAGTCTGCAGTTCTGATGATGTTCCATGAGCAATGCTTTAGTTTCCCTGAAATTGCATAAATGGATCTGGTGTCGCCAAGTACAAATCCACTTTCCTGTTGCGCACCTGGGGGGCTTGTGAAGGAACAGTGCAGCGCAGCAGTTTCGAGCTCGGTGCAGCCGTGCTGCTGATTTCAGACTGATCAGACTGTCTTGCCTGGTGCTCTCATATGTTGAAAGCCCAGGTCAGTGGGAGGTTGAGAGATGCCACTGGACCAGTCATATGCTGTGATTCAGTGAAGGGCCTTCATAGGAAACTAGTCAGGCTTGTTTCACTGCAGGTCCTCATCACCCCCCCTAATAAGAATGCACTGATTGAAGCATGTTTGCCCTTATGGCTCTCCTAGAGGAGCCGTCTCCTCACCTCTGCTCTGTCTTCAGTCACCCCTCTTTAGCTGCAAGGAAAGTTGTTAAAAAGAATGTTTCTCCCTCTGCTGTTACAATCCACTTAGTGACACAAGAAATGTCACTCACGATGATTAACATTTTAAAGCAGTAAATCTTGAAGGTCAATCTGAAGCAGAGGACAGAGAATGCTTATGGCTTTCCTTCCCTGTCTGCCTCCCATGAGGAAACCTATTGCATGAAAGTAGTGTTGGCAGGGTAATAACGACCCCTTCCTTGCTTTCCCATTGTCTTCCATCAATTAAAAAAGGAGAAGGTAGGAATTATTTTAGGCACATCTCATGGAAATGTGAAATACAAGACTGTATTTACCTTTTAGACAATGCACTGCTTTGACTTACTCCTCTCTTCTTAGAAAAAGAGCTGTGGCTTAAACCAGTGCACCTTCCCCTAGCGCAGGGTCAGGCTGCTCTTTAGGACTCGTTAATTAGCCTCTCGAAATGATACAGCAGACCTAGAGAAAACCCAGCCACACGGCAACAGGGGGTTTGCTTTGCTAGCAGAAGGTGCCCCCTCTATAAACCCACCTTACTTATACAGAACTCCTCCTTCACCACCACCCCTACCTCCACCCCCGCCCAGGTTTCTTGCTAACTGCTTTCTGATGCCCCATTGAAACCTGGAATAGGTAGAATCAAGCAGCCACCAGCGGCTGTTTATATGCTAATGCATATCCTCTGAGCTGAAGTAGGCACCTAAAACCTATTGCTGCTACTAATGATGGCTACGCTTTAACCTCTACAGGGGGAAAAAAAGAGAGACAAAAAAAGAAGGATTTTTTCCTTAAGAAAACAACGCAGTTGCTTTAAGATGAAATGTAATTATCTGTTATCAGATGTCCTTTAAAAATGGAAGGCCTATTTAAGCTGCTAAAAACATTGAAGCCCTAATTCCACCCTAATAGCATTTTAATTTCGACAAATCACAGTACTATTGTTACAGGAGGTTTCGCTGGGGGGATGTGGTAATAGGTCCATCTTAGCTTTTTAAAGAAGCGTTTCCCTTTCTTTTAGGCACTCAATTAAATCGTTGCAATCGCCTAACCTTTGGTGACACAACGTTTTACATACTAAGGGAGAAAACAATGGCCATTAGCATCTAAAAGAATTTGGTTTAAAAAAGTAGTGAAACTTTAATTGCTTTATGTATTCTCCTCAGAATATGATTATTATTTTTATTATTTTTAAGATGTTGGCTTAGAATCATAGAATCAACCAGGTTGGAAGAGACCTCCAAGATCATCCAGTCTAACCTAGCACCCAGCCCTATGCAATGAACCAGACCATGGCACTAAGTGCCCCAGCCAGGCTTGGCTTCAACANAAAGGGGAAGAATAACCTCCAAGGACAACGACTCCACCAGTGCCTCATCCAGTCTGTTCTTGAACACCTCCAGGGACGGTGACTCCGCCGCCTCCCTGGGCAGCCCATTCCAATGCCAATCACTCTCTCTGGCAAGAACTTAACAGGATCTTATGAAAAACTTTTGTTTCCTGACTTTGTTGTGATTTCCAGAGTGATTCTATGAGATTCCACACACACACCCCCCCCCCCTTCCTTCAATGTTTAGTAGCAGCTTCTGGTACCATGAAGCTATTTTAATAGTTCTGGAGCAGAGCCTTAGTGACATTTGAATGCCAACATCTGTAAAGAGACAGCTTTCTCCCACATCAGAGAAAACAAATATATACTGAAGACCTTCTTCCTAAGGTCCAGTCTAAACCTACTCAATCTCAGCTTGAAACCATTTCCCGTTGTCGTTATATGTGCACTTAATGGTGTGTTTTTTATGGCAGTAGAAAGGGCAAAGCCACTAAGAGGAGTTCAGTGTGGTCCTGCCCGATTCTTGTGCAGAGTCTTGTCTGGAGCACAGCCCTATGAGAAGCAGCTGAGGGAGCTGAAGGTGTTTAGCCTGGAGAAGAGGAGGCTCAAGGGGGACATTATCACTGTCTACAACTACCTAAAAGGAGGTTGTAGCCCGGTGGGGTTGGTCTCTTCTCCGAGGCAACCAGTGACAGAGGGGACACAGTCTCAAGCTGTGCTAGGGGAGGTCTAGGCTGGATGTTAGGAAAAGTTCTTGACAGAGAGAGTGACTGGCATTGGAATGGGCTGTCCAGGGAAGTGGTGGAATCAGTGTCCTTGGAGGTGTTTAAAAAGAGCCTGGATGTGGCACTTGTTGCCAATGTTTAGTTTGTTGGATAATGTTGGGTAATAGGTTGCATCTTGAAGGTCTTTTCCAACCTGATCGATTCTGTGATTCTCTTCTCTGGACAACATTGTACACCTGTGGACAACATTGTACACCTGTACATAAATCAGGCACTGAAGTAAAGGTGTCTCAAAATAGATAGGTGAAAGAAGCCTACTTTTGATACGTGGCAGCTGACCAGTTGTGGCTTGCAGACTGTCTTCAGTAGAACTGCTTTTAAAGAGCGATGGTCTGAATTGATTAATCAACAACCCTTGTGGAAGGTGAAGATCAAATCAAAAAGATCACATCTCTAAACAAAACAACAGGGTTCCAGCACTGCCTTGTTTTGTAAGACATAATAAACAGGATGCAGTGTACTACGTACCTGGAACAGTTCTAATTCAATTAAACTCCAGTTCTTCCAGCACTGAAAAGAACAGCAGTGGCAAGCCTGTGTAACCCTGGCATATGAAACAACCTATTTAAGGTAAATCAACTCCTACTTAAATGACTGTAATAAGCAGTGCCTGAGTAGCTCTACCCCTGGGGGTGTCATTTATCACAGTGTAATAGAAAATTGTAATGAATAATAACACCTAGCTCTGCTGTAGGAGCTTGCATGTGCTGGGGGAAATGCAAGTAAAGTGTCCAAGGAGGGGGAAAAAACCAGCACTGGAGTGGTTTGGGGGTGTTTTTTTTTCCCTGTACCTCTCCTCACCCCTTTAAAAGCAACATGTCTGTGAGTTTGTGTTTGGAAGGTAAAGACTCTCTGTATCGTTCCAATCTATGTCTCTATTTGCAGCATACTGTACAATGCTGGCCTAGGAAATGTTTGTCACACAGGAAAGAGAAGCAGAGGCAAAACCTGTTACTCTGTGAGGAGTGTGGGCTTCTGGCAAGTCTGCAGGAGTGCAAAATTATAACAAATCTTCTGGAGCTCTAAACAAGGTGTCACAGTTGCCATTCCCCTTCCTGCTGCTAGCTAATTTTCAGCATGCTAGCAGCAATCACCCTTGTCCCTGCACCTCTTGTGTGAGATGCCCAAGTCCCCACATTTTCCATGGAGAGATAAATGTCCCTGGAGTTGATCTTGCTATAGTTACTTATCTATGATAGCAGACAGTGGGAGGGCTTAAAAGGTATGTTAGAGGGCTAGAACAATGCTGCTGCTTCGGCTGTCCAGGGTTGTCTTTCATTCTTAGTGGACAGCTCTAGGAGTCTGAGAAGCAAAGTATTTGCCTCCAGGGCTGAGTTGCACTTCTTTTTGCCATGAGCTGGGGTCCTTTAGTTTGCCCTCTCTTCACTCCAGCCTCCCTTCAGGTAGTTGTAGAGAGCAGCCTCTTCTTCCTCATGGCAAATGACAGGACCAGAAGTTTAATTTAAGGATGAGGAGGAATTTTTATGTTGTGAGGGTGACAGAGCACTGGAGCAGGCTGCCCAGGGGAGTTGTGGAGTTTCTGTCTCTGGAGATATTCAAAACCTGCCTGAATGTGTTCCTGTGTGATTTGGTATAGATAATCCTGCTCTGGCAGGGGGATTGGACTGGATGAGCTTTGAGGTGCCTTCCAGCCCCTTATATTCTATGAAATGGTTTCAAGCTGCCCCAGGGGAGGTTCAGGCTGGATGTTAGGAAATATTTCTTCCCGGGAAAGGTTCTCATACATTGCAATGGTCTGTCCAGGACAGTGCTGTAGGCACCATCCCTGGGAGTGTTCAAGCACTGTGTGGACTTGGCACTTAGGAACATGTTTTAGTGTTGACTGTGCCAGGTTGAGGGTTGGGCTGGATGAACTTTGAGGTCTTTTCCAGGTAGATATATCCTATGATACTGTGGAGTGGCTATGGTATAAGATGTGAACTAGCTGTGTATCTTAGGAAAGTTGATTCCATACTAACTGGTGTACAAGTTAGGAAGGGAGATTTTTCTCACAGTTGGAAACTCCCCACTGCAAAATGGATTGTTTGTTGCATTCTACATCACAGAATCACAGAATTGTTAGGGTTGGAAGGGACTTCAAGGTCATATAGTTACTGCTACCCTGCTATAGGCACGGACACTTCACAGTAGATCAGATTGCCCAGAGCCACATCCAGCCTGGCCTTAAAAACTTCAGGGCTTGAGGCTTCCACCACCTCCCTGGGCAACCTGTTCCAGTTTCTCACCACCCACGTGGTGAAGACTTCTTTCTCATGTCCAATCTAAATTCCCTCTCCTCTAGCTTGGACCCACTCCCCCTGCTCCTGTAACAACCTGACACCTAAAAAGTCTCTCACTAGCTTTCTTATAAGCCCCTTCAGATATTGGAAGGCCACAGTAAGGTCTCCCACATGAAACAGGCCACCTGCATTGGAGGAAGTTTTTGATTTTCAGAATTCACCTTCACATGCTGTAACACCCCATGGTGAGCTGAGCTTTGTGCACAACTGTGCACAACAGTGCTGGTTCCAGTGCTGTTCAGCATCTTCATCAATGACTTTCATGAGGGCACAGACAGATAGAGTCTGCTCAGCAGGTTTGCTGATGACACCAAACTAGGAGGCTTGGCCGCTACAGCTGAAGGCTGTGTGGCCATCTAGTGAGACCTGGACAGACAGAGCTGGGCACAGAGGAACCAAATGAGGTTCAACAAGGACAAGTGCAGAGTCCTGCACCTGGGGAGGGATAACAAACTACAGCAGAACAGGTTGGGAGGTGACTGCTGGAGAGCAGCCCTGTGGAGAGGGATCTGGGAGTACTGGGGGAGAACATCCATGGGACAGCAATGTGCCCTGGTGGCCAAGAGGGCAAATGGGATCCTGGGGGGCATTAAGAGGAGTATGTCCAGCAGATCAAGGGAGGTTCTCCTCTGCATCTATTTTGCCCTGGTGAGACCTCATCTTGAGTACTGTGTTCAGTTTTGGGCTCCCCAGTTTAAGAGGGACAGGGATCTGCTGGAGAGGGTCCAGCAGAGGACTACGAGGATGATGGGGGAACTGGAGCATTGCCTGATGAGAAGAGGCTGAGGGAGCTGGGGCTGCTTAGTCTGGCGAAGAGAAGACTGAGAGAGGATTTAATCAATGTTTATCAATATCTGAGGGCTGGGGGTCAGGAGTGGGGGGACAGGCTCTGCTCACTGCTTCCTGGGATAGGACACGTAGCAATGGGTGTAAGTTGCAGCACAGGAGGTTCCAGCTCAACACAAGGGGGAACTTCTTTCCTGGAAGGGTCCCAGAGCACTGGAACAGACTGTCCAGAGAGGTTGTGGAGTCTCCTTCTCTGGAGTTTTTCAAGGCCCATCTGGATGCATTCCTGTGTGACCTGAGCTAGACTGTGTGGTCCTGCTTTGGCAGGGGGGTTGGATTCAATCTCTTTGGGTCCTTTCCAACCCCTGACATCCTGTGAGCCTATGAACTGCTTTGTCATGAGTGTAATGGACATCCCATCCCCCTCAGGTGTGATCAGAACGTTCCTGTAGTTATTATTCCATTACTAAGACCATTACAACTATTGAATAGCAGAAATTTCTTTTAAGGAGCAAAATATCACTTACAAGTGGGTTGTTCCAGCTGAATAAGCATATTTCTTGACTTAAGTTCATAAAGCACACCTGCTAGGAATACTTTAAATTTGATGATGAATGAAAAAAGTAAGCCATTAACAAGCCCTTTAAAAGCTCCTGACTGCAGTAAGACCTTCTGTAAATGAAAGTAGCACTTTTTAATCAAGTATTTAAGGTTATATACTCCCTGGTAAGTGCTGCTTTGTGAATTAATAGGGAATCAAAGTCGGTGCTATATCGAGAGGTAAAAGTAAGAACATCATTTCAAATGGCTAATTAAGCTATTTTGTATGCCAGGTTATTGAAGTGGAATCAATGTGAAGGTAGAATTCTTTGTTTTACAACATTTATTCATTTTGGTCATAAATGGTGACTTCTGTGACTATATTGCATTAGGAGAGAGGGAGCTTTAAAAAGCAAGAGTGGAACAGTAAGGAATGATTTTCATGTCTGACTTAGAGGACCTTTCCTTTGAAAGAAGTTTTGAGGGTTAGAAGCAAATATCCTCATTGCAGAACATGTTTCAGGAAGAAAATTACCCTCCCTTCTGCCTGAAATTTACTCATTGTTGGGAGTTAATTGCTATAAAAATGTCTTCATGATAAAACAGATTTAGGATGATGTGGATAGAATTGTAGAACCTGTCAGGATTGGAAGGGATCGCAAGGATCAGGCAGTTCCAACCCCCCTGCCATGGGCAGAGACACCTCACACTAGATCAGGCTGCCCAGAGCCTCACCCAGCCTGGCCTTGAACACCTCCACGGATGAAGCTTCCACCACCTCCCTGGGCAATCCGTTCCAGGCTCTCACCACCCTCATGTTGAAAAAGTTCTTCCTGACATCCAGTCTGAATCTTCCCATTTCCAGCTTTGCTCCATTCCCCCCAGTCCTATCACTACCTGACAGCCTAAAAAGTGCCTCCCCAGCTTTCTTGTAGCCCCCTTAAGATACTGAAAGGCCACAATAAGATCACCTCAGAGCCTTCTCCTCTCCAAACTGATGTTGAATATTTAGATTTAGGTTGGATTTTAGGAACAAGCTCTATACTGTGAGGGTACTGGAACACTGGAACAGGTTGCCCAGGAGGTGGCTGGGGTCCCACACCTGGACATATTTAAGATGAGGCTGGACAGGGCTCTGGGCAACTTGATCTAGTTGAGGATATCCTTGCTGACTGCAGAGAGGGTTGGACTGGATTACCTTTGGAGGTCTCTTGCAACCCAGACCATTCTATGATTCTGTGATCATGTATTTGGCTGGAGAGATGGGCACAAGCCAACCTCATGAGGTTCAGCAGGACCAAGTACAAGGTCCTGCATCTGGGTCGAGGGAATGCCAAGCACAAATCCAGACTGGGCAGTAACTGGCTGGAGAGCAGCCCTGAGAAGTGGGACTTGGGGTGCTGCTGGCCAAGAAGCTCATCATGAGCCAGCAGTGTGCACTTGCAGCCCAGAAAGCCAACCAGAGCCTGGGCTGCAGCAGGAGAAGTGTGGTGATTCTCCCCCTCTGCTGTGCTCTGCTGAGGCCCCACCTGGAGTACTGCATCCAGTTCTGGAGCCTCTATGACAAGAAGGGTGTGGAGATGCTGGAGTGTGTCCAGAGCAGAGCCAGGAGGATGCTCAGAGGGCTGCAGCAGCTCTGCTGTGAGCACAGACTGAATGAGTTGGGGCTGTGCAGTCTGGAGAAGAGGAGGCTCCCAGGGGACCTTCTTGTGGCCTTCCAGCATCTGAAAGGGGCTATTAGCACTATCAACAGCCAAAGAAATGTCAAGGAAGCTCAGATGAGTGGTTGCAGGCTTACCTCTTACTGACGAAGGTGAGCAAGACCTGGTTTAGTCCCTTCTGATACCTTTTAGAGGTGTTTCTCTCTCTGGTTCCCCTTAGAAATATCTGTGTGCAAGCTTGGACCTCTCACTTGTAATTCAAAATGTTTTGTGTCTTCTTCTAATCTTCCTTTTCTTTTTATCTGGGACATCCATGAAGCAGTTTGGTGTCATTGGAATGGTTTCATTTTGTGTTAGCAAAATCAGGGTTGGTGTGGGTTTTTTTTCCTCCTGATTAGTACTAAGTTTCCTTATTAATTAATGCTTAGTTAGCTTTAAATATCTTTTTCCCCATAGGAAAAAGCTTTTAATTCCTCTGCTGATAATGATTCCTGCATAGCTATTGTATCTTTATTAATCTCCACTTATTTTACTGCAAAATTGTCTGTTGAGGAAAGTTTGCCATGTACAGAAGATCAGCATAAGAGCTTCGCAAAATTTAAGAGACCAAAATAGTTTCAACCTTGAGTGCTGTGTCCACTTCTGGACTCCACAATTCAAGAGAAATTTTGAGATACTGGAATGTGTCCAGAGAAGGGTGATAAAGCTGGTGAGGGGCCTGGAGCACAGCTCCGTGAGGAGAGGCTGAGGGAGCTGGGGGTGTGCAGCCTGCAGAAGAGGAGGCTCAGGGCAGACCTCATTGCTGTCTGCAGCTCCCTGAAAGGAGGTTGTAGCCAGGTGGGGTTGGGCTCTGCTGCCAGGCAATCAGCAACAGAACAAGGGGACACAGCCTCAAGTTGTGCTGGGAGAGGTTCAGGCTGGATGTTAGGAGGAAGTTGTTGTCAGAGAGAGTGATTGGCATTGGAATGGGCTGCCCAGGGAGGTGGTGGAGTCGCTGTCCCTGGAGGTGCTCAAGCAAAGCCTGGGTGGGGCACTTAGTGCCATGATCTGGTTGATTGGACAAGGCTGTGTGCTAGGTTGGACTGGATGAGCTTGGAGGTCTCTTCCAACCTGCTTTATGATTCTATGAGTTAGATGTATTTGCAGCAATTACCTGTGGATCAACTGCAGTCATGCTGTGGGGATTTTCCCAGGGGTTTGTTGTAGCTGTGAGACCTGCACGTATGCTGCACACAATGCAACAGCTTAATGTGCTAAGAAATTTAAGCAAAGTTTCAAAAACCTGAGTACAAATAGTCTCTGGGGCAAGTAGTTTGTAATAGGAAGGCAATAATAGATGCTCCAGAGTTTGGATTATCATAGGATGGCTCAGGTTGGAAGGGACCTTAGAGATCATCTACTCCAACAAATTCTACTCCACCATGGGCAGGGACAGCTCACAGCTAGACTTAGCAGCTCAAGGCCTCATCTGACCTGCTCTTGAACATCTGCAGGGAGGAGGCATCCACAGTCTCTCTGGGCAGCCTATTCCTGAGTCCCATCACCCTTGTACTGAAGAACATCTTCCTGAGATCCAGTCTAAACCTACTTTCAGCTTCAAACCGTTCCCCCTTGCCCTGTCTGTAGACACCCTCATGAAGACTCTCTCTGCAGCCTTCCTTGGAGGATCCCCTCAAGTATTGGGAAGCAGCTCTGAGGTCTCCACAAAGTCTTCTCTTCTGCAGGCTGAACAACGCCAGCTCACTCAGCCTGTCCTCACAGCAGAGACCTTCCAGCCCTCATCACCCTGATGCTCATATTCAATCATTTCATTTTCTCTCACCTGCACCCTTAAAAGAATGGGGAGGAGAAAGTTTCAAACACTCAGGGCAAAAACAAATACATTCCAAAAACTCAAACCAAAGCCCTACTGAACCAGTAAGCAGAGGCTAAGAAATGAAGATGAGCAGAAGAAATATTTAGATGTAAATGAGTTAAAGATGTTTTACAGCAAGGGATTGGAACAGACACAACTCAAGAGTTACAAGTGCCAGAATGATAGGTCATTATCACAGCGTGGTGATAATGACAATTTAAAGTCATATTAGCTTTGTGATGAGGGCCATTTGTTCCCAGAAGTTCAGAAAAGAAATGGTCCTGTGTAATGCTCTTGCTAATAAAAATAATGGGTTGTAGTGAGCCCCATTTGCCTCTAAGGTGTTGATTTAAAGCTGCAGTTGACAATATTTCTCATCTTTAGTGGGGATGTGAAGGTTTAGTACTTGAGATGCTTTAAAGAAAAAGAAAAATCAAAACAAAAAGCCTCAAATAAACTGTGAGAGAATGACAGAATGTTAGGGATTGGAAGAGACCTGGAGATATTCCAGTCCAACCCCTCTGCCAAAGCAGGATGATTTAGGGCAGGTCACACAAGGAGCACATCCAGGCAGGTTTAGAAAGTCTCCAGAGAAGGAGACTCCACAACTTCTCTGGGCAGCCTGCGCCAGGGCTCCAGCACCCTCACCATACAGAAGTGTCTCCTCGTATTGAGGTGGAGCCTCCTGTGTTCCAGCTTGTACCCCTGACCAGTGATGAGTACAGGGGAAGAATAACCTCCCTTGTCCTACTGGGACATCCTTACCTAGGTCAGGCTGCCCAGAGCTCTGTAGAGCCTCATTTTGAATATCTCCAGAGATGGGGCCCCAACTACCTCCCTGGGCAACCTGTTCCAGTGTTCCAGCACCCTCATGGTAAAGAATCTGTTCCTAACATTCAATCTAAATCTGCTCTCCGCCAATTTGAAGCCATTGCCCCTCATCCTATCACTGCAGGCCTTTATAATGTGTAATAAAAAGTATTGCCTCTAAAGTAGTTACTTGGTAATTGATTTAGATATTTTATTTTTGTCTCTGTTTTGTTTTGCAGTTCACAGCTTAAAAGATGTGAAGCTGTTTGCATTTGACAGCTCAATCATGAAACAAATGGAGTTAGAGTAAAATGAGTTCAGAGGACATAGACATTGCCCCAGTTAAATTTACTGACTTTTCTGTTCTTATAAACTGTTTTCAAACAGCATAAATATCTTTAGGTAAGAATAGCAGTAGACTATAACCCATGAGCTAAGAGAATCATAGAATGGTTTAGGTTGGAAGGGACCTCAAAGCTCATCCAGTTCCAGCCCCCCACCATAGGCAGGGACACTTCCCACTAGAACAAGTCACCTTCAGCCTATTTTCTGAAGTTCTTCTCAATGTAGGCTGAAGTAGATTTTTCCTTCTTGTTAAAAGTGCTGGACTAGATCTTTTTTTTTCTCTCAGAGTATTTCTTCTTTAGGTAGAGATTAGTGTGAAATAAGGGCAAAGAAGAAGGAAGTTACAAGAGACTGCAGCAGCGACTGCTGTAATCCTCAAACTCTCCCACTAGTTGGTCGTTACTTGTTGGACATAAACAGCTGAATGAAAGATGGAATTTGTTCTGCCAGCAGAGGTTAACATCCTGTCTTTGTGTTAGTGGAGCTGTAAGGTTTGTTATCAGACTTACAAGCCTAACAAACAGCAGCCTCATAACGTTACTTCTAAACAACAAACTACAGTTGGGATGAATTATTGTCTATACTCAAGTGCCCCTCCAAACTTAAACCTTTTCCTTTGCCTCTCCCTACTGGATGCACAAGCTCTGGGGCCCATATATTATTTATTACAATCAAATAAGACACAGTGGTGGCTCAGTAAACTTGCTTTTCATATAAGAATTGATTTTATTGAGTAACACACACTGCAGACCCTAGCTTCCAGCAGCCGGGGCTGAAATGAGCAATTCTCTCATTGTAATAATGTGCCTCTGTCATCTCCTTATTATCAGCATGATAAAAGATGAAATATTCACAGATGCTGCCCTCCTAACCTGATCACAGCTTGATATTTGAGCTTTGGAAATGAGTTTTATAAGCTTTAATATACTCCTTGGCGGAGTGACCCCTGAAATTAAACATTATTACAGAGCGGATATTTAAAAAGCTGGGGCTGCAAATTACATCAAAATGAAAATATTAAGGAGTATTACCACTAGACCAAGTGGGAACTCACTGCTGTTGGAACTGTGAATGCCATGAAGCTCAGCACATTGGTGTCAAAACCATCAGAAAAAATAATAACAGCTCAGGCACCTTGAGTTCAGTTAGTTTAGACGTAGGGAGAAACTGAATTACTGGAATGGGTTTGGGTTTGCTTGGGTTTTGTTTCCTATAGGCTGGTTTTCCAGGAGGAAAAGGCACATTATTCTCAACTTGGACTGCAGCACTCTTCACACATCTGTTAAAATGCATATTGCTCCTTTAGGGCCTGGAGAATAAATCTTATGAGGAGCGACTGAAGGAGCTGAGGCTGTTTAATGGGAAAAAGAGGAGGCTGAGGGGAGGCCTCATGGCTCTCTACAGCTATCTGAAAGGCTGCTGTGGAGAGGTTGGTGCTGGTCTCTTCTCACAGGTAATTAGTGATAGAGCAAGAGGGAATGATCTCAAACTGCCACTGAGTACATTTAGACTGGATATTAGGAAAACCCTAAACCATATCCCCAAGCACCACATCCAAGTGACTTTTAAACGCATCCAGGGTTGGGGACTCCATCACCTCCCTGGGCAGCTCATTCCAATGCCTGAACACTCCCTAATGTCCAGTCTAAATCTACCCAGTGGCAGCTTGAGGCCATTCCCTCTTGTTCTGTCCCTATTTACCTGTGAGAAGACCAGCACCAACCCTTCTTCAGAAGGTGACCAGGATAAGTCCTGAGCACCTGATCACACCTTAGCTACCTGTCTTTGTAGCAGCAAAACAAGTTAGAAGCAACTTTTGGAGATCATCTAAGCAAGACTTTTCTTGTTTCTGTGTCATAGAATCACAGAATGGTTTAGGTTGGAAGAGACCTCAAAACTCAGCCAGTTCCAACCCCCTGCCATAGGCAGGGACACCTCCCACTAGAGCAGGTCGCTGGCACAGGTTCTTTCCAGTGAGGGTGGTGAAACACTGGCACAGGTTGCCCAGGGAGCAGCCACGACTTCGTGTGTTTGCTGTAGTATTTTCCAGCAGTGTGTTTGTAGTCTTTAATTTCCTTCATTGACCAATCCAAAGAGATGATTCTCTTTGGATTCTATGTAGGAAACTCTGCTCTAGGGTAGGGTGTCCCTGCCCATGGCATGGGGGTTGGAACTAGATGATCCTTGTGGTCCCTTCCAGTCCTGACTGATTTCTATGATTCTAAATTCCTCCTGCATGTTAAAACTTGGAACTTCCTCCTTCAAATCCTTGTGAAATCTGGGAAGTTAGAAGGAAGGGAATGGAACATGTTGGTGAGTTCTGTTAGGTTCTTTTAGATATGCATAAGCTACAGGGAAACAGGAGAGATACAATCTGCGTTTAAAGCTGTTGACTTGCTCCTGCTTTTAATGATCATTAGGTAGTCCTCTTGAGGAAACAAGAGACTGAAACCTGAATCCTGTGCAGGTCAGGCAGTGAGATGGTGCTGAGTGGCAGGGGCGATGGGGAAATGTTTCTTCTTTCTCTGATGGAAATGAGCGGTGCTGTTTTACTGCTGTTCTGTGGATTGCTTTTATTTGTTTGCTTTAAGTCGGTGCCTTGCCTGACCCTCTGAAGTTCTTGCTGATTTCAGTATGCCTGCCTTAGTGCATGAGCTATGCCCTTTCATTCTTGATTTGTAATTAATGATGCCATTAAGGCCATTATTTAATTTGTGTTTACCTCTTCCCTTTTAAAATCCTCCTGCCTATTGAAATGTGTCTAACTTTCAGTGGATTCCTAGTTTTGAGTCGCCTATTTGTGGTAGTTTGGACATCACCAAGTCAATGTGATTGTAATATTCTCTGCACTGATCTAGCCAAAGCTCTTGCTAAATTGAGCTCAGCAGGAGCAAGTCCAGTGACCTCATAAATAGTGGAAGTGATTGCAAATTGGAATTCAGATATGTTCCTGTCTCAGTGGGTAACCGTATCCCCCACAAAGGAAGCAATCATCTCTTTCAAATTTCTGTTTGCCCTTTCACTCAGATATGTTTGAAGATAATATGGAGAGGGAGATCTTGCAGCATCTGACAGAACTGTTACTGGGAATTTTAAAAGAAACGTCCTGCATCTGACAATGCTACTTAGAGAAGCACCTTTCAAGCACTGCTTCTGCTGCAGAGAGCTTGGAGCGCTGTGTGCTGCACTTCCCTAGCTGGCTTTGGCTGTTTTTGACATCTGTGCCTATTTCTCTAAATGACCTTTTAATTTTGTTAGGACTAAAATGCCTTTGGTTGGTTTGGGTTTTTTTTTTTATTTATTTTCCTCCTTACTATTCTGTGATCTGGATTCTTGTTTAGTATTTATGGTTTGGTATTGGAACCAGGGAACTTCACCTCCAGTTTTCCTTCAGTATCACAGAATCAAGCAGGTTGGAAGAGACCTCCAAGCTCATCCAGTCCAACCTAGCACCCAGCCCTGTCCAGTCAACCAGACCATGGCACTAAGTGCCTCATCCAGGCTTTGCTTGAACACCTCCAGGGACAGCAACTCCACCACCTCCCTTGGCAGCCCATTCCAATGCCAATCACTCTCTCTGCTGAGAACTCCCTCCTAACATCCAGCCTAGACCTCCCCTGGCACAACTTGAGGCTGTGTCCCCTTCTTCTGTTGCTGGTTGCCTGGCAGCAGAGCCCAACCCCACCTGGCTACAGCCTCCTTTCAGGGAGCTGCAGACAGCAATGAGGTCTGCCCTGAGCCTCCTCTTCTGCAGGCTGCACACCCCCAGCTCCCTCAGCCTCTCCTCACAGGGCTGTGCTCCAGGCCCCTCCCCAGCCTTGCTGCCCTTCTCTGGACACCTTCCAGCACCTCAACATCTCTCTTGAATTGTGGAGTCCAGAACTGGACACAGCACTCAAAGTGTGGCCTGACCAGTGTTGAGTAGTAACATTCTACACAATTCTCATCATTCAGGTGGATGATTTATTTGCCAGGCTACTAAGTTAATAGGCTAAGAGTTAAGACTCTTTTAGTATTAATAATAGCCTAAGAGTCAATATTCTTTTATGTATTAATAATACACCTAGTAAGAATTCTTGCCTTAACTTCTCTATATTCCTTCTATATTCCAGTTCTGAGGCCCTCAGTTCAAGAAAGCCTTCAGGGAAATGACCAGAAGAGTCCTGTGTGATTCTGTGATTCGTGAAAGGCTTTCATATGTTTACTTTTTTCCCCCCAACTTTTAATTTTTCACCATTAAAGGGAAAAAAAGGAAAAAAAAAAACATTGAAACATTTAGGATGGAATATACTTGTCTCATCTCCTGCATAGACTTTTTAGATGTGTGACTGGATATTAGGAAGAAATCCTTGTTATTGAGGGTGGTGAGGCACTGGAACAGGTTGCCCAGGGAGGTGTTTGAGTCCCCATGGCTGGAGGTGTTTAAGGTCAGGCTGGATGAGGCTGTGGGCATCCTGCTCTAGGATAGGGTGTCCCTGCCCACGGCAGCAGGTTGGAACTAGATGATCCTTGTGGTCCCTTCCAACCTTGACTGATTCTATGAAAGATATGGTGTTTTTTCTCGGTTGGGGATGTGTTTTGGACCATGTTCTCCTTTTGCTCCAGGAGATAGTGACCTCCAGTGGCAGAAGTCCCTTGAAACAGAATCTTCTGCTTTCAAAAACTACACATGAAAAAAAAATTCTACTGACTTTTTGGTTTTGCTAAGATACAGCCTATGGCCACAGTAAAACAATGGTGAATGAAGGGAATACCAGTGCTGAAAAGTAGAGATGACAAAGTAGGAGTTACAGTGGCAAACTCACAGTGTTTTCTATCGGCTGAGATCAGATTTGCAGATCATTCATTTGGAGAAGCAAAGCCTTCTACTTGCTACTCAAGTCCCTGTAGTTGTGTAACTCCTTGGGGCTCATGGGGAAAGCTTAGCCCAGAACAGGTCACTGGTAGGGAGACAATCCATGCAAATAGATGTTACACAGCTTTCAAGGACAGAAAGAAGCACAAAGAGTGAGTGCAGGAAGCAGCACTAAAGGTGCAGTATTCATCTGCGATTCAAGAAGCGTGGGAAAGGCAGGAGCAGAGCGCAGAGAGGGCAGGGAAGAAATGCACTTCTGCCTGGCTGATGTTGAATGTTGAGGAGGCAATAAATAACTGGCTAGCAAGCTGCTGACAGGGAGGAAAGAGCAGAGAGAAGCCACAATGAAGGATGAGCCTCCGAACTCTAGAAGTGCACACCAGTGAGAAGGAAAATTAAATGCATGCAGCACCTGCTTTGTATCAGATTGAATAAGAATTGCAGCTCAGGTCGCTCTCTTTCTATTTCTTTTTGCTTCACCACTGTCAGGAGAGCATTTACTGCAGGCACAATCTCTTTGTTCTGCTAATTAGTCATCCTCAGATGTGTGTGTTTAGACAATGGGATTTCTTTTTATGGGTTTTGTGGGGGGGTAATTTAGTTCAGTTGTCTGCCCTTGTATTTGTGAAATAACTTGAGAGTGGCATCGTTAATTGGGTTTTATTCTGTGTTGCCTTCAAGTTGCCTTCAAGTTTATGTAATTTTCCTCTTCTAAGTTGGAAGGATTTTGCAGCCATGTAAAAGCAAGAGTAAGAAAGGTTTAATTAATTCTTAATTTGTTCACATTTCTGCTTATAAGGTAGTTGATTAATAGTTTATTACCAAGGTGTCATTATCTTAAATCTGCCAATTCTTCTTCCTCTTCTGTTCATCTAACTCTCCTTTCCTTTCCCCCCTCCTTACCAAATGATTTAGCATGTGGCTGAAACCCTTTCTGTGTTTCAGCCTTAATGATCTATGCTGGAGACCCCATTATGGCCAACGTAAAATGGTTTTGCTGGCATATTTTATGGTTCTCTGCAAAAGTACCTTGATATTTTAATTGCAGGCTAGCTATTAATGAGAAAGATCTATAATCTTCTAGGGATGAGTGATACATTTGGCACTTTCAACCCAAGCAGTACATTTCTTTAAATATATGTACTCTTCTGGACTATTGGCAAGGGAAGAGAGAAAATTCTTACTGCTTAAATCATTCTCTGGGCTTGCTTCATGTAAATAAGAGCTGGGGAACACTACGTGTTTAAAGGCATGGGACTGCAGTCAAACTCTCACCTTTCTGTATTTTCTGTCTTGGGTTGCAATACTTCCAGTTAAAGGAAGTCCTGGAGCACTCAATCTGTTTATTGCTTTGAGATTTCAGGTATCTTTACCCTGAGTGTTTATTTTTTTGCACATCATTATTGCGCATAGAGATTAGCTGGAGGGGAAAACATGTCAGAATATCCACGCCTAAATAAACTGGTTTAGACTGATAGCTCAGACCTCAAGAAAAATTCTGCCAGTCCAGCTGTCACTTTCTTCTTCAGCAGCCCAGATGCACCTAGGGAAGAGCTCAAAGCAGTTTAAACAGGTCTGCTTGTTCCTCACTTACTAACTACGTTGCTGGATACTTTCTTTTCTGAGAGGTTCACTTCAATCACAGTTGGAAGTCTAAGCTCCATTTGCCAGGTTGTTCTGCTGGTGCATCTAGTGGTGGCAGGCCTCTGTTTTGCAGCTATGAAATTCAGCACACAGAAAAGCCCTGGCTGGGTAGCCCATTTTTGCTGAAGAAGAGACAAAAAGCTGTTAGCAGTTTGCTAAATCACTAATCTCACTCTTTCTATTTGGAAAATGCAGCATGTTGTTTTGCATTAGGAGGGGGCTTGCTCCATTATGATCCCAGTAAGAAAGGCACTCAGACTCTATAGGATGCCTTTAAAAATGTTATTTATTAGAGCTAATGCTGTAAGAAGAGAATAGCACAGAGAATTGCTCTGGGAGCAATGGAGACTCAAACAGGACTCTGACCCAAGCACAGTCAGACCTCAGATTCTCTCCTTTCAGTCCATCAAGCTATTGTGTGGCTTTCCTACAAGGAAACTACTCTGTTTATCCTTTTTGCAGCCAGACAGAATCTGTATCTCATGAGAACCTCTTGCTGCACTGCTAAGGATAAGGCAAGGTCACACAGGTGGCATTGTCACCAGTACCAAGTGGATGCTGTTCCTCTCTGAGTCGATGGAGTTTATCCTGTGGTCAAGGGTGCAGCCCAGCCCTGGGCCATACTGGGTGTGCAGATTCCATTTCTTAGGTGTGAAGGAGTCAGGCACTGCTAGCAGCAGCAGAATGGGAGTAACATCTTCACAGACTTCCAGGATTTGTAGGCACTTTTTGTCAGTATTTTGGGGAGCTTCTGGTCCTGACTTGCTACTGAGTCCATTGCTTTGGCTAGTCTGCTGACTGAGGAGGGTGCTGTGCTGTGTTCTGGTTACTCCTGAGCAGGCATGGCTATGATGTTTGATGTTCATGCATTTTTCACATGTCTTCTCTGTGTATTGTCTCTGCTGGGTTACAGATGTGCCTGTGTCCTTGTACTTTTAGTTTTGCACATGTGGCCATGATGCCAGGAGACCTCACCTGAAATACTGTGTCCAGGTCTGGAACCCTCAATATAGGAAGGACTCATGGAGTGAGTCCAGAGGAGGGCCCTGAAAATGATCAGAGGGTTGGAGTACCTCTGCTATGAGGACAGGCTGAGGAAGCTGAGATTATTCAGCCTGGAGAAGAGAAGGCTCTGGGGAGACCTAATAGCAGCCTTCCAGTACCTGAAGAGGGCTACAGGAAGGATGGAGAGAAGCTGTTTACAAAGGCCTGCAGTGACAGGCCCAGGGGCAGTGGGTTCAAGCTTGAGAAGAGCAGATTGAGATTGGGTATTAGGAGCAAGTTCTTTGCTATGGGGGTGATTGAGCACTGCAACAAGTTGCCCAGGATAGTGATTGAGTCCCCATTTCTGGAGATATTCAAAGTGAGGCTCGATGGGGCTGTAGGCAGCCTGATCTAGTTGAGGATGTCCCTGCTGACTGCAGAGAGGGTTGGACTGGATGACAATTGGAGGTCCCTTCCAACCCAGACCATTTTAAGATTCTATGCTCGGCTGCAGCATCCTTTGTAAGCACAGGTAGCACAGACTGCTTGGTGTTAGCAATGTGTGACAAGTGTCATCAAGCAAAAGCTGTCTGCATGTATTGTCAGATAGAAGCTTGAAAGTTTGAGGGTGGATGTGAAGCCTTTACACGATGTGCTGCCGCACCTGAGTGTTTCTGAGCTGCTTCAGCAGGGGGATGCAGCAGAGCACTTCCCCTTCCCTGTCGTTGTGAAACGCTCCTGGAGGTGGTGCTGTGTAACAAACACACAGTTCAAGGGTGCTGGTAGTGCAGCGTTGCTGTGCCAGCTCCCAGTGTGTAGGTGCGTTCCCGTTAAGGTAACATCCACTTTCTAGTTGGCAATGAGCTCTAAAAATCAAATCCCTACTGCGAGGTAGAAATTGTTTAATTGAACATACCCTGTGTCTATTACATTAACCACTGAAGCAGGATCAGAGGTGTTCTATTCAGTGCAAGATTATTAACTACTGAAATACTAGACAAGAGGTTTAGTATCCTGGAATGCCTAATTGAAGAAACCCAATTGCAGCAGCGTGTTTGAAATCCCAGGATTGGATTATTGGCAGTTTGTACTAGAGGGAGCCAGTCTGTGGGACTCTAATGAAATACAATTCCCAGGAGGGCATGTTAGAGTAGAAATTGAAACATGTAGGTGCACAGATGCTGAAATGGAACCATTTTGGTGCACATTTCTTTCTGCTTGGCTGCTTCTCTGTTAGAAGAGGCAGGCAAGCAGTGGTGCGAGCAGTGCATGATGCTCTAACAGCCTTCACTCCCACTATGACCATGAGCTTCCATCAGCTATTGTTGCTTCTACTTGAAAATGCTTCTCTTCCTCTGTGTGGGTGGCAAGGAGCTGTTGGTGTCATGCAATAGGTGGTCCTGCAGCAGTGATCTGGTCCCTAGAGCTATAAACTTAGGCTGTTGCCTGTCTTATAAGTAAAGCTTGGCGTTATCCAGGATGCTTCCAAAATACATTAGTATAGAGACTGGAGGTGGACACAACATTGCACTGAGAACAGCTGTAGTAATTTTAACTGTTACCCTTTTATACAGATGAAGTTTTTAATCCAGTTGTCCCTCTTTGCAGTGAAACATCAGATATTTTTCAGTCACTCATCCCATATGGTTGGAGTACAACATGAACAAGCACCGTGCTAGCCCTCAAAGTGATTTCAGGTCCGACTGGAACATGTTGAGTTAGAAGAGTGTTCTAACTAGAAGAGAGTTAGGAACAGTAAAACCTGTCAAAATAAATCTGTAGGTCCTTAACACTGCTGCTTATGAGTTGGGGAGGTTTTTGTTTGTTTGGGTTTTTTAAGTAAGTTACTATGTTGTGGGTTTCAAAAGGTCTTTTGATGTTGCAGGAACTCGTAATGCTGAGCTAGTGCTGGCAGTATGTTAGCAGTGTTGATCTCTGGTGAACCCTGACAATGTGTCCAAGAACGCAGAGGAGTAACATGAGGCAGAATGGAAAGGAAAACTTTGAAAAACCTGGGGTTGTTTGACCTAGAGAAGACTCCTGGGAGACCTTAGAGCTGCCTTTCAATATGAGAAGGGATCCTACAGGAAGGTTACAGAGCCTGGTGTCTGGTGGTAGGACAAGGGGGGATGATTTGAAGCTGAGGGAGAATAAGGTTAGACTGGGTCTTAGGAAGAAGTTCTTCAGTACAAGGATGGTTAGACTCTGGAATAGGCTACCCAAAGAGGTTGTGGATGTCTCCTCCCTGGGGGTGTTCAAGGCAGGTCAGCTTGGATGAGGTCTAGTTGAAAGGTGTCCTTGCCCATGGTGGGAAGGTTGGAGTAGGTGATCTCTAAGATCTCTTCCAACCTAAGCCATTCTGTGACACTTCTGCACTTCTTCTTTCACAGAGGAAGTGAAGGCATTGCCAGATAATTTCCCAGTTACGACTGAAGTGACTGAGACCACTCAGATTCCTCTTCCTACTATAGTTGTTTGTGAGTTCCAGGGTGAAAGGCTAATGTGTTTGCTGTTCTAAAACTTGTCCTTTCTTTTGCTTACATTGCTGCAAGCTAATTCACCACAGCTCAGGATTGTAATTGGCATATTTGGTCCTTTGGCTGGTGGAGACTTATTGCAGAAGTGACAGTAACAGCTTTTAGGGAGAAGGGAGCCAGACGATGCACACAGCTGTCAGAGCCTGGTAGAGCAGAAGCTGCTTTCGCTCTGGAGGCATTTACTTGGCCATCTCTGCAACCAACAGGGGAGTCACCAAGGGCAAGACTAAGACTCTGGTGATGAAAGAGCCTAGTAGTACAAACACAGACCTTTTAATAAAGCAGAGTCATTGGAGGAGAAGAGAATATTGTGAGATATCTGTGAAGCAAAAGCAACCTTTTTTGCACTCCAATGTTTTATTTTTTCCTTCACAGATGGAGTTAATTATGTGGAAAATTAATTATGTGAGATGATATTGTCCCAAAATTAATGCTGTTTATTAATTTTTGCTGTTCAGAACTCTGCCACCCCTGACCACTAATTCTAATATTTTGGTTCTTACACGGTCATGGAAACATTCTATGGATAATATCCAGATCAAGGAATAGCCAGCAAAATATATAAACATTAATTGAACTGGAAGAGAAGATTCCCGTGGTCAAATGCCGCTTGCCCAGTGCATGGACTCAAGGAGCAATTTCTGCTCCATGGCAGAAGGCAGTAGAGAATTACAAAGATGCATTGAAGCATTTACTCACAGGTTATTATTACCCACTCGCAGGGCCTAGCCACACTCCAGACAGTGCCCAAATGCTTTCAGGGGACTCTGTCTTGTCGGACGTTGAGGCTTGAATCTTCCTGGCTCCTGGGGAAAGAGGCAGACAATCTCTGACCTTGTCTCCTGGCTTCTTCTGGACCATCTGTATATATGTCCAGGACTGCTAAGCAGGACTTTAAAGTGCAGAAGGCAGGATGTGGTCTCAGCACGATGTCAGGCTGGCCACACAGGCGATCACATGCAGGCATCCAGAGTCTGCTCCTGGTAACTCATGGCAGTGGAGTTTACCAGGCAAGCAACAAGGCAGTGTGCAACTGCAGCAGGCAACGGCAGAGCACAGCTGAGCACAGCAGAGAGAGCAGAGAAGCAAAGCAGGTTGTTTACCTGTGTATCTCCTTTTATCAATGTGGGCTGAGATTAATTGCCCTTTGGACACAGAATAGCCAATCAGGATGGCAGTTAGCCAAACCTTACTGTATTAGTAGGTTAGTGGTGGCTAGTAGGTTATTAGGCTGGATGTTAGGAGGAAGTTCTTCACAGAGAGAGTGATTTGCCATTGGAATGGGCTGCCCAGGGAGGTGGTGGAGTCACCGTCCCTGGGGGTGTTCAGGAAAAGACTGGATGAGGCACTTAGTGCCATGGTCTAGTTTACTGGATAGGGCTGGGTGATAGGTTGGACTGGATGAGCTTGAAGGTCTCTTCCAACCTGGTTGATTCTATTCTAGTCAAAGCCACAGGCTCACTTTCACCCAAATTTGGGAAGAGCACAGGGCTTGCACTAGGCAGGCACAAGCTGAGTGTGTGTACCTCACCACAGGACCCTGGGCACGCCAGACTCAGTGGCTACAGGCTCTTTTGTGTCCTTTTCCCACACTTGTCTCTCTCTGGTGGAACAGACAAACATGCCTAGACAAGGCAGGACGTGTGTAGGCCTATTTGGGCCTATCAGGCCTACCCCAACAGTGGCAAATGAAGACTGATTCTGTACCTGCAGTTGTCACATGCAGCCTGTGTATGTTTGTAGAGCAGAGTGTATCAAATCAGCATGTAGGGTTTCACTTCTAAGCCCTTGTCCTTGTGAAGCCTGGGATCTAACAGCTGTGTGGCTTTCAGAAGAAGGGCTCAAAGTTGGGTTACAGTGGGAAGACCTGGCAAAGAAAAGTGACTTGGTTGTTTTTATTGACTATAAAATTAATGAGATTACTAAGATGCAGAGTTTCTGGCAAAGAAAAATACTGTCATGAGTGTCCTGGAAGAGAAGCAGGAAAAGGGATATGAAGAATGATTAGTAAAGAGTAGCTTGGATCAACTTGGAAGGTACATGGACTGAAACCAACAACTATCTTATAGTGGTTTTCCAGTATCTGAAGGGAGCCTACAGGAAGGCTGGGGAGGGACTATTGACAAGGTCTGGGAATGTCAGGACGAGGGGGAATGGGTTTAAGCTGGCAGAGGGGAGATTTAGACTGGATGTTAGGAGGAAGTTCTTTACAGTGAGGGTGGTGAGACACTGGCACAGGTTGCCCAGGGAGGTTGTGGATGCTTCCTCCCTGGGGGCGTTTAAGGCCAGGCTGGATGAGGCCTTGAGCAACCTGCTCTAGTGGGAGGTGTCCCTGCCTATGGCATGGGGTTGGAGCTGGATGATCCTTGAGGTCCCTTCCAACCTAAACCATTCTATGATTCTACCTTAGAGAGGCAACCAACCAATTCTTAATGCCCATTAAGTATATTTTGGTTAAAATAGAGTGGTTAGAAGTGAAACATTTTGAGGGGAATGGTGCCATGCACCAAAGTGCTCTGTTTATCCGTGAAAGCCAAGAAGTTCATCTCCTGCCTCTTGCTTTTGGTTTGTGCGTCTTTCAGTCTCGCTTTTTTGCCCTTTTCAAGAGAAACAGGAGGAGGAAAAGGAAAATCCTACTATGCCTTCTAAATAGTAATAAAAAGGAGAAATCTACAAGAACATTTAGATGAAGATAAAAGTGTTTGCTAAACAGCGAAACTGTGCCACAACTACAGTGAAGATCCTGGCGATTTGGTGTCCTCCTAAATTCACTGTGATGTGGCTGTAAGTTGTGGTGAACTTAGAACTATAGAATGGTCTGGGCCAGAAGGGACCTCTAGAGGTCATCCAGTCCTGCCCTCCTGCCGTCACCAGGGACATCCCACCAGGTCAGGCCACCCAGGGCCCTGTCAAGCCTCACCTTGAATGTCTCCAGGCAAGGGACCTCAACCACCTCCCTGGGCAATGTGTTCCAGTGCTCCACCACCCTCATAGTAAAGAACTTGTTCCTAATATCCAATCTCAATCTGCCCTTCTCAAGCTTGAACCCATTGCCCCTCGGCCTGTCACTGCAGGCCTTTGTAAACAGCTTCTCTCCATCCTTCCTGTAGCTCCCTTCAGGTACTGGCAGGCTGCTATTAGGTCCCCCCGGAGCCTCCTCCTCTCCAGACTGAACACCCCCAGCTCCCTCAGCCTGTCCTCATAGCAGAGCTGCTCCAACCCTCTGATCATTTTTTCCCTGTGAGGATGACAGAGCACTGGAACAGACTGCCCAGGGGAGTTGTGCAGTCTCCTTCTCTGGAGATATTCAAGACCTGCCTGGGTATGTTCCTGTGTGATCTCCTCCAGGTGGTCCTGCTCTGGCAGGGAGGTTGGACTGGATGAGCTTTGGAGGTCCCTTCCAGCCCCTGACACTCTGTGATTCTATGAAATACTGTATATACATGCTTGTGAATTTTGCTTTGCTGTAAATATAGCTTTATCTTACTTCCAAGCTGTCTGAGCCAGCCTGGTAAATTCCAGTGGTGTGTGTAAGTTCCTAACCCACCAGACAAGGTTAGCAGTCCGTTGGGTGCCGTTTCCTTACGGATACCCAGCATGTCCTTGTGGAATTGCCTGGAGCGGTGCTGGCTGTGCCAGCGATCGTTTGTATCCAGTGGCAGGCTCATGATTTATAGGCCTGTTGAAGTCAAGGCCATGCTTGCTCCCAGCACAGCCATTTGTTTTACCTCATTTATTTATTTATTTGTGGGTTTGTTGGTTTTTTTTGAGAGAGGCAAATGAAAACCTTTGCAAATGAGAACTGTTTTTGACAAGACCTGGAGAACAATTCAGCATTACAACAGCAATGTGGATCCAAACAAGGATCACGTTCTTGTGTCTCTAACATTCTTCCCTGACATTTAGAGAGCACTTTTTGCACAGCAGCTCTCACTGAGGTGTTCAAAAAAAAGACTGGATTGAGGCACTTAGTGCCATGGTCTGGCTGATTGGACAGGGCTGGGTGCTAGGTTGGACTGGATGAGCTTGGAGGTCTCTTCCAACCTGCTTGATTCTATGATTTAGTTGATTAGATAATGTTGGGTAATAGGTTGGACCTGATCTCCAATGTCTTTTCCAACCTGATTGATTCTGTGATACTCTGTACATCTCACTGGCTGTACTACAAGCATATATCTCATTGGGTGTACTGTAAGCATGTGGAAGTCTTTCCTGCAGTAACAAACAGTGCATCTCTTTGTTTTCCCATTCATGTGAGTATGGTTCAGGGTTCAACTGTGCCCTGTTCACTTGGCTAAAAATATGAAACCTCCTTCATTTTGCAGAGAAGCTGGCATTGAGCTCGGTGGTTATATTCTAGAGCACAAAGGGAGAGTTAATGGAGCCAATATGGGTCACTGTGTGCATGTGGTTGTGGCTGCTGTGCTGGCATCTTGATCTGACTTTGCCTTTTAGCTACAGTACAAGTTTCTGTGTAGGCTCTGTCAGATCTAATATTGCCTCCAAGGACAGCTGAATTTATTATGCTACTCGTACCTCTCTCCTCATCCCTACCTGTGGTCATGTCAAGGGTTAGGGCTGGGCTGGCCACAAGATGTATGACAGAGGCTCTCTATGAACTCCTCTCCCTTCCCAAAGGGGAAGAGAAAGAGAATAAAGGAGAGAGACTTAGGGACTGGAAAAGAAAACGAAACCAGCTTTAATGAAAGGAATAGCAATAAAATGAAATACATATAAATACATACAGAATAAGCATTGCATCCATGTGGCCCGTCCCTGCCATGGCAATAAAGTCACTGTCACCACTGGCGCTGTGGACAGGCAGTGGGGGAGCCCAAGACTGGACTCAAGAGCAGATGAGAGCTGCATTCTGGAAATGAAGTTGAGGACACATGGATCAGGATCAGAGGCAGAAGGGATGGAGTCTTTAAATGCTGGCTGTTGAAGAAGAGAACTTAACCCTCATGATCATTCAGCTTTGTACTGGATGTGATGTCCATGGGATGGAATCCCACACTGGTCTGTTCAGGGTCACCAGCCCTGTCTGCTCTTCCTCAAAGGTGCAACCTCTTTCTTTCTTCAACCCTAACATGTTATACAAGATTTAATAGGATTTAAGAGTGCCCTTGGTCAGCACAGGAGCAAGTACAAGCAAGAAAGGAGCAAAGCTGGAGATGGGTAGGTTCAGACTGGAGGTGAGGAGGAAGTTGTTGAGCATGAGCGTGGTGAGAGCCTAGAATGGGTTGCCCAGGGAGGTGGTTGAGGCCCCATGTGTGGAGGTGTTTAAGGCCAGGCTGGGTGAGGCTGTGGGCAGCCTGCTCTAGGGTAGGGTGTCCCTGGCTATGGTAGGGGGATTGGAACCGGCTGATCCTTGTGGCCCTTTCCAACCCTGACTGATTCTATGATTCTGTGCATCTTCAGTTTGAAATCTGGTCAGGATCCCACTCTGCTGGATGCTGCGTAAGTTGTTGTTGTTGTTGTTTGGGCTTTTATTTTAAGGAGGCAGCTCCTGTCTCAGGGAGACATGTTAGGGGTTGGAAGGGACCTTGAAAGATCATTCGATCCAGCCCCCCTGCCAGGATCGCCCGGGGCATGTCACACATCCAGGTGAGTTTTGAATGCTTCCAGAGAAGGAGACTCAGCAGCCTCTCTAGGCAGCCTGCTCCAGGGCTCTGTCGCCCTCACTGTAATGAAGTTTCTCCTCATGTTCCTGTGGAGCATCCTGTGCTCCAGCTTGCACCCATTGCCCTTTGTCCTGTCATTGGATATCCCTGAGCAGAGCCTGGCTTCATCCTCCTGACACTGCCCTCCACATCTTTATAAGCATGAATGAGGTCACCTCTCAGGCTCCTCTTCTCCAAGCCACAGAGCCCCAGCTCCCTCAGCCTGTCCTCATAAGGGAGATGTTCCACTCCCTCCTGTGAAATGAAGACACCAGATCACAGTTGCCTAACTTACCTAAGAGAGGGTCAAGCAGACATGTGCACAGCTGTCAGTGTTCTGTCTCTTCTTTACCTATCTGCTGCTTCTTTCCTGACCTTGTTTTCAGTTCAGTCTAGAACTTCCACGTTTAGCTGCACTGTATTTGCTGACCTTTTGCCCTAGCTTTTTCTGCTGTGAAGTATTCTAAGCCATCTCCAAGTCCAAATACATTACATCTGTTAGTCTGTCCCATCAGTTCTTATTGCCACTTTTTCACAGAAGTTAATCAGATTTGTTCAGCATGACCTACTAGCTCATGATGTGCCGTTGTACCTTCTCCTTCTGCATGTGTCCCTTTATCATTTATGTCACTTATGCCCTTCTTGTAATGACTGCATTCAACACACAAACCCATTTTCCTTCAGTATTAGTCACCTTTGCTTCCCTTCTGTTTTCTGTACTGCTGCTAATGCTTTTTCCCTCTGCTTCACTAATTTTAGTCTTTACCCCTGCTCCATCTGTGTTACTTATTCCATTCCATATCCAGCATACATTAAGAGAATAGGATGTGAGTTGGTCTTGAATATGTTGAGCCTTCTATTTTCTTTAGAGCAGAGGAAATTCAATCCCTGTGTATAACACATGTCTGATGCATCAAGACACTTTGAATGTCCTGAGAGTCAGTGGCCATAAGCAAATCCAAATTTTGCTAGATAATATTGTGCTGGTTTGAGGCTAATTGCCACAAATATAAACATGGATATTTCCTAATAGAACTTTGTTCTTCTTAGTGAGGTTAACAAATTCTATATTTATTGATTTGATACAGTTTTCTACTACACAGCATTCAAGTGAATATTGATATTTCAGTACAAGTCATTTCATCAAAGGCATTTTCAGGGTCCTTTTCTTCTATATTTTCATTTGGCTGCAAATCAGTTCCTTGAACCGACACAGTTCAAGATCTGCTCTTCTTGTTGGACCAGAAATGTTGATACTGGGATAAGCAGTAACAGGAATCTCTTGACCTGTTCAGAGCCATCATATAGCTCATGGAGACCTGTTCCTTAGGATTCACCATCTGACTTTTGGCTTCTGATGCTTCAATCTGCCAAGCTGCTGAAGTTTTGGAGCATGGTTATTTCCTTTTTCTTACCCCTTGGTAAACCAGGTATCAACCAGTTATCAAACCAGATAATTGCACAGGGAAGTCTTTTATTTCCCATGAACAGAAAAATATTTTTCTTACTTCAGAAATACTGCTGAGAAGAAAATGACAGAATGTCAGGGACTGGAAGGAACCTCCAAATCTCACTCAGTCCAACCTCCCTGCCAGAGCAGCATCACCCAGAGCACAGGAACACATCCAGGTGGGTTTTGAATATCTCCGGAGAGGGAGACTCCACAACCTCCTTGGGCAGCCTGTTCCAGTGTTCTGTCACTCTCACAGGGAAAAAAATCCTCCTCCTGTTTACATGAAACTTCCTATGCCTCAAAATAACTTATTAATCTGTCCCCAAAATGCCTGTCATTGCACAGGCTGAACCACCTGTACTTGGAAAGGCAGCTGAAGTCATGTATTGATTTGTTGCTTTTTGATGTTGATCTGTTGGAGGGTAGGAGAGCCCTGCAGAGGGACCTGGACAGGCTGCATGGGTGGGCAGAGGCTAATGGGATGAGACTGAACAAGGCCAAGTGCAGGGTTCTACACTTTGGCCACAACAACTCCAAGCAGTACTACAGGCTGGGGCCAGAGTGGCTGAGAGCAGCCAGGCAGAGAGGGAGCTGGGGGTGCTGGGAGAGAGATGCTGAGCATGAGCCAACAGAGTGCCCAGGTGGGCAGCAGAGCCAATGGCATCCTGGGCTGCCTCAGGAGCAGTGTGGCCAGCAGGACAGGGAAGGTTCTTCTGCCTCTGTACTCAGCACTACTCAGGCCACACCTTGAGTGCTGTGTCCAGTTCTGGGCTCCTCAATTGCAGAGAGATATTGAGGTGCTGGAAGGTGTTGAGAGAAGGGCAGCAAGGCTGGGGAGGGGCCTGGAGCACAGCCCTGTGAGGAGAGGCTGAGGGAGCTGGGGGTGTGCAGCCTGCAGAAGAGGAGGCTCAGGGCAGAGCTCATAGTTATATGAGCACTCTACATAGTTGTATGATTGGACTGGCACTGTGTAAAGGATGACTGAAACGTTCTAAATAGACCTTTGCATGCAGTGTGTTTAACATCCATAAGCAGACAGCATTTTTCTCTCTTTTGGCTTGTGATGCTTGAGTACATGGGAAACATTTTGGTTTGGGGTTAGAAATGGCTAAGCAGGTTTGTTTCCTTCTGGGAGTTCCTTTCATTCATGGAGAGAAATGCACAGGGAGCCTGTTTCTCTGCAGCTGTTTTGGCCAAGCCCTGGCTGTTTATCTTACTCTTGCATCATTTTCTGTCTACTCACTTAATTCTTATTCATGGAATGCTATTATCTGAGAGAAGTAGCCATAATCATGACTGTTATAAAGGAAATCCTCATAATTTCTTCCGTTGCCTGCACCAGTATTTGCCAGACAAAATAAGAGAGGCAACAGAGTGCTAAATGTAGATGTGATTTGACAGCAATTGCCTATTCCTTTGTACCATCAATTGTGATGCTTTGCTGCTCATTTGTATCGGTTTGGTTTGTGAGAGGATGTGTTTAACAGAAAATTAGTCATCCTCTACTTTCAGAGCTCATTTGTAGCGTATTTGCCAACAACTGCTCTTGCCAGGATGGATTACAGAAACCCAGGATACTTCCCCTTCTGTGGGGATCTGGGCTGCTCAATTAAAGAGAGATGTTGAGGTGCTGGAAGGTGTCCAGAGAAGGGTGATGAAGCTGGTGAGAGGCCTGGAGCACAGCCCTGTGAGGAGAGGCTGGGGGTGTGCAGCCTGCAGAAGAGGAGGCTCAGGGCAGAGCTCATTGCTGTCTACAGCTGCCTGAAGGGAGGCTGTAGCCAGGTGGGGTTGGGCTCTGCTGCCAGGGAACAAGGGAACACAGCCTTAAGCTGTGCCTGGGGAGGTCTAGGCTGGATGTTAGGAGCAAGATGCTTTTCCAGCTATGGTTTCGTGGATTTTGATGGTGGTGGTGGGGTTCTGCTTTATATATCATACTAGCAAGATGCTTTTCCAGCTGTGCTTTCATGGATTTTAGTGTGTGTGTGTGGGTGTTTCTGCTTTATATATCATACTAGCAAGATGCTTTTCCAGCTGTGCTTTCATGGATTTTAGTGTGTGTGTGTGGGTGTTTCTGCTTTATATATCATACTAACAAGATGCTTTTCCAGCTTTTTGGTTAATGTGAGTTGGAGTACAATTTTTCTTCCTGAAGCACCCCCAGAGGAAAGAAGGTTTTAACAGTTCCACTCAGAAGAATTCAATTGATTTAATTTCTTCCAAATGCAACATGATTTTAAAATGAACCAACCAATTACAAAGACATTACCCAATGATCCTACATATTAATACTCACCATTTTTGTCTGATTGATCAATAAGTAGGCTAACAGATGTTTCTGCATTGGCAATTTTTCTGCTTTACTTCAGTGTTTTACTACAGGGAGTAGTCTCAGAGTGATAGAAGTTCCCCCCCGGCTATTTGTAGGCCCCCTTCAGATACTGGAAGGCCACAAGAAGGTCCAGCTGGCCTTAAACACCTCCAGGGATGGGGCCTCAACTACCTCCTTGGGCAACCCATTCCAGGCTCTCACCACTCTCATGCTGAACAACTTCCTCCTCACGTCCAGGCTGAATCTCCCCATTTCCAGCTTCGCTCCATCCCCCCCAGTCCTGTCACTATCTGATAGCCTAAAAAGTCCCTCCCCAGCTTTTTTGTAGGCCCCCTTCAGACACTGGAGTGCCACAAGAAGATCATCCCAGAGCCTTCTCTTCTGCAGGCTAAAGAGCCCCAACCTTTTCAGCCAGATGCTTTCATTCCCTGGTTTAGGTAAACACCATTTCCTCCACCCTTGCCATTTTCTCTGCCCTTCCCCAAAGAGAAATGAGCTCTGAGTGGGAGAGGCAGCATCATTCTGTCCCTCTGCAAGTGGAGAGCAAAATGAAATCCTTATTCCTCAACATCCATTGTTGCTCCTTTTCAAACAATCAATTCTGGTTTAGGCTTGCGTCTTTCATTTTGCCCTTTTGCTTTCTGTTTGGTTTGGTGTTTGTTTTGTTGTTGTTGGGTGGGTTTGGTTTGGCTGGGTTGGGCTTGGTTTGTTTGTTGTTGACTCTCTTAATGTTTCTGTCCTACAGATATTAGGAGAGAAGAGAAAAAAGATGAAAACCTGGGTAAGGTTCAGTCTTCTAGAATGTGCACTGGTGGATACTGTATGTTGAAACAGTTCAGACTTTTAATCAAGTAGAATAAATACAGATTCTGAGAGTGCAGTTATAAATCTAGAAGGCTAAGTTGAGCTGTTTGTTTATTATCCTCTCAGTCTAGGACAAGTAGTGCTACAAGAAAAGCCCAATTGAAGTTGACAGATCAGAGGAGGTGATGGGAAATGGTTTAGAGGAGGTTCCTTTGGCCATGGATTCTATAGGAATATGTGCAGGACTGGGGAGCTAACTGCAAAAGATTTTGCCTCAAAAACATGTCTAATTTCATTTTTAAAACCCTTCCAGTGGAGGTGAAACCATCTTCTATCTGTGTATTATTTAACCCCAGGAGGGTTTCAGAATGGACATCAAAATAGATGAGTTTTGACAGACACTTCCTGAAGTCTGCAGTAGCCTTTCACACTCGGGGACCCAGTGACCATCACGACTGCAGTGAGGTTCATGTATTTCTCTTCAGGTGTCTGGCTAGGATACATTTGGTGCCAGCAGTAAGACTGGATCATTCTGCAAACTTCTTGTGCTCAAATCAAAACAAAACTGATCAATCCTCTCTCTTTTTAATTGATCAGTTTAAATGTTGACTACTCTCACATTAGTCACAGGTGTAATATCAGGCAGGGAAAGAGAATGTTTCGAAATTGCACCTTGCAGCCCAGGATCCACTGCACAGAGTAGATAAGCTGAGAGTATGTTTTGTATCTGCCTACTTGTCAGCTTCAAACTGATTTCATGCTGAAAGCTGTGCAAATGATAAGTCCTTCAAGACTTCTTTCTCAGACCCCTGGCTCTGCTTTTTTCTCTCCTTCAGATGCTTAGTATATTTCTCCTCACCTTTTCATAAATATTATAGACATGTTAATATTCCTCTGGTATTGGATGCTGTGGCATAGGGATTGAATCATAGAATGGTTTAGGTTGGAAGGGACCACAAAGCTCAGCCAGTTCCATCCCCCCACCATAGGCAGGGACATCTCCCAGTAGAACAGATCACTCAGGGTCTCATCCAACCTGATCCTGAACATCTCCAGGGAGGTTGTGGAGCACAGAAGCACAGAATGTGATCTCTGATCACATTCTGTGCTTCTGTGCTCCACAACCTCCCTGGGCAACCTGTGCCAGTGTCTCACCACCCTCACTGCAAAGAACTTCTTCCTAACATCCAGTTTCAATCTCCCCTCTGCCAATTTAAACCCATTTCTCCTCATTCTATCATTGCAAGTCTTTGTCAGTAGTCCCTCCCCAGCCCTGCTGTAGCCCACTTCAGATACAGATTGGATCTTTTTCATCATCTTTTTTCCATCACATCTGACTAAAGAGGTTGAACTTTTTGCAAGGGTGGTGCCTGATTTTGGACTCTAGGTTTTTAGATCACAGAAACACAGTCAGGGTTTGGAAGGGACTTTGAAAGCTCATCCAGTCCAATCCCCCTGCCAGAGCAGGATCACCTAGAGCAGGTCTCACAGGAACACATCCAGGTGGGTTTGGGAAGTCTCCTGTGAAGGAGTCTCCACAAGGCAGCCTGTCCAGGGCTCTGTCACCCTCACAGTGAAAATGTTTTCCCTTATGTTTACATGGAACCTCCTCTGCTCCAGCTTGCACCCATTGCCCCTTGTCCTGTCGTTGGGCATCGCTGAGCAGAGCCTGCCTCCATCCTCCTGACCCTTCATGTTCATGATCAGCTGTATGTTCTCCTTCCTTTTGCAATTTAGTCACTCTCTTATATCTACTTCCTTCCTTTGTTTTCCTTCAAGAGTTAAACAAACAACACTAACTTATCTTTTCCTCGTAGCTGCCATTTCTGTTTCCAAGGAACTTCAGCTCCCTGTCCGTGAAGGGATTAATGAAAAACTTGGCAATTTCTTTACCATTCTAGAAGAGTTTCTGGATTGCTGTAGTGTGGCAATGCTGTTTAAGACTTCATTTGTTTAAAACTCATGTCAGGTACCTGGGAATTTTATTATTCCAGACTGCCTGGCAATCAGCATGACATTGCCAAGCCAAGGTCTGTGTCCCACTTTTTTGCTGGTCGTTACAGTAGCTCTTGTTAACACTGTGATGGCAAATCAGCTTTCTGCTTCAGTGTGAGTTAGAGACTACTTCAGGGGAGGACACTGGTTTTATAGGGATGTGAAAGACAGACTTTCTTTTCTGTGTTTTGTTTGAGTTCTCTCTCCTGTAATAGCTAAAGTTTAGGAAGAAGTTCTTCATCGTGAGGGTTGGTGAGATACTGGAGCAGGTTGCCCAGGGTGGTGGTGCAGAAGGGCAGAGACAAAGATAAATTTCAGATCAAGAAATAGTGTCCCTCATTTTCTGTAGTTGCCATTCAAAGCACACAACTAAATGATAATAGTTGGTGCTGAAACACAAGATAATACAAGGTGGTGGAGGCCTCATCCCTGGATGTCTTTAACACCAGGCAGGGAGGTTGGAACTGGATGATCCTTGAGGTCCATTCCAGCCCTATCGATTCTGTGATTCAGAATGCAACAAAATCCATTTTACAGTGAGGAGTTCCCAACTGTGAGAGGAATCTCCCTTCCTAACTTGTACACCAGTTAGTGTGAAATTAACTTTCCTAAGTGTGAAATTAACTTTCCTAAGATACACAGCTAGTTCACATCTTATACCATAGCCACTCCACAGTATCATAGGATATATCTACCTGGAAAAGACCTCAAAGTTCATCCAGCCCAACCCTCAACCTGGCACAGTCAACACTAAAACATGTTCCTAAGTTCCAAGTCCACACAGTGCTTGAACACTCCCAGGGATGGTGATTCCAGCACTACCCTGGACAGACCATTGCAATGTTTGAGAACCTTTCCAGGGAAGAAATATTTCCTAACATCCAGCCTGAACCTCCCCTGGGGCAGCTTGAAACTATTTCCTTTGGTCCTGTCACTTGCCATCAAGAGGAAGCTGCCTCCTACTTTCTCCAACCTCCCTTCAGGTAGTTGTAGAGAGCAAACTAAAGAAGCCCAGCTCTGGATTCTGTGATATCAACTCTTTTTTTCTTTTATCCTTCTTTTCTGGTATGATTTTCTCCACCACCTTTTTTGCCCTTCCTTTCCCCTGCCTCTATCTTTGGTTCTTTGTAAGAGCAGGACTTTCCTGAGAAGCTGCTGGATTCGGCAGCTGAGAAAGGCAATTCAAGCTGAATTCCAAGTGCACTGCTGACAGGAGCTCTGAATAAATTCATCGAATCACAGAATCAGTCAGGGTTGGAAGGGACCACAAGGAGCAGCCAGTTCCAATCCCCTGCCATGCCCAGGGACACCCTACCCAAGAGCAGACTGCCCACAGCCTCTGCCAGTCTGGCCTGAAACACCTCCAGCCATGGGGCCTCAACCACCTCCCTGGGCAACCCATTCCAGCCTCTCACCACTCTCATGCTCAACAACTTCCTCCTCACATCCATTCTGACTCTCCCCACCTCCAGCTTTGCTCCATTCTCCCCAGTCCTGTAACTCCCTGACAGCCTAAAAAGTCCCTCCCCAGCTCTTTTGTGGGTCCCCTTCAGATCCTGGAAGGCCACAAGAAGGTCCCCTGGGAGCCTCCTCTTCTCCAGACTCAACAGCCCCAACTCTTTCAGTCTGTGCTCACAGCAGAGCTGCTGCAGCCCTCTCAGCATCCTCCTGGCCCTGCTCTGGACAAGCTCCAGCATCTCCACATCCCTTTTGTCATAGGGACTCCAGAACTGGATGCAGTACTCCGGGTGAGGTCTCACCAGAGCAGAGTAGAGGAGGAGAATCACCTCCCTGGCTCTGCTGGCCACACTTCTCCTGCTGCAGCCCAGGCTCTGCTTGGCTTTCTGGGCTGCAAGTGCACACTGCTGACTCCTGTTGAGCTTCTGGTCCAGCAGCACTCCCAAGTCCCTCTCCTCAGGGCTGCTCTCCAGCCACTCACTGCCCAGCCTGGATTGGTGCTTGGCACACAATTCCCAAACACATTACCTCTGTGTCAGGTTTCTGGAAACACTTTCTGATGGGTGCCCAAACAATCAGCAAATGGTACCTGAACTGCCCAGCAAGCTGTGGGGTCCTTCCTTTTCCAGAATCCGGAGAAAACTTAGTATATAAGCCTGGAATTATCCTATTGAAGATGACTGCAGTTCTGCAGGCAGCACCTTCCAGTTCAGTGACAGCTCTCTTTTTTTCCTTTTCCTTCAGAGCTAACACATGATTAGTTTCATGTGATGGGGCCCACTTAATATGCAGTGGAGAAAGAGAACTACAAAGAATATAAGATAAGGTGAGAATGTTGAATATTTCATTTTCTTGGTCTGGAAGTGTATTTTTATTTCCAGTGGTTCAGTTCCTCACATTAGCTTTAAATTGTAACTCCCATTTAGACAGCAAAGACTTAAAAGAATATAGCAAATTATAGTCACTCTGTGAAATTTCCAGAGGGGAAGAACACAACATTTTTTAAGCCTCTGTGAGAACTGAGATTTGGCAAAGGTTCTTAGGGATATTTATTTAGGGATGGTTGTTTATTTATTATTAGTTTTTTTGGGTTTCTTCTCTTCTTTTTGCTCCTATCAAAGAATGATTTACTGCAGACCTTTTATTATAGATCTCTTAAATTTGCTTGTCTGTTTGTTGTTGCACAGAGCAAAGTTTGAAAGGTTGAATAATTGTCTTCAATATTTTCAGAGAATCAGCTTGTAACTTAGTCTAGAATCATAGAATCACCTGAGTTGGAAGAGTCCTGTAAAGGTCATCCAGTCCAACCTTCTCTGCAGTCAGCAAGGACATCCTCAACTAGAGCAGGTTGCCCAGAGCCCTGTCGAACCTCACCTTGGATATCTCCAGGGATGAGGCCTCAAGCCCAGCTCTCTGGGGTTCTAGAATGAAGGCCATTCTCATGTCCATGAGGTTGTGTTGTAGAATCATGGTTTAGGTTGGAAGAGATCTCAAGGATCATCCAGTTCCAACTCCCTGCCACAAGCAGGGACACCTCCCACTAGAACAGGTTGCTCAAGGTCTCATCCAACCTGGCCTTGAATACCTCCAGGGAGGAAGCAGCCACAACCTCCCTGGGCAACCTGTGCCAGTGTCTCAACACCCTCACTGCAAACAACTCCCTCCTAACATCCAGTTTCAGTCTCCCCTCTGCCAGTTTAAACCCATCACCCCTTGTCCTGTCATTACAAGACCTTGTCAGTAGTCCCTCCCCAGCCCTCCTGTAAGTCTCCTTCAGATCCTGGAAGGCCACTCCAAGGTCTCCTGGAAGCCTTCTCTTCTCCAGGCTGCAGAGCCCCAACTCTCTCAGCCTGGCCTCAGAGCAGAGCTGCTGCAGCTCTCTGATCATTTTCACAGCCTCCTTTAGACTGGTTCCAACACTTCCGTGTCCTGCTTGTGTTGGGGACTCCAGAACTGCACACAGGACTCCAGGTGAGCTCTGAGGAGAGCAGAGCCAAGGGGCAGAATCCCCTCCCTTGCCCTGCTGCCCACACTGCTCTTGCTGCAGCCCAGCACATGGTTATGCATTGAGATCACTCAAGAATCCTTCAGTGGCCCCTGGAGGCTCAGTCAGTTTTTGTTTTTATAGTATAATAATGTTAGCAACACTACTGACAAGGGAGGTTCTTCTGCCCCTGTGCTCAGCACTGCTCAGGCCACACCTTGAGTGCTGTGTCCAGTTCTGGGCTGCTCAATTCAAGAGAGATGTTGAGGTGTTGGAAGGTGTCCAGAGAAGGGCAGCAAGGCTGGGGAGGGGCCTGGAGCACAGCCCTGTGAGGAGAGGCTGAGGGAGCTGGGGGTGTGCAGCCTGCAGAAGAGAAGGCTCAGGGCAGAGCTCATTGCTGTCTGCAGCTCCCTGCAGGGAGGCTGTAGCCAGGTGGGGTTGGGCTCTGCTGCCAGGCAAGCAGCAACAGAACAAGGGGACACAGCCTCAAGTTGTGCCAGGGGAGGTCTAGACTGGAGGTTAGGAGGAAGTTGTTGGCAGAGAGAGTGATTGGCATTGGAATGGGCTGCCCAGGGAGGTGGTGGAGTCTCAGCCCCTGGAGGTGTTGAAGCCAAGCCTGGCTGGGGCACTTAGTGCCATGGTCTGGTTGATTGGACAGGACTGGGTGCTAGGTTGGACTGGATGAGCTTGGAGCTCTCTTCTAACCTGCTTGATTCTGTGATTCTAAGTCTGATTTGTAGCGCTTTTAATGTGATCTCATTTTAATACAGTCATAAATTCCTTGCAAATTATTGGAAATGGAATCCTTCCCATGCCGTTGCTTACCAAAGGGTTGCTGTCTTCTCTCTTTCCAGTGAGCTGGATGCTGTGACAGAACCCTTTTCCCCAGTTCCAAGTGAGATTGATTACTCTGGGTGTTCTGGGCGCTGCTTGTGTCTCCAGGCATAAATTCTGCCTTGCATTTTCTCATGCTGCTGCTTTTGGCACTGTGCTGCAGCAGTAAGTAATAGCATGGGGCAGGGCTTGGCATGTCATGCGTGTAGCTGCGTGTCACAACAAATGGCTTTACTGAAGCCACTGATATGATCCACAGGGCAGAATTTTTGCTTAGTGAAATTTCTTCCTGGGAAAGAAATCTGACCACAGTGGCTGGGCTGAAATACACAACGTAAGGTTAGCAGCTGCTCTCGGATCTCTCAGAAGTCAGAGGACAAAATAGTGAAGCTTCTTTCTCGTTTTCACAACAGATAACGTTTTGTTCTGCTTTTAGAATTACTGTTAATGGTGGTAAGGCAGTAAGTATCTGAGGGCTATGAGGATGATGAGGGGACTGGAGCACTGCCTGATGAGTAGAGGCTGAGGGGCCTGGGGCTGCTTAGTCTGGAGAAGAGAAGACTGAGAGAGGATTTAAGCAATGTATATAACTATCTGAGGGCTGGGGGTCAGGAGAGGGGGGACAGGCTCTGCTCACTGCTCCCTGGGTTAGGACAAGAAGCAATGGATGGAAGCTGCAGCACAGGAGGTTCCAGCTCAACACAAGGTGAACTTATTGACTGGAAGGGTCCCAGAGCCCTGGCACAGGCTGCCCAGAGAGGTTGTGGAGTTTCCTTCTCTGGAGACTCTCCAGGCCTGTTTGGATGTGTTCCTGTGTGCCCTGAGCTAGATTGTGTGGTCCTGCTCTGGCAGGGAGGTTGGACTGGATGATCTCCTTGGGCTCCTTCCAACCCCTGACATTCTGTGAGCCTGTGATCTGAAGACCTACAGGAAGGTTGAGGAGGGACTATTGACAAGGTCTTGTAATGACAGGACAAGGGGTAATGGGTTTAAACTGGCAGAGGGCAGATTCAAATTAGATGTTAGGAAGAAGTTGTTTGCAGTGAGGGTGGTGAGACACTGGCACAGGTTGCCCAGGGAGGTTGTGGCTGCTCCGTCCCTGGAGGTGTTCAAGGCCAGGTTGGATGAGGCTTTGAGCAACCTGTTCTAGTGGGAGGTGTCCCTGCCTATGGCAGGGAGTTGGAACTGGATGATCCTTGAGGTCCCTTCCAACCTAAACCATTCTATGATTCTAAGAAAAGATATTTGTGGGGAAAAAAAAGGAGGGAAAAGCTTTGAAAATATTCTTGTTATTGGCTTTGTAAAAGCTCTGCATTGGCTTTGGCACTTACCTTATCTAGGGCTCATAAACTGAGGGCTCATTGTCCCTCAACCAAGCTCCAAATATAAAGCACAGTTCAGAGCAGTGGTTTTGGTGATTTCTGAGAAACAGGTTGTGTGCTGTGGAGAGCAGGAATCACTCCAAGATCATCAAGTCCAGGCTCTAACTTAACACCAGGACATCAGCTAAACCATGCCACCAAGGGCTATATCCAGTCTTTACTTGAAGACCTCCACCACCTCCCTGGGCAGTCCATTCCAATGCCTAATCACCTTTCCATGAACAAGTGCTTCCTGATATCCAACCTAAACCTCCCCTGGTGCAGCTTCAGACCATGCCCTCTTGTCCTGTCACTGGTTGCCTGGGAGAAGAGCCTGACCCCCACCCAGCTGCAACTTTCTTTTAGGGAGCTGTAGAGAGTGATAAGGTCCCCTCTAAGTCTGCTCTTTTCCAGGCTGAACACCGACAGCTCCCTCAGCCTCTCCTCATCAACCTTTCCCTCCAGCCCCCTCCCCAGTATCCTCACTCTCCTCTGGCCCTGCTCCAGCACCTCATCATCTTTCTTGAGGTGCAGAGGGTCCTGCTGTCATGCTTGGAGTTCTGAACTCTGCACTTTTGATCTGAGAGTGAGGTCAGCAGTTCAAGTGCAGGGTACAGTTGTGTCGTGCTGCTGACAGAAATAGATCTGCAGTTTCATCCTGCTGCTTTCTCTCCCGTGCACGTTGTTCAGGCTAAGATCCCAGGCTCTTTGCTAAGGCAATGAGGAAAAGAAATAGAGGAAAAGAACTCAGTGTGGTTACCAGGGTTCAGGGGAAATTGTTAAAGCACTTGGCCAATGATTGATTTTGAATATAAGGAATTTAAAATGAGCTCAGGCATGTTTTGTTAGCACTAACTGCTACATTTAAAATCGTAGGATCATAGAATCAGTCAGGGTTGGGACCACAGGGATCATCTACTTCCGAGCCCCTGCCATGGTGGGAACAACCTACCCTAGATCAGGCTGCCCACAGCCTCATCCAACCTGGCCTTAAACACCTCCAGCCATGGGGCCTCAACCACCTCCCTGGGCAACCCATGCTGAAGAAATTCCTCCTCACATCTAGGCTGACTCTCCCCACCTCCAGTTTTGCTCCATTCCCCCCAGACCTGTCACTCCCTGACAGCCTAAAAAGTCCCTCCCCAGATTTTTTGTAGCCCACTTCAGATGCTGGAAGGCCACAAGAAGGTCACCTGGGAGCCTCCTCTTCTCCAGCCTGCACAGCCCCAACTCTTTCAGTCATTTTGCTCTGGGGAGCAAAAGCTGGGGAGGCTTTTTAGGCTGTCAGGGAGTGACAGGACTGGGGGCAATGGAGCAAAGCTGAAGGTGAGGAGAGTCAGAGTGGAGGTGAGGAGGAAGTTGTTGAGCATGAGAGTGGTGAGAGGCTGGAATGGGTTGCCCAGGGAGGTGGTTGAGGCCCCATGGCTGGAGGTGTTTAAGGCCAGGGTGGCTGAGGCTGTGGGCAGCCTGCTCTAGGGTAGGGTGTCCCTGCCCATGGCAGGGGGGTTGGAGCTGGCTGCTGCTTGTGGTCCCTTGCAGTCCTGACTGATTCTAAAATCATCACAGCAAGGCTGCCCAGAAGCTATAAAGAGCACCCAGATCGCTCACAGTCACTTCCCATGTGAAGGCAAATCACTCTTGCACACAGTCTCGTTGCCAGCAGTTGGGGTTTTTAATAACTAATCTTTGGTCAGGATGGTTTTTTTGGGGGGGCCTCATTTTTAGTGTGGCAATACTGTGGAAAGTAGGGAATAAGCTGTTTCTGTTAGCCTGTGTGGTAACAGACTAGCTCCTATCGTGGACCTGTTAATTGCTTCTGTGGATGAGGCTTACAAAATGTTTAATGTCTACACAAATCTGGACACAGATTTTCCTTGCAGTGCTCACAACAATACCCTTGAAAATCTGTTTGTGCTTGGCTGTCACTATGCATTAGAGGGAGATAACAGACATATTTGCAGCTCCTTTTTTTATAGCTGCACAGTGATTTCATTGGCATCCTGCAAGCTAAGCTCATGTTGGGTTTTGTTCACTGAATAGTAACAGGGCTGCAGCTGCTTATTTCTGAAATGTAGCTCTTTAGGTGCTGCTAGGACAGAAGTCATTATATGGCAGGAGAGAAAGGCTGAAGGTGCTTTAGTCCAGCAAAACAAGATTGTCACAGAAGATCATTGTGTGAATTTTGAGTAGTGCAGTTACATGAAACGAGGGGGTTAAGTTTAAGTCTGCTTGTGAAGTCAGTCAATGCAAACTCAAAAAAAACCCCAGAATGTGGCAAGAGGCAGGATGTCCTCTTCCATGGAACTGCCTTTAATATGGAGACCAGTTGGCCTTCCATAATTTTCACTGAGTAGAGGCTTCACCTGCAGCACTACTTTCCTCTCTTCCTCAGTCCAGATTGTTTCATTGGAGAGCATCGGAATCATAGAAGCAACCAGGTTGGAAGATATCTCAAGATCATCCAGTCCAACCTAGCACCCAGCCCTATCCAATCAACCAGACCATGGCACTAAGTGCCCCAGCCAGGCTTTGCTTGAACACCTCCAGGGACAGTGACTCCACCACCTCCCTGGGCAGCCCATTCCAATGCCAATCACTCTCTCTGACAACAACTTCCTCCTAACACCCAGCCTACGCCTGCCCTGGCACAGNACTGTTGCTAATACAGGAAGGAGCAGATGAGCAAGCACAAGCTCAGACACGTTTTGGAAGTCAAATGGCTTACAGCATTTTCTGGCACACCAGTGGACAGAGATGTGTGAGAAGAGACTGAAAATGATGCAAGCCTTGCTTTCACAGGCTGCTGGTCACAGGAACTGCTAGACGTGGTTTTGGGCAAGTCCAGCACCTAATGCAGGGCAGACCTCTAGTTTTTCTTGATGCCCATTCCTAGTCCTAGGACTTGAGTGGTCTGGTTCTGCTCTAAGTGGCATAGTTGTCACTACTCCACAACTTGGAGCTAAACCTAAGTCACCTTTTTCCCTGTTGTGAGAGGGAATTGCACCTTTGCTATCAGAGGAGCTGCTGTTCTTTCTAATAAATGGGTGTTTCCTTGTGGTACTCCTGATCACAGAATCATAGAATAGCTTAGAGTGGAAGGGGCCTCAGAGATCATCTACTCCAACCCCTCTGCCATCAACAGGGACACCTCTCAGTTAGAGTGTGCTGCTCAAGGCTTCATCCAACCTGGCCTTGAACACTCCCAGGGCAGAGACATCCACAACCTCCCTGGGCAACCAGAGCCTCACCACCCTCATACTGAAGAACTTTTTCCTAAGATCCAGTCTTACCTTACTCTCCCTCAGCTTACAACCACCCTTCCTTCTCCTGTCTCCAGACACCCTCATGAAAAGTCCCTCTCCAGCTTTCCTGTAGGATTCCTTCAGGTATTGGAAGGCAGCTCAAGGATCTCCCTTGAGTCTTCTCTTCTCCAGGTTGAACAACCCCAGCTCCCTCACCCTGTCCTCATAGCAGATCACACTTTATTTGTTCTAATTCCCCTGTCCTTTGCACTTTGACTGTCTTCATATCCCTTTCTTCAGCTCCCTTTGTGATAATGGGAAGTATGTCTGCAGAAGAAGGCTGTCTTCACACGTGGGCTTCTTTTTACTTTGGGCCACAAGCATCCTAAGTATGTTTGATAGTGAGCCTGGCTGGTTCTCAGAACAGTTTCTAGAAGAACAAATGTTGCACCATACAGAATATGACTTTTGCCTTGTGAACCATCTCCCAGGTTGCTACATTGCTTCCAATATTGATGATTGTTGTGAAAGGCCAAGAGAGAGGCAGGGGCAGGCAGGGGAGCGTTTGCTAATGAAAGTGCATCAGACATGGTGAGTTTGTGATGCTGCAGCCTATGGAAAAGGAGAGTTCAGCATCTGGTGTATTAAATGACATTGCTTCCTGACACTTCTCTGTGGAACGTCTGCAACTGAATTCAATGAAACAGAGGAAATAAATTGAATGCTCCTTTTGCTGCCTTTGCCTACTTATACATTTAGCTGTGCTCCTCTAAAATAGCAGGGCTGCAGAACAGAAGCAGCTGCTGTGGCACAGAGTTTGGGCAAGATGATCTTTTGAGGTCCTTTCTAGCCCCTATCATTCTGTGATTCTGCAATTCTGTGAGTGAGCTGCAGAGCTATAGAATGTTCTGGGTTGGAAGGGACGTCTGAAGGTCATCCAGTCCAAAGCCTCTGCAGCCAGCAGGGACATCCTCAACTAAACCAGGTTGCCTAGAGCCCTGTCAAGCCTCACTTTGAATATCTGCAGGGATGGGACCACAGTCACCTCCCTGTGCTCTGTTTCTTTCTTTGAATACGTCTGTATGAACCAGCAAAGTGGTTTCTAAACAGGGTGATTTGAACCATCCAAACCCTCTGCTCAGCTGCCCACAGAGGGGTATTTTCTTCCCTGAATGTGCAGCTGTTCTTGCTGATGAAGAACTTCTGAGGAAGAACTTCTTTACTGCAAGGGTCACAGAACACTGGAACAGTCTGCCCAGAGAGGTTGTGGAATCTCCTCTGGAGCCATTCCAGCCCTGTCTGGATGTGTTCCTGTGCCACCTGAGCTGGATTCTATGTCCCTGCTCTGGCAAGGGAGTTGGACTTGATGTTCTTTGGAGGTCTCTTTCAACCCCTAACATCCTGTGACAGACAAAGCCAGAAGCATAACAGGGGAGATATAGGGAAAAGTTAGATCTTTAAACAGAGGCTGATGATAATAAGGTAAAAATTGGGCTGTTTATTCATTCTGAAAGTCCTGTAGATTGCAGGAGTTTCTTTCCTTTCCTCTTGGAAACAAGAGTAACCTTTCTGAATCCTCAAAAAGCCTCCTGTTCCATGAGCAAAAAGACTCCTCTTTAATCTACTTAGCGATGCAGCTGGGGGTGAAGTCTGGGGTGGGTTTTTTTCTGAAGAACCCAAGCATTTGGGGTTCTTGCTTTGATCAACATTAAGAATGCTCTTTAGTTAGGAGAACTTGAGCATTTCTGCCCCTAGCAAAAATGTCAAACGAGGCTTCATGGGGTCCTGCTGGTTTATGTTTGTGCACATTATGTAGCAGTGGCCAAAGTTGCTCTCCCTGCCTTCTGTGCTGACATTTTCCCGTCGCTGCTGCTAACGATGCGGTGCTGTCTCATTCTGCTGACTACGTGCCAGACATCTGCTGATTGTGGTTTGGATATTTCACCCACTGAGCTGAAGTGGTTTGGGATCACTGGGGCATGATCGGGAGCACTTGACAGCCACAAGGTCTCAGCAGGGGGACAGCGGAATGTAGGCCAAGGCAGACACAAAGCCTGTCATGTTCTCAGCGTTTCATTCGCTTATGGCTGCGCCGAGGCGGTTGCCTGAACTCCAGGCTTGCTTTATTTTTACTGTTCTTCAGAGAAACTTTGGTTCATTAGAATGGTAGCTGGCAGCAGGCATGTTATGTACGGTGGAGAGGGCACTCATGTTGAATCAGCTGATCTCAGCTTGCTTTCGAATCCATCAAGAAGTCTTGGAGGTGTCTTGGTTTCTGCCTCACCATTACCTGCCCAGTGGTGAGATCTGAAATATAAAGGGTTGTATTAATATGGCATTTTACTGCTTTTGAGGAAGCCATCCAGCTGGCAGCCAAATGATTTCCACTTTGCTTGTGGTTTGTCAGAGGGATGTAGAATATCACAGAATAGATTTCAGTTGGAAAAGACCTTTAAGGTAATCCTCCAGCTGTAAACCATGCACAGCCGAGTCGCCGCTAAGTCATGCTTTTTGGTGCTGCTTCCACACACCTTTTAAAGGTCACAGAATTAAACAGGTTGCTTGTGGGTCATTGAACAGTTAAAGAGTGGATGGAGCTACCAGAGATTGGAACTGCTTGAAAGTAGCTCTGTCCAACAGGATAGAAAAAGCCAAGGCACCATTTGTTGTGAACCTTAAGTACTGTGATGGAGTTTCCTTCTCTGGAGACTTTCAAAACCCACCTGGATGTGTTCCTGTGCAGCCTGCTCTAGGTGATCCTGCTTCAACAGGGTAGTTGGACACGATGATCTCTGGAGGTCCCTCCAGACTGCTAACAGTCTGTGGTTCTGTGACTTTCCACATCTTGCCTGTGCAAGCAGTAGTTAGCTTTTAGCAGGAATAATCATAGAATCAGTCAGGGTTGGAAGGGACCACAAGGAGCACCATGGCCAGGGACACCCTACCCTAGAGCAGGCTGCCCACAGCCTCAGCCAGCCTGGCCTTAAACACCTCCAGTCATGGGGCCTCAAATACCTCCCTGGGCAACCCATTCCAGCCTCTCACCACTCTCATGCTCAACAACTTCTTCCTAACATCCAGTCTGAATCTCCCCACCTCCAGCTTTGCTCCATTCCCCCCAGTCCTGTCACTCCCTGACAGCCTAAAAAGTCCCTCCCCAGCTTTTTTGTAGGCCCCCTTCAGATCCTGGAAGGCCACAAGAAGGTCCCCTGGGAGCCTCCTCTTCTCCAGACTCAACAGCCCCAACTCTTTCAGTCTGTGCTCACAGCAGAGCTGCTGCAGCCCTCTGAGCATCCTCATGGCCCTTCTCAGGACATGCTCCAGCATCTCCACAGCCCTCTTGTCATAGTGGCTCCAGAACTGGATGCAGTACTCCAGGTGAGGTCTCACCAGGGTGGAGCAGAGGGGGAGAATCACCTCCCTCACCCTTCTGGCCACACTTCTGCTACTGCAGCCCAGGCTCTGGTTGGCTTTCTGGGCTGCAAGTGCACACTGCTGGCTCCTGTTGAGCTTCTGGTCCAGCAGCACTCCCAAGTCCCTCTCCTCAGGCTGCTCTCCAGCCACTCATTGCCCAGCCTGGATTTGTTCTTGAGATTGCCTCAACCCAGGTGCAGGACCTTGCACTTGGACAGGTTCTTTACATGATTATTAACCATTTAGAGACTGTACAGTTTTTATCTTTGATGTTTCTGATATCAGATTAAACCTTTTGGAGCTGTTGCTGGTGCAGGCTGCCTAATGATGAGTGTGTCCCTAGAATTTGTGTCTTTATCATTTCCAGTTTTATCTCTGTTTTAATTAGCATGACTGCTATGTTTGTAAACTAGACTCTGGCCTAGGACATGCATTGCTTATCCTTTCAGGCCATCCTGCTTCTATCAGGGAATTGGTGTCTCAATTCAAGCAGAATGTTTGCTGTGAAATAAGAACATTCATTTGCAAGTCAGCCCTTATATGGTGCTGAATATTATGGTACAACCACATACCTTGCTTAAAGCCATGTGGAGGTGTTAATCCCGTTGAAAAGTTCCCACCCCACCCACCAAGCTGTAGGAATTAGATATCCTGTCAAAGAAAAATGCAGAAATGAATGATGAGTTGTGTGTGCCACAGCTTTTAATTATGTATTGCAGTGGCTTTAAATGGTTAAAATTACCCTCTGAGTTAGTTTCTCTCTCAGTTCACTAAGTGCAATAAAGTCATTTTCAAAACAGCTCATATATTAAAGGACCCAAGTGGCTCAACAAGCTCCAGATTTGATTTTGTGAGTCTGTTGCTTTCAAGAGAATTCCACTCATCCTCAGTGCCATTTATTCAGTCATAGATGGCAAAGGAGTTGAAAAGCATCACTGTAGAAACCATGGGGCAGCTTTATGGGGGGCATTTAAACCCAGCCTAGAATAACAAGCCCCAAGTAAGAGTCCTGCCTTTGAAAGTGCAATCAGCAGCAGTTCAGGGGAGCAGCTTTTGGTGCTTGTTTCTCCCAGTGGATTTCACTGAAGACCCAGGCAGAGTGAGAAGGTTGGAAGTAGTATTAGAAAACATTCTGTTGTTCAAGCTCTCCTAATGAGTATTGTTCACTAATTGTGAGAGTTTGAGTGCAGACTCCTCTGCCTTTATTGCTGCCTAACTGCAGGTTTTGTTATTGTTGCATTTGTATAGTGAAATAGATAATCCTCTCTCCGTGGATCATAGGATCACAGAATGGCTTGCTTTGGAAGAGACCTCAGAGATCATTTCCTCCATGCTCCTCACCATGGGCAGGGACACATCTCAACTAGACTCAGCTGCTCAAGGCCTCATCTGACCTGGCCCTGGATTATTTGTTTTAGAATTTTTGATCTTGTGGAAGGGAACTTTTCTGCAGCTCAGTCTGTATGTCTGCAGGGATTCAGCATTTTATTTGATACACAAAGAGAAATGAGAGAAGAATTCAGCAGTGTGCCCAGATGGGCAGGAGAGCCAATGGCATCCTGGCCTGGATCAGGAATAGTGTAGTCAGCAGGACAAGGGAGGTTATTCTTCCCCTGTACTCAGCACTGGTCAGGTCACACCTTGAGTGCTGTGTCCAGTTCTGGGCTCCTGAATTGCAGAGAGATGTTGAGGTGCTGGAAGGTGTTGAGAGAAGGGCAGCAAGGCTGTGGAGGGGCCTGGAGCACAGCCCTGTGAGGAGAGGCTGAGGGAGCTGGGGGTGTGCAGCCTGCAGAAGAGGAGGCTCAGGGCAGACCTCATTGCTGTCTACAAGTACCTGAAGGGAGGATGTAGCCAGGTGGGGTTGGGCTCTTCTGCCAGGCACCCAGCAACAGAACAAGGGGACACAGCCTCAAGTTGTGCCAGGGGAGGTCTAGGTTGGATGTTAGGAGGAATGCTCCTAACACTCCATCTCTCTGTTGGCAGAGAGGGTGATTGGTTTCTGTTGGTGTTGTGCCTCTCCATGGAGGGCAACTGTTGGTAACAGAATTGCAATGGTAGCAGGATTGCAGCTGCTGCCACTGCCATTGTCACCAAGTATGGTGGTGAAATACTGATTGGCCTCTGGGTCAGTGAATGCTTTCTGTGTTGATTACAGTTCTGAACAGCAGTGAAGAAGCATGCACCTCACCATCACCTCATGAGTGGCAACCTGTCGTGAGTTCAGCATTTCTGGCATGCAGGAGAGCAACCTGCATGTGTGAGTCAGCTCTGCTGTTCTTTCACAAGGGTTCACAGACTTAGAGATGGTCCTCACTAATGTGTGTGAACACCAATGAGCTGGCAGGCATTTTAATTATGCTGCATTAAGGTGCTTATTAGGAGTAAATAACAAACATCTCCAGTGGCTATAATTAGCTTTTGCACTACACTAAGTGAAGAAGGCCTTTAATTTCTAAAGCATGCAATATAGTTTTAGTTATGCAGATCATGCTTTCTGGAGTCAAATAATTCTGCTTGATTCATCTTGCCACAGATACCTTCATCCATGATAGACACCTTTACATGCCAGTTATGGCATGGCATGGTGAGGGCAATGCTTTAGGCTTCAGTTAATGTTTCATTCCAGTCCATTTCAGAGTTCACTGCTAGTGTGTCTGCAGTCTCTCTGCCTGGCTATGTTTATAGCCTCAAATTGCACCAGGGGAGGTTTAGGTTGGATATTAGGGAAACGAAAATCTTCACTGAGAAAAGATAGTCAGGCACTGGAATAGGTTGCCCAGGGAGGTGTTAAAAAAATCACATGGACATGGCACTTCAGGACATAGAATCATAGAATTGACCAGGTTGGAAGAGAGCTCCAAGCTCATCCAGTCCTACGTAACACCCAGCCCTAGCCAATCAACCAGACCATGGCACTGAGTGCCTCATCCAGGCTTTGCTTGAACACCTCTAGGGGTGGTGATTCCACCACCTCCCTGGGCAGCCCATTCCAACAGCTAATCATGGTTTAATAGCCATGGTGGTGCTAGGTCAACAGTTAGACTTGATGATCTTAGAGGGCTTTTCCAACCAAAACAACTCATAGAATCATGGAATCAACCAGGTTCGAAGAGACCTCCAAGATCATGCAGTCCAACAACAATCCAGTGCCAGGCTCCCTGCAGCTGTTGACTACAACTACCTGAAAGGACAATACAGAGAGGTAGATGCTGGTCTCACAGGTAATTAGTGATAGAACAAGAGGGAATGGCCTCAGGCTGCATCAGGGCAGGTTTAGGCTAGACATCAGTTAATTTTTTTTCACTGGAAGAGTGGTCAGGCATTGGAAGAGGCTGCCCAAGGAGGTGGTTGAGTCACCATCCCTGGACACGTTTCAAGGCCGTTTAGGTGTGATGCTTAGTAGTGAACTTGACAGAGCAGGGTTAGTGATTGGACCTGATGATCCCAAGGGTCTTTTCCAACCGGAACGACTCTCAGGTTCCCCAGTTCATTCTGCTGTGACAGTTCACTTAGCCCTCTGCCAGCTTGTGGCAGACCTGTTCCCACAGGCCATTTAGGAAGGAATAGCAGAGAGATCCTGCTGTTCTTGATTGTCTTCTGCCTGCTGTTCTTGATTGCCTTCTTCCCAAAGCATGGCTTTGCCCAGTGCTCATGTGTCACATACACCTGCTGGCCGTGCGATGGGGAGAGAGCCCTGGGAGCAGCAAGGGCAAGATTGTTGTGAGTTAGGGGAGTGAGTGGTAGTTATGCTTGGTTGTTTTCGGACTTTGGTGAGTAGTTGTCAGAGATAAATCAGAGGCTGCAGGTGACCTAAAAGTTTAAGATCATTAAAGCAAATCATCTCATTTCAAGCGAGAGAATATTTGCTTAACTCACTTCTTAAAGGCAAAGCTTTGCTCGTGCAGAGGCTGCAGTGGAGAGCTTGCCATCCCTGCTGAGCTCCTAGGAGCCCAGGACTTCCAGGGAAGGATGCTCAGGAAATGTGTAGCCGCTAGAGAAACTACTTTTACCTTTCAGAAGAAGAGTGGCAGTTTTGCTGGGTGCTCACAGGAGGTTAGTGTGGAACTCGTCACTGGGTGTCACTGTTCCACCGCAGGAATCTGGGAGAAAGTGGATTTCTCTGGCCTCGAATTACAAAGGCCCTTCAAGGGAGGTGTTGTTAAGTGCAAGTGGCAGAGACAAGTAGCTTGGTGTGTCTGTGGAACTTATATGTAAAGAGGGAGATCATTTTCCTGTCCTATAAACAATGTGCCTGTAGTGTGGCACTATTCCCTTACTGTGATTTTCTTTGGTTAACAGTTTTGAGTGGTGACTGTTTACCAGCCTGTCTCTGAGGCTTAGCTTGTGAACTGAGTCATCCTCAAGATTCCTTTGCCAGTTTTCCACCCTGATTTTAGCACAGTTGGTTGCGTTTGCCCAGGAACAACATCTTCGATTTCATTAATGATTTGTGTTTCTTTAACTCCATTTCCAGTTTAGAATCATAGAATCGGTCAGGGTTGGAAGGGACCACAAGGATCAGCCAGTTCCAACCCCCCTGCCATGGGCAGGGACACCCTACCCTAGAGCAGGCTGCACACAGCCTCAGCCAGCCTGGCCTTAAACACCTCCAGCTATGAGGCCTCAACCACCTCCCTGAGCAACCCATTCCAGCCTCTCACCACTCTCATGCTCAACAACTTCCTCCTCGCCTCCAGCCTGACTCTCTCCACCTCCAGCTTTGGTCCATTCCCCCCAGTCCTGGCACTCCCTGAGAGACTAAAAAGTCCCTCCTCAGATTTTTTTCTTGCCTCCTTCAGATCCTGGAAGGCCACAAGAAGGTCCCCTGGGAGCCTCCTCCTCTCCAGCCTGCACAGCCCCAACTCTTTCAGTCTGTGCTCACAGCAGAGCTGCTGGAGCCCTCTGAGCATTCTCCTGGCCCTGCTCTGGGCACACTCCAGCGTCTCCACATTCCTTTAAGGTTAGCAAGTTGGAAAACTGATCACCAAAGTGCTTTCAGCCCCTACTATTTGAAGAGATTTGAAAACTACCTAAGTTAAATTACATTGCTTTGTCTAGACCAGCCACTAAAATACTGAAAAGTGCAAATTCTTCATAGGCTTCTGTCAGTTACCTGAGTGTGAGCCACTGTGAACTGCTGGAATTGTGATTTCTGGGGTGTCTTTACACCCTCTTTTTGCAGTATGTGTGTTATGTGAAGCAGTGTCAAAAGGCTTGCTCCAACCAAATCATGAGACTCCTGTCTTCCTTTTCTGTACTTACAGCTTATTAATTTACACTGGAAGGAAGTTAGACTAAGTTGACAGAGGTCACAGAATGTCAGGGGCTGGAAGGGACCTCCAAAGCTCATCCAGTCCAATCCCCCTGCCAGAGCAGGAGCACCCAGAGCAGATCACACAGGAATGCATCCAGGTAAATCTTGAATATCTGCAGAGGAGACTCCACAACCCCCCTGGGCAGCCTGTTCCAGGGCTCTGTCACCCTCACAATGAAAAAAAATCCTCCTTATGTTTAAATGAAACTTCTTCTGCCTCAGCTTCCACCATTGCCTCTTGTCCTGTCACTGGGCATCACCCAGCAGAGCCTGGCTTCATGCTCTTGGCACTCATCCTTTTACATCTTCATAAACAGGAAAGAGATCTCCCCTCAGGCTCCTCTCCTAAGGAGAATAGAATCAAGCAGGTTGGAAGAGACCTCCAAGCTCATCCAGTCCAACCTATCACCCAACCCTAGACAATCAACCAGACCATGGCGCTAAGTGGCCCAGCCAGGCTTTGCTTCAACTCCTCCAGGGATGGAGACTCCACCACTTCCCTGGGCAGCCCATTCCAATGCCAATCACTTTCTCTGTCAAGAACTTCCTCATAACATCCAACCTACACCTCCCCTGGCACAACTTGAGACTGTATCCTCTTGTTCTGTTTCTGGTTGCTTGGGAGAAGAGCCCAACCCCAACTGGTTACAACCTCCCTTCAGGTAGCTGTAGACAGCAATGAACTCTGGAGGGAATTTAGCCACTAGGAAAGAAAAAAACATAAACATAGGAACATTCATTAACTTCTGGGTATTGATTTTCATGCTAAGAGGTTAAATCTGCTGATGTCATAACACATTTTAGTTACATTTTCCCTTTTTCATAAGGCCAGTGGAACAAGATATTTGCAGGTCATCTGTGCATCTTGGACAGGATTGCTGAGGCTAGTACTGTGATGGTCAACTAACTGCCCCTAAGACGTGTTGAAAACCCTCTAGTTAATTAAATGCCATGTTTATTGTTCCTGTAAACGGACAGAAGCTTTTATTTCTTCCTCATTAATCGTCCTGCCTTCATCAGCTCCCTGCTTTGGAGATTTCCTGCTTTATTGGGGAAAAAACTGAAACTGTTTTCTCAGAAAAGGGAATTAGTACCAACCTTCTAGTCAGCTGCATTGACAGCTGATGCCTTCTTCACAAGTACATCGACTTGACCTCATTAGTTTTTTTGCATCCAACTCCTCGAAACGCAGAAGATTGCGTTTCAGTAGGAGCCAATCACGTTAATTACATCTGATCAGTTTGCATATTCATAAGGCATTGCCTGCTTTATGGGCAGCAAAACATAAGCACCATATCTTTTTAATAATTTTAAGTGGGTCACTTCCAGGACTGTATCTGTTTTAAATAAATTATCATATTGTTAAGGCCCATGGGCAAAAGGTTTTTATTAGCAGTGTGGCAGGTTTGGTGTCGTTTTCTTCTTAAGGACAGACATATTTGTTTATCAAATCACCTCCAGCCAACCACTTTGAAGATGTGACAGTCTGTCTTACCTGGTTGCTGGGAATTCTGCATATTATGGGTAAATTTTCATCCTATAATCACAGAGACACAGAACCTTAGAGGTTGGAAGGGACCTTCAGAGATCGTTGAGTCCAGCGCCTCTGCCAAGCAGGATCCCCAAGGGTAGTTCACACAGGAATGCATCCAGGAGGGGTTTGAAAGTCTCCAGAGAAGGAGACTCCACAATCTCTCTGAGCAGCCTGCTCCAGAGCTCTGTTACCCTCACTATAAAGAAGTTTCTCTTCATGTTAAGGTGAAACCTTCTCTGTTCCAGTTTGTATCTATTGCTGCCTGCTCCAGAGCTCTGTTACCCTCACTATAAAGAAGTTTCTCTTCATGTTGAGGTGAAACCTTCTCTGTTCCAGTTTGTATCCATTGTTGCCTGCACCAGAGCTGTTACCCTCACTGTAAAGAGATTTCTCCTGATGTTGAGGTGAAACCTTCTGTGCTCCAGTTTGTATTCATTGTTCCTTGTCTTATTGCTGCTGATGACTGAAAATTACTTAACAGTGATTTGTGCTGTGGGGAGCTCTGCTGAGAGAACTTCTTCCCCCTCCTCTCTCTCATTCCTCCAGAAGGTCCCCACCTCCCTTTGCACTGTTGATGAATGAGATTTGCCTGCTCTGGTAAGGAACTCACAGGGTGAGTAGTCATCAAAGTGTAGTTCCTTTGAGTTCCAACCTGGACTGATTTAAGACAGGCTGGACAGTGCCTGGCTGGAGAACAGCCCCGGGAAGAGGGACAACCTCCAGCTAAGGCACTCAGTGCCATAGTCTGGTTGATTGGCCAGGGCTGGGTGCTAGGTTGGACTGGATGATCCTGGAGGTCTCTTCCAACCTGGTTGATTCTATGATTCTATGAAAAGAGACTGGCCCCATCCACTTGACACCCACCCTGCAGATATTTGCACACACTGATCAGATCCCATCTCAGCCTTCTCTTCTCCAGACTAAACAGCCCCAGGGCTCTCAGTCTCTCTTTGTAGGAGAGATGCTCAAGATTCCTTTTGCTGAAGCCACCTTGATTTAGTAACATGATATCATGTTCAATATGCTTCAGAATTACAGATGATAGTCTCAGTAAATCCTAACACACCTGAATGTTTACAAGCCCACTTACCCCTGGGAAATAGCTATTTTTGAGTGTGTGTGTGTGTATACTTAGTCTGTTTCAACTAAGACTTGACATAGAGCAGGACTGACTGACAAATTAATGCTTTCAGCTTCTGCTCAACTGTATGTGAATTATAAGTACAAAAGGCATTTTATAAACCAATATTTTTAGCTCCATTCCATTGCTAAAAGGTACTAATAATGACAACAAATCAAAACAGCAAAGTAGTCTTATGCAAGAATGAAAATCAAACGCAGGCAGCAGAGGGATTGTACAGCAAAATTGTTTTAATTAAGAATCAAGGTAGACTATTTGGATTTTTGATGTCTCTAATCCTGCAGAGGAGTCACAGAAAGCAGAGTTACATCCATTTCCTTTTAATATTGCATGATAGCAAACATCCCAATATTAATATTAGCAGAATTTAAATGCCAGTTGACACACCGTGACACACCCCAGTCATTGGGCCAATGGGATGAGATTGAACAAGGCCCAGGGCAGGGTTCTATGCTTTGGCCACAACAACCCCAAGCAGCACTACAGGCTGGGGACAGAATGGCTGAGAGCAGCCAGGCAGAGAGGGAGCTGGGGGTGCTGGGAGAGAGGAGCTGAAGATGAGGCAGCAGTGCCCAGGTGGGCAGCAGAGCCAATGGCATCCTGGGCTGGATCAGGAATAGTGTAGTCAGCAGGACAAGGGAGGTTCTTCTGCCCCTGTGCTCAGCACTGCTCAGGCCACACCTTGAGTGCTGTGTCCAGTTCTGGGCTCCTGAATTCAAGAGAGATGTTGAGGTGCTGGAAGGTGTTGAGAGAAGGGCAGCAAGGCTGGGGGAGGGGCCTGGAGCACAGCCCTGTGAGGAGAGGCTGAGGGAGCTGGGGGTGTGCAGCCTGCAGAAGAGGAGGCTCAGGGCAGAGCTCATTGCTGTCTGCAGCTCCCTGAAGGGAGGCTGCAGCCAGGTGGGGTTGGGCTCTGCTACCAGGCAGCCAGCACCAGAGCAAGGGGACACAGTCTCAAGTTGTGGCAGGGGAGATCTAGGCTGGATGTTAGGAGGAAGTTGTTGGCAGAGAGAGTGATTGGCATTGGAATGGGCTGCCCAGGGAGGTGGTGGAGTTGCTGTCCCTGGAGGTGTTGAAGAAAAGCCTGGCTGGGGCACTTAGTGCCATGGTCTGGTTGATTGTCTAGGTCTGGGTGCTAGGTTGGACTGGATGATCTTGGAAGTCTCTTCCACCCTGGTTGATTCTATGAATGTGATAAAAACAGCTGAAAAACAGCCAGTACCTAAATTAATGCAATCTTGAAAATCCAAAAGAGGGCTTGGGGGATGACAAATTTGCACACAAAATTCAGTAGGGCACAAGAGGCACTGCAAATGAAGGGCTGGTAGCACTGGTGTTGATCTGATGACTCAGACATGACTGAGAGTCCTCAGCCCTGGCAGGCCAAATGACTCTCCTAGAACTCTGAGCCTGTTGACTGACTAGGGCTGTGTGCTAGGTTGGACTGGATGATCTTGGAGGTCTCTTCCAACCTTGTTGTTTCTATGATTCTGTGATCTAGTTGATTGAACAGGGGTGAGTGCTAATTTGGACTGGATGAGCTTGGAGGTCTCTCCCAACCTGGTTGACTATGATTTTCCTAGCTATCAACCCACACTTTTTCAGTAGGTTTCCTGTTTTGCTGTGAGAAATGTTCTAAGTTCCTGTGGAGAGAGTAGTTAGTAATCAATTAGTAGTGTGACTAAGTCTTGTTGATCAGATTGCAGTAAATACCTCACCTATACACTGCTGGTTAAGAGTCTATTGAAATGTCACTTAAAGGTGAGGACTTGGTAGACTTCAGGCAGCTTTGGATAATCCTGGATTTGTTGTGTTAAGGTGTAGGAAGCAACATGGGAAGCAGTTGGCACTAGAGTGTGTTTGCACAAACATCTCTTTCCTTACTCAGGTCTCATTACCTGACAAATGTTATTGCATTTGTGGATTATTTTATCTGACAACAAATGAAGTAGAATTAGCAATTCAGAGGATGGCACCACATGTGAAAAAACAAATGTTGGTAGCCTGGAGTACAGGAAATGAGAGGGGAAATAATTTCTAGGGGTTTGCTGTTTGCAAAAGTTTGCTTCATTTACACAAGCCACAAGAGAGGCATCTCAAATATTCATATTCCCCCCCCAAATGATTTCTGATCTTAGAGCCAGATTGCCTGGGTTTGGGTACAAGTTTGCCTGCCTTCCAGTTAGTTTAGAGGGGGTTGAAAATTAACCTGATGAAAATTATAATGTGGTGTTTGTAAAGTAAGCATTTCAGATGTAAAATGTGAAAGGTTTACATAAAAAGCAGTAGAAAATCCAACTCCTTTGTGGTTTTGGTTTTGGGGGGTAGTGGTTCAGATAAGAGTAAAAGAAGGGAATTTCTTCAGTTTACTCTTGAGAGTTACTGATTTCCTGCATCTGAATAGCTGTAGAGTTTTCTACTCTAGGAATCAGAGAATCACAGAATTGTCAGCGGTGGAAGGGACCTCAAGAATCATCCAATTCCAACCTCCCAGCCATGGGCAGGGACACCTCCCACTAGAGCCACATCCAGCCTGGCCTTAAAAACATCCAGGGATGAGGCTTCCACCACGTTCCTGGGCAACCTGTTCCAGTGTCTCACCACCCTTGAGGTGAAGAACCTAATGTCTAATCTAGACCTCCCCTCCTCTAGCTTGGATCCACCCCCCCCAGTCCTATCACCACCTGACACCCTAAAAAATCCCTCCCCAACTTTCTTGTAGACCTCCTTCAGATACTGGAAGACCACAATAAGCTCTCCTTGCAGCCTTCTCATCTCCAAACTGAACAATGTAATTCCCTGAGCATTTTCCAGTACTGCTCCTTATTTTTTCCTCTGTGAACAAGCATCAGAAAAACATCCCTGTGTGATGGTTTGGGTATTCCCCCCCCCACACTTTTAGAAATTGCCCAGACTAGACTCAGTCGGCTCTGGAAATTTGAATGAAGCTTATATTTACAGCTGGCACAATGTACAAGCAGAGATTTACAGTAGATACAGTTATAGACAGAAATAGACAAGGGAAAAAAAGGTAATACAAACACAATTCCCCTCCCAGAAACCTGAGTCCCCAGGAGGGGCTCTCAACCACCCCTCACCTTCCCCTACCCCTCTCAACCTTACCCCAGTCCCAAGGAGGAATGGAGGTTCGGCCAAGAGGGTTCAAAAGCAAGGTGAAGCAGCCGAGCAAAAGAGGGTGAGGTTAGAAAGCAAGATGGAGTCCAGCCAGCAGCCACGAGCTCTCCCCAGCAGGCAAAGCTTCCCAGCGAAGAGAAGAAGCAAGTGAAGTAATCTTTGTTTTGCCTTTCTTCTTTTGTATACATCTCAGCAAGACTGTGAGCGAAGTAGACCTCACCATTGTTTTCATTTTACAACCTATGATCTAGTTCTTCTCACCAAAACATGCTAGCTAGGCTCAAACTAGCACACCCTGCAAAATGAGAACTCACTGTGCAGAGCTGCCCTTTCATTTGGCAGTCGAGAAAGAAGAGCATTGGAGCTGTTCTCTAAGAGATTCTGAACAATCTCTCTTTCTCTGAGTTGCATCAAGAGAAGTGTGGTTGAGAGAGGTGAATCTCCCCTTCTGCACCGCTCACATGAGACCCCACCTGGAGTACTGTGGCCACCTCTGGAACCCCTATTACAAGGAAGGTATGGACGTGCTGGAAGGTGTCCACAGAAGGACCACGAGGATGACCAAAGGGCTGGAGCTGCTCTGCTATGAGGACAGGCTGAGAGAGTTGGGGTTGCTCAGTTACAGATTCTAGTTCTCTCACAACTTGTGAGAGTTGTAAGACAAGAGGTACAGCTGTAAAACATTTGAGCATCAAAGATGTTTCTCCTCACATCAACTCCATATTTTATTTAGGGAACAACTGAAGTGGTATGACAAAGAAAATACATTCTTCTGGAAAAGAGGGAATGACAGAACAAGGGGACACAGACTCAAGCTGTGCCAGAGGAGGTCTAGGCTGGATGTTAGGAGGAAGTTGTTGGCAGAGAGAGTGATTGGCATTGGAATGGGCTGCCCAGGGAGGTAGTGGAGTCACCATCCCTGGAGGTGTTGAAGCCAAGCCTGGATGAGGCACTTAGTGCCCTGGTCTGGTTGACTGGATAGGGCTGGATGATAGCTTGGGCTGGATGAGCTTGGAGGTCTCTTCCAACCTGCTTGATTCTATGATTCTGTAAGGATAGGAACAATAAGATAAATATACTTAGTATGATACTGATAAGAAATGTGTGACAGTTTGATATGTTTCCTTTGGCTCTTAGCTTTAACATCCTAACTGACTTCTCCCAGGGTTTTAGTGTCATCATTTCAGACTGACTCTATGGAATCTCACAAAAAAAATAGGACAGTGTTCTTCCTCCTAATTTATTGTGTTTCACATAAACATTTTTCTTTATGTAAATCAATATTCAATTATGGGAGAGAATTATATAGAAACAGCTGAATGCAGCTGTCACAGGGAATTAGGTAATTTCACTCTGAACATTGTTTACCTTATAATAGAAAAATTATTCAGTGATGATTTGTTAGTAAAGAACAGATTGCTGTTATTCATACAGGAAAGGGTATTAAGTGCAGAGGAACAACATTTGCAGTTAGTGATCCTTTCCATGTACTTCTCCCTGAGATGCTGTTGCAATCCATTATTAATCCTGGCGATTTGCTTGATTTTGTGTAGCATTCAGACCTGCCCCAAAAGGCTTCTGACTAAGTGGATGTCGTTAAAAAAAAACTATAATCAAAATATAACTCCAACAACAGTTTGACAGCCAAGACAGAGAGCAAAAGTTGCCCCTTTAGACCACAGACAAAGCTGATTCAGTTTGGTGTTCGTTATCCCATTTCCTGACTCTGGCTCTTCAGCTTGTGCCGCCTGGAATCTGGTTGTGGCTGCTACTTCTGAAGTGTAAGCCATGTTTGGGGGAGGGTGTGGAGGTTTTGGTGGGTTGATTTTTAGCACACCAACCCTTGTGTTGGTGGGACATTGAGGTGCTGGAGTGGGTGCAGAGAAGGACGACGAGGCTGGGGAGAGGTCTGGCAAACATGACCTATGAGGAGTGGCTGAGGGAGCTGGGGTTGTTTAGTCTGGAGAAAAGGAATCTGAGAGAGGACCTTATTGCCCTCTACAACTACCTAAAAGGAGGTTGTAGTGAGGCTGGAGCTGGTCTCTTCTCCCAAATTATTAATGATAGGACAAGAGGAAATGGCCTCAAGTTGCGTCAAGGGAGGTTTAGGTTGGATGTTGAGAGGAAGTTCTCTCCTGAGCAGGTGGTCAGGCACTGGAACAGGCTGCCCAGGGAGGGGGTGGAGTCACCATCCCTGGAGGGGGTTAAGAGGAGAGTGGATGTGTCGCTTGAGGCTATGGTCTGGTGATGAAGGATGCTGGGATGAAGGTTGGACTGAATGATCCTGGTGGTCCTTTCCAACCACAGCGATTCCTAGTGATGAGATGTTGTGCTGAGGGATTTGGTTTAGCCAAGGACTTGTCAGTGTGAAGCTAATGATTGGACTCGAGGATCTTGAAGGTCTTTTCCAATCTAAGAACTTCTGTGGTTCTGTGATTCTGCTGTTCTGTAATTCTGCTGTTCTATGATTCTGCTGTTCTGTAGCCCTGCAGTGTGTGCATTCTGCTGCAGCTTTCCAGAGGATCTGAGTGAGAGCAGTTTGGGAGGGTATAGGAAGAAAGAAGTGTGTGAATGTGCTTGAAGCAAAGACTTGACAGTTTCAGCACGCAGGTTTTTTAAATCCCATTGGGAACGTTTACATAACTGCTCAAAAGAGCCTTTTTCCATGTACCAGTTTGCACTCTTTACTTTGGAAATGTTTGAAGCAATCAGCCCTTGGAGAGCCCTTTTGCAGCACTTGCAGACCCTTGATTGCTGCGGAGAAAAGCCCAGTTAGTGAATCGCTGGGAAAACATTCCCCAACAAACTGGGCTTTTAATGAGGGTCACTACTGCCTCTGCGGTGGCTAGAAGGACAGGGACAGAGGGAGAGAGATGCTGTTATGTTGGAAAACTGTTTGAGAGACACAATAGCACAGGACAGACCCAGACACCGGGCCTTTGTGTGCAAATTTCCCACCAGAGTGAAGCAATTTCTTTCTCCCCCCCACACCTCCCCTCTCTTTTTTTCTTTTTCCAATTTAATTAAGTGGGTTTGGAGTCCAGCACTGGCCTAACAAGCACTTCTTCATGAATGAAAGATTTGTCTCTGGCAGCGAGGCAGGGCTCTGAACAATGTCAACAGCAATTACTGCCAGCTATGGCCGTTTCAGCAGCCCACATGGACAGGAGAGCGCTGGGAAGGCAGTGTAGCGTAGAAGGCTGGCAGAAATGTCTGGGGGATTGTCTTTGCCTATCTTACAGCAAACTTCTCATCTACATATCCAAGGTTTAACCAAAACTAGACCACTCATGGGAAGGATTGGTCTGAACTTGCTTCTCTGCTCCTGGTGGCCACACTGTTGCTGATACGAGGCAGGATGCTGCCTGAGCACACTGCTGGCTTGTGTTCCGTCAGCAGTCTGACCAGTACCCCCAGGTCCCTCTCTGCCAAGCAGTTTCCAAGCCAAGAATGCAAGAATGTAAGCCAAGAATTCTTTCATTGCAAGAATGTAGAAGCAAATAAATGCAAGGCTGGTATGCACCCAGCCTCCATTCTTGGATTTCTAGTTCCTGGTTTCTTGGAAGATGTGGTGAGGGTTTGTTTGGTTGGATCTAGGGGTTTGCTGACCTCTAGGTCTAGAGGTTTGGATCTAGAGGGTTTGGATGTAGAGGAATGGTGACCTCCATGCTCGAGAGATAAAATGTGGCCTTGTGCCCCTCACACTGCTCCCTGACACAGACATACCTAGAGAAGAGCACAACTAAGATGGTTAAGAAACTAAACCAAAGGAGCAAGCTGTAGTGTCTCTTTGATGTTACAGTGTTTACCTTCTTGCAGTATACTACAGGTGAAAGAAAGCAACTCCCTGTTGAAATTTTGCTTCCTTTGGAGAGCACTGTGTGGACAGAGCATTGGCACAGGCTGCCCAGTGAGGTTGTGGAGTCTCCTTCCCTGGAGGCTTTCAAGGCCTGTCCAGATGTGTTCCTCTGTGATCTGTGCTGGATTATGTGGTCCTGCGCTGGCAGGGGGTTTGGACTCAATGATTTCCCTGGGTCCCTTCCAACCCCTAATATCCTGTGAGCCTGGGATTACAAAGACAGGAGATTGCCAGATGATGGAACACAGAAGGTTTCACCTCAACATAAGGAGAAACTTCTTTACAGTGAGGGTGACAGAGCCCTGGCACAGGCTGCCCAGCGAGGTTGTGGAGTCTCCTTCCCTGGAGGCTTTCAAGGCCTGTCCAGATGTGTTCCTCTGTGATCTGTGTTGGATTGTGTGGTCCTGCTCTGGCAGGGGGTTTGGACTCAATGATCTCCTTCAGTCCATCTCCTTGGATGCATTCCTGTGTGAACTACCCTGGGTGATCCTGCTTGGCAGGGAGGTTGGACTTGATGATCTCTGGAGGTCCTTTCCAACCTCTGAGGTTCTGTGATTCTGTGGTGTCTGTGACTGCATCTTGAGCTGGAGTTTCTACCCAGAGCAGTGGCTGTGCCCTGAGCCAACCAGTGCATGGGCTACACCAGTTCAGCAAAACCACCTTTTTCCTTGAGGTTGTGGTCTGCTGATGAAGGATTTGCTGGGAAGCTCAGAAATCATCCGTCTAAGTTATTGGTTTCTCTGCCTGCCAATGGCCATAATTACAGCTGAGTGAATAATTCAGGGGAAATAATTTGTCTGACAAATTTCTTTTTCACCTCATGAAAAATCCATGAGTAGTTCCCGAGCTCTTCACCTCTGTTTGTTGTTCATACGCAGTTATTTGTTCTCAGAGAGCTTTTATTGGCTGCACAAGGCACATGGGCTGGTTTGGGCTTTCCTTCTTCCCCCCCTTTGCTTGAGCCTGGTTGTATGTTCATATCATCTACTGACCAGCTGGAGGGCAAAATGAGGGAAATTTGGGGCAAAATGAGAGAAATTTGGCAAAAATAAGGGTAATTTGACTACAATGAGATAAATTTGGCAAAAATAAGGGTAATTTGACTAAAATGAGGGAAATTTGGGGCAAAATGAGAGAAATTTGGCAAAAATGAGGGACATTTGGCAAAAATGATGGAAATTTGGGTCAAAATGAGAGAAATTTGGCAAAAATGAGGGAAATTTGGCAAAAATGATGGAAATTTGGGTCAAAATGAGAGAAATTTGGCAAAAATGAGGGAAATTTGGGGCAAAATGAGGGTAATTTGGAAAAAATGAGGGTAATTTGGGGCAAAATGTGGGAAATTTGAGGCAAAATTAGGGAAATTTGGCAAAAATAAGTGATATTTGGGGCAAAATGAGAGAAATATGGCAAAAATTAGGGTAATTTGGCTAAAATAAGGGTAATTTGACTAAAATGAGTGAAATTTGGGGCAAAATGATGGTAATTTGGCAAAAATGAGGGAAATTTGGGACAAAATGAGGGAAATTTGGGGCAAAATGAGGGACATCTGGGGCAAAATGAGAGAAATTTGGCAAAAATGAGGGCAATTTGGCAAAAATGAGGAAAATTTGGGGCAAAATGAGGGAAATTTGGCAGAAATAAGGGTAATTTGACTAAAATGAGGGAACTTTGGGACAAATTGAGGGAAATTTGGCTAGAATGAGGGAAATTTGGGGCAAAATGAGGGAAATCTGGGGCAAAATGAGAGAAATTTGGCAAAAATGAGGGAAATTTGGGACAAATTGAGGGAAATTTGGCTAAAATGAGGGAAATTTGGGGCAAAATGAGGGAAATTTGGCAAAAATAAGGGTAATTTGACTAAAATGAGGGAAATTTGGGACAAATTGAGGGAAATTTGGCTAAAATGAGGGAAATTTGGGGCAAAATGAGGGAAATCTGGGGCAAAATGAGAGAGATTTGGCAAAAATGAGGGAAATTTGGGACAAAATGAGAGATATTTGGCAAAAATGAGGGTAATTTGGCAAAAAGAAGGGTAATTTGGCTAAAATGAGGGAAATTTGGGGCAAAATATGCGACATTTGGGGCAAAATGTGGGACATTTGGCAAAAATGAGGGAAATCAGGGGCAAAATGAAGGAAATTTGGGGCAAGATGAGGGAAATTCAGCTAAAGTGAGAGAAATTTGGGGCAAAATGTGGGAAATTTGAGGCAAAATGAAGGAAATTTGGCTAAAGTGAGGGAAATTTGAGGCAAAATGAGAGAAATTTGGCTAAAATGAGAGAAATTTGGCTAAAATGAGAGAAATTTGGGGCAAAGTGAGGGCAATTTGGGGCAAAATGAGGCTGTAGGCCTGTGTCCAGGTTGGCACAGCCCCTCAGGATCATCAAGTCCAACCTAGAACTCTACAAGATTGACCTTAAACCATATCCCTAAACACCACATCCAAATGACCCTTAAACGCATCCAGGGCTGGGGACTCCACCACCTCCCTGGGCAGCTCATCCCAGTGCCTGAGCAGCTCTTTACAGTTTTGGCACTTGCAGAACATATTCCATAGATGCTCCTCCATGCACATTTGTCTCCTTGAGTCTTCATTGCCCTGTCTGGTCTCCTCATGGTCCACAGGGTGTTCACTCAACTTAGTATTGTTTCCATCTGGATGCTCTGCACTGTACCTATGTATTTTAGTTAATGAGGTTCTGCTCCACTTCTGAGGAGCTCTACCCCTTTTAGTTTGTTTTCCTGTTGTAGAATAACCTTTGTCCATAAGACAGGGTTAGATATTTGTAACTTCTTCAAGGACAGGCATGTAACTGCTTCATGATTAGTTATGCTCTTCTTTACTGACAACATCTTTCACAGTTTCTACCTCAAAAACTGTTGTCATAGTGCTGAACTTCAGAGTTTGTAGGGATTCCAAGTTACTGGTCAAGTCCATACTTCAGCTGATTTAAACTCAGTTGTTCTTTTTGGACCTATTAAAAACAGGGGGCAACGTTTTCAAAGTAGAGAAGAGCAGATTTAGATTCGATGTTACGAACAAGTTCTGCACCATGAGAGCAGGAACACTGGAACAGGTTGCCCAGGGAGGTGTTTGAGCCTCCATCCCTGGAGATATTCAAGGTGAGGCTCAAAAGACCTCTGTGCAGCCTGATACAGTGGAGGATGTTCCTACTGACTGCAGAAGGAATTTGACTGTATGACCTTATGACCTTTGGAGGTCCCTTCTAACCCAGACCATTCTATAATTTAATGATTTAGAGACTTCTTTCTTTCTTCAGAGCTTCCAGCATTGCTTTGGGAAGTTTAGCTGAAGAATAACACTGAAGTAGGTTGTGCCTTTTCAGACAAACTTAACAAAGAATGAACTTTTACTGTTCTTCAGCACAGGCTTCAAATGTCTGTGCTGCTTTTAACAAGTCCTTAGTAAAATAAAGAAATATACACAAGAAGGATCTAGTCTAAAACTATTTCACTCTATTTTTAGGTACCTTATAATTGTTAGAAGCACAGAGTAGTCCTTTTCAAATTCCTCTGTGCTCTCAGAGTTGAGCAGATCTTCTCTTTTGTCAAATAGAAAAGAGTTTAGTATGATTTCAGTATGTTTTCAGTTTAATATGTTTTCAGCACACTGACCAGTGATAACAATTCTTATGTTGGTTTACAGCCTGTATAGTCTGTAGAGGGCTCCTCTGAATGTCCTAGAGGTACTCCAAAGTCTTTTTGACAGCTCCTTAAGGAACACAGATCTAGTCTAGCATGTAATTAATACTGGTGATTCCACTCTGATCATTTTATGCCTATAATGTGCATCTCTAACTGAGAAGGAGATAATGGACAATCATGTAAGAAAATCCTTGATTATGGCTTGATTGAGCTTGTGTGAGCTCTAGACAGCTTGTGTTGTCATGGTTTCCAAGCCATTCCATGTATAACATTTTTGCATAGGCAAGATGTTAGCTAGGCACCCAAAAACCCATCATCTGGGTTGTGTCTAACCCTCCTTTGAATGTTGGATCAGGTTAACTTTTAAAGGAAATAAATTACTAGCTTTCATATATAAAAGAAGCTATAAAACCTTATTGTCTTCCATAAAATTTGCAAAACAGAGGACTTGGCTGTGAAGAAAATGTTTCTGCCATTCAAGACAAGAAGCAGAGATGCAGTTCTTAGCAAGATGCATTGGTAAGCAGATCCCAATCTGCTCAGCATATTTAATTACTCCATCAATAATGAAGTGCAAACTGAACTTCCAACAAAATGTAAAATCACAGAGTAGTGTAGGTGGGAAGGGACCTCTGAATGTTTGCTGTTCCAACCCAGTGCTCTCAGATGGTTCAACATATTCAGGCTGGACGTGAGGAAGAAGTTGTTCAGCATGAGAGTGGTGAGAGCCTGGAATGGGTTGCCCAGGGAGGTGGTTGAGGCCCCATCCCAGGAGGTGTTTAAAGCCAGGCTGGATGAGGCTCTGGGCAGCCTGCTCTAGGGTAGGGTGTCCCTGCCCATGGCAGGGGGTTGGAACTAGATGATCTTTGTGATCCCTTCCAATCCTGACTGATTCTATGATTCTGTGATTCTGTGAACATAGATCAGGCTTCTAAATGGTCCAGTCCAGTTGAGGTTTGAGTTTCCTCATGGAGGAACTGTAGGCACAAACCAACACAGTGTTAAACTTAGTGAATACAGACTCTTTTCACCATGGAGTGTGCCTGATGTTTGTGGCTCTACAGTCTCTGTCTATTTTGAGAAAGTGAGCTCATGCATTGCAGTTTGCTTGAGCAGGCATGACTTGAATTCTCTCAACTGATGCTTTGGGGCATTGAGAGTAGTGTATATGATCACCAAAATAAGAGCTCTACATGAAGGTTCTGATGCCTATCTGTAGCTAAGAGAAAGGGGAGGGCAGAATGAAACAGACATGTTCAGTAGAGAGGGGAAAAAACAAAACAAGTCACTGTCCCTGGAGGTGTTTAAAAGGAGACAAGGAGGCTGGATGAGGCACTCAGTGCCATGGGTTAGTTAATTAGAAGGGTTAGGTGATAGGTTGGACTCGATGATCCTAGAGGTCTTTTCCAACCTGGTTGATTCTGTGATCACATGTACAGCTGCTCAAAAGGATGTTGTGGAGAGGATGCTGCTGGTCTCTTCTCACAGGTAAATAGTGATAGAACAAGAGGGAATGGCCTCAAGCTGCCACTGGGTAGGTTTAGACTAGATATTAGGACAAAAATTTTCCCAGCAAGAGTGGTCAGGCATTGGAATGGGCTGCCCAGAGTCACCCACTCTGAATGTGTTTAAAAGTCACTTGGATGTGGTGTTTGGGGATACGGTTTAGGGTACACCTTGCAGAGTAGGGATATGGGTTGGACTTGGTGATCCTGAGGGGCTTTGCCAACCTGAATGTTTTTGTGATCCTGTGATCAAAATATTAAGGTTTGGTACATTCCTGTCATCTCCTTTCCCTAAACAGACTTAAAGGCTTTAATTTTATTTACCAGCAAGAGGATATCTTGTTTGAGCATGGCAAGCTTGCTCAGTCTGATTATCCTAATATATATCATTTTACACTGAAATGAGTCTAGGAACAGGCATTATTTACTTTGTGCCAGCATCATGCCAGGTGTTGCAGTGAATGGAGGCAAGTAGCTCTTGTCACTAGCTAAAGAACCATCAAACTTACAGGATTATAGAATGGTTTAAGTTGGAAGTGACCTCAAAAATCATCCAGTTCCAATCACCTACCATAGGCAGGGACACCTCCCACTAGAACAGGTGACTCAAGGCCTCACCCATCCTGGCCTTGAACATCTCCAGGAAGGGAGCATCCACAGCATCCCTGGGCAACCTGTGCCAGTGTCTCACCACCCTCACTGGAAAGAATTTCTTCCTAAACTTGTGTGGTTTGTTTTATTTTTATAGATTTACACTCCTTTTCAGAGGACTGAAGGACTGAGAGAGAAAATGTAGGTATGGAACATATGAGATCATCTTTTGTATTCCACTTGCAGCAGTGATTTTTAATTGCATTACCAGTAATGCTACCCTCTGCTTTATCATGCTGTTGCTTTTCCACAGGCCTTACAATTGAGGTTTAAAGGCACAGTGCATTTGATAGGGATTTGTTTTCCTTTTTCCTAGTATTTCCTGGAGTCTTTACCCATACACTCCAATTAAACAGAGATCACAAGGACCAAAATCTTAACTGTATGCTGAGCTCTCTTAACACTGTGTCCTCTGCAGAGAAAGCTTTATGCCCTGTGCAGGAGAACAAAGCTTTTTTTTCCCCCAGGTGTTTGCAGTGTTTTCACAGGCTCACAGAATGTCAGAGGTTGGAAGGTACACAAAGAGATCATCAAGTTCAACTCCCTGCCAGAGCAGGACCATACAATCTAGCTCAGGTCACATAGGAACACATCCAGACAGGCCTTGAAGGTCTCCAGAGAAGGAGACTCCACAGCCTCTCTGGGCAGCCTGTGCCAGTGCTCTGGGACCCTAACAGTAAAGAAGTTCCCTTTGTGTTGAGCTGGAACCTCCTGGGCTGCAGCTTCCATCCATTGCTTCTTGTTCTATCCCAGGGAGCAGTGAGCAGAGCCTGTCCCCCCCTCCTGACCCCTAGGCCTCAGATAGTTATAAACACTTACCAAATCCCCTCTCAGTCTTCTCCAGACTAAGCAGCCCCAGGTCCCTCAGCCTCTCCTCTTCAGGCAGTGCTCCAGTCCCCTCATCATCCTTATAGCCCTCTACTGGACCCTCTCCAGCAGACCCCTGTCCCTCTTCAACTGGGGAGCCCAAAACTGAGTGCAGTATTCAAGATGAGGTCTCACCAGGGCAGAGTAGAACCTCCCTCAATCTGCTGGACACACTCTGCTTACTGCACCCCAGGATCCCATTAGCCCTTTTTGCCACAAAGGCACATTGCTATTCCATGGATAACTTTTCCTAGGCACTAGGCAGCACCTTGCTCTTAGGATTGTCTTTCTCAATCTTTGGAGGAATCCAGAAGTCTCTTCCTCTGAATCTTAACCAAGATATTGAGGCCTTTCCAGTGTCCATTTTCCAGTGGTAAATCATCAGAGACAGCAGAGTTCTGCAAGTAATTTTTTCCCCTCTAAGTTAGTTTTTTAGAACCAGTAGAGGGAGCACAATAATAAAATTAATTGAACTTGCAGATCTGTAGCCCAAGAACCTGAAGTGTTCTTCTGACGTGTCAGAGTTGCAAGCTCACTTTACTGATAAGTGCAGTGTGTGGCAAAGTGAGAGAGCAAATACAGGAAGCAGAAGGGCAGAGACAAAGATAAATTTCAGATCAAGAAATAGTGTCCCTCATTTTCTGTAGTTGCCATTCAAAGCACACAACTAAATGATAACAGTTGGTGCTGGAACTCAAGATAATAGGAGGTGGTGAAGGCCTCATCCCTGGAGGTTTTTAAGGACAGGCGTGGATGGGGCTCTGAGCAACCTGATCTAGTGTGAGGTGTCCCTGCCCATGGCAAGGGGGTTGGAACTGGATGATCCTTGAGGTCCTTTCTAACCCTGACAATTCTGCGATTCTGTAATGCAGCTCTCAAGTAATTCTGTAGTCTGTAGGCAGAAATGCAGCTCTTACTTGACTTAAAAACATGCCTAACTCATTTAATCATTTGATGTAGCTCCCAGTAGGATCAAGGAAAATGATAAGAGACAGCATGAGCATACTTGGTTAGGAGGAGGTCTTTTAGCTGTACAGACACACCAAGCACAGTAGAGATTCTGAGCCTGACTGCTGCTTAGTGTCTATGGGCAGCAATTGTAGTCATATTCTACTGGACCTGTTACTGCTCTACCAGAATTCTACTCAAACTGCAGTCATTGCCCAACTTTTTGTTTCACATTCGAGTGACTCATGAACTAGGGACTGCTGCATAGGGTAATAGGAATAAGAATGAGAAAGTAATTCTTAAAGCAGTGGGGTTTTGTCTGTTCCAGTTTTGCTTTTCATCTCTTATAGTCACTTGTAAGCTTTTTTATCTAAGGTGTCCCTATGCAGTCCCCAGCAGTGGGGTGCTTGACATAGCTGAGAGGACTGCTGATACAGCTTTTGCAACATAAGTGTGCCATCCAGCAATGGAGCCTGCATCTTTTTGTGACTGATAAGCAGTCCTGCAGAGATTCAAGATGGTTTGCAAGTGGTTCTAACTTCTCCTGTTCTTCAGCTGTTGTTAAATTTGATATATCTGTTGGGGGCAGCACCACCAAGCATCATCTGCTGAGTTTCTAATGCCCCCTGGGAGAGCGGCAATACATGCTGGCTACAACTGCCTGAAGGGAGGCAGTAGCCAGGTGGGGTTGGGCTCTACTCCCAGGCAAGCAGCAACAGAACAAGGGGACGCAGTCTCAAGTTGTGCCAGGGGAGGTCTAGGCTGGATGTTAGGAGGAAGTTGTTGTTAGAGTGATTGGCATTGGAATGGGCTGCCCAGGGAGGTGGTGGAGTCTCAGTCCCTGGAGGTGTTCAAGTGCAGCCTGGCTGGGGCACTTAATGTCATGGTCTGGTTGGTTGGGCAAGGCTGGGTGATAGGTGAAACTGGATGATCTCGGAGGCCTCTTCCAGCCTGCTTGATTCTATGATTCTGTGTTAGGGACTCTGGTTATTTCATTTAGCCTGGGCTTGATCACTTGTTTCCCTAGCAAAGTCAGTGTTGTGGAACTCAAAAGACAGTCCACAGCTTGGATTTTTTTTCTATTCCTGTGAATCCCAACTGTACTTGAGTCCACTGAAGATCCACTGCTGTTGTTGACCAAGTCACATTAGTGAGTTGTCTCAACAGTCTGAAATTCAGCGTGGTTGTTGCTGCTGCCCTCTGGGCCAGGCTGACTGCCATTCTGTAAGTGCACTGTAGAGCTTTCAATTGTGATTAATGGTCAATGTGTTGATTGCTTTAATCCAGCAGTGTCAGTTACGTGTGTCTGTAGCACCTTCTTTCTACTGTCAGGCCAGAGGGGATCCGTGTGCCCAGGATGGAGCCTGAGGCACTTGGCTTTTTAGCTGTGAAGAGAGGCTTTGCAAATTAAAAAGAAGAATGCTAATCACTTCATGTCCTTGTTTGTTCCTTTTTAAACTTTGTGGGCTAGACAGTTAATCGATTACTTGAAATGATGATTCCTGCAATGCTCACATATGAACAGCAGCACCCTAAGAGAAGTCAGTGGGCAATCTTGTAATGACATTGTGAAGTGGGTAATAATTTCATTCCTTACAGAGTCCTGGCAGCTATAACACACTGCCAGTCTGGCTGTTGATGCTTATTTTAACTTAAGCAAGATTCCTAACTAACACGTTGTGGTTTGGTCTAACTGTAGGATGCAGAGTTTATTCTGGGACACACATTAGTGAGTAGTTAAACTATAAAAACCAAAAAGCAACCAAACCAACCCCTACCCATAGAACCCTTGGGGGAGGATAGCTATGATTTATGTTCTTTGCTTTCCCTGGTTTTCTGCCTTCCTTACCTCTGTTTGTTTTTCCAATTCACTTTCTCTTTCAGAAGCGATTTAGGTTTCCTTGCAGGTTGGGAGGGCATGAGCTATGCAGAACCACAACCCAGCTTTGACTTTTGCTTTTTACTACCTATATCTATGTGGCTAACAGGCTGTAGAGGGTGGTTTGTTAAGGCTGTGTGCTTTACAACTGCTTTCAGTTCTTTGGGGTACAATCAGTGAAGTCCTGTGCTGTCAGATTGTTCCTGTTGGAGGTCTTCTAGCATTAGTCATATGGCATTAGATGCTGTGAATTATCTTAGCAGTTGTCATCCTCTGGTTTTCCTGTACTACCTAATAACCATGGGTGAATCTTAAAGGTTCTGCTAAAAGCAGTCAGAATAAAATTAGCCAGGTGTGTGAACTGAAAATTATCCTGTTCACATGGGTTAAAGGGATACTGGCAACAGGATTTTTCAGCCACTGTGTAGACAAGCAGGCAGTGAAGCAAGTGTCCAGAGAGATCTTCTTGTTGGGGGAAAAGACCACATTAGAAGAATGCATTGAAGCTTCTCTTTCCCTGAGTTCACAGCTGCATGACTTTTGTTCCCCCATTCCCTCCAAATGAGGTGCAGTTTGCAGCTGTCATGTGCCCATGCAGGGTCATTATGGTACCATGTCCTTCCATCGGTGCTCTGAGCATGGCACTGGACTGAAAATGGTCATTGCATGAGGGCACTACACTGTAAAAAGGTTGTGATGCTGAATACTTCTTGTACATCCAGTTCACAGTTCACTGTTTGTACCAGGCTGTCTTGGACAAAGACAGCAGCTCTGTGGTGTAAGAATTACCAAGAGAGAAGGCCACACCATGTGTCTCCTACTTAAATGCATATTCCTTTATTGAGTATCCTCTTAAGAAAACCAGCAGTGATTACACTCAAGCTGGGTGCGACAGGGATTGAGGGGGACAGAGTGGCAGATGTGGGCTGCTCTGAGTCCTGTCAGGAAGGAATGATTAATGAACACTAGCTCCAGCTGAGGCTAACCTTTGGAGAGCTGAGCAGGACATCTGCAGAACTGTCAGAGCTCTGACAAGGACAGAGCTGAACAACCAATTATTCCACCATCACTAAGGTGGGCTGTCAGTTTAATCCCAGCCATTCACTTAGGCAAGGACAGGGAAATTTCTCCTTTACATAGCACCACTCTGTTGCGACCTTAACTATTTCAGAACCACTGAGGGGAACCGTGGGGCAACACCACATGCACAGCAGCTTCAGGCAGGCTGAGCAGGGGTAGGGTAGTCAGAGCCCCTGCGTTCAGAGCCATTATGCAAAGCGTTGTGGCAGCTCTCTGCCGAACTACAGGGACACCTGGGAATTCTTGTGGATTTAGAATGCTAAGCTGAGTGTTCTGCAGACACCCCAGGATCAGTGTCTGCTGTTGTCAACGTTCTGTAGTGACAAAAAGACCTGGCAATTGCCAACACATCTGACTCGACCGTGCTCAGCTGTGTTTGTCCTCCACAAGAAGGCTGAGCGTTATTCCGAGATGACAACAACTTGTCCAGGGACATGTAGTATATTTAAAGACTGCTAGGAGCATTTCAGTTGGCTGAGAGGAAGTCAGACTCAACCCAGACTGGGAGGAGACCTCACAGTGCAGGTTTAGCTGCAGACATGCACTCAGTACACAGAAGACATCTTGGTCCTCCACTAGAGTTTTGTAGCTGTGCAGGCTGCGGCTTTTGGCCACGTGTTGGGTTTATTTCCTGCATAGTGGAGCAGTTCTTGTGTGGTGTGGATTTTCCTAAGTGAAATTTCCAGGGCTTTTATGTCAAAATAGCTTTTTCTTACACTCTTTTCCCAGGCAACCAGCAACAGAACAAGGGGACACAGTCTCAAGTTGTGCTAGGGGAGGTCTAGGCTGGATGTTAGGAGGAAGTTGTTGGCAGAGAGAGTGGTTGGCATTGCAATGGGCTGCCAGGGAGGTGGTGGAGGCACTGTCCCTGGAGGTGTTCAAACAAAGCCTGGCTGGGGCTCTTAGTGCCATGGTCTGGTTGACTGGAAAGGGCTGGGTGCTAGGTTGGACTGGATGAGCTTGGAGATCTCTTCCAACCTGCTTGATTCTATGATCTCTCTCTTGCCGTGTGGGAAACTTAGAACTGGGGAAGATGCAAGCACAGGTGTAGGCTGTAAACCATAGCTGCAAACCTATATGAGATACAGCTGTAGCAAAATACTTCAGCCTTCTCACAGGTGTCCTGAGTGTTGGGAGAAGAGAGCAAGTGCTCCCAGGAAGCTAGCTCACGTTTTGTTCTGAGCAGAAGCTAACATTTTATTTTATCTTTTTTTTTTCTGAAGTTGTTTAGTTTTTGTTACAAGGTTTAGGCTGTGGTTAAGCCATGCACTGAGTTCTGTAGTACTTGTTAACACCAAAGGAAAATTAACTTCATTAATGACTGATGCTGGGCAGTGTTTTACTTTGCAACCTTCCCCGTCGTCGACCGCTGAGTGAGGAGCACTCTTCGGAGGAGGTAAGCATGGTTAATTCATCTCTTTGTTAAGAATGTGGCGTTCTGAATGTCCCCTCAAGCCAGGCCCCTTCTGGCAGAGTCTTGCTCTGATAATTGTTCTCTCTGCAGTCATTTGAAACAGGAGGAAGCAAAGTCACACAGAGAAATTCCTCAACACCCTGCAAAACAAAGTCCTGAGCCTTGCAGGTGGGATTGGGGATGCATTAGTCTTAGGAAGAGGCTGGATATATGGAGGAGGAAAATAAACAGGAGATTCTAAAGGAGATTCTTTAGATTCTTTGTGTTTGTTTTGATGCTTTGTTGTGGCTGTTTTAGGAGCTGGTCACACCATTTGTGATCTACTCTCAAAGAATCTGTTTACATTTATCACACAGTTTTGCTTATTGTCACTGGTGCCTTTGGTGTTAGCAGGAAAACCTCAGCTGAGTGGGGAAAAATGTAATCAGAATACAGGTCTGGAGAAATCCATGACACAGCTTTACCTTGTTGATTTCTTTTTCCCCTTTATATGTTCAATGAGCATAGGAAACAGCTTGCCCAGAGAGTCACTAGTTGTGTTCCCCAGGGATCAGTGCTGGGCCCAGTCCTGTTTAATATCTTTATTGATGATCTGGACCAGGGGATTGAGTTCAGCATCAGTAAGTTTGCAGATGACACCAAGCTGGGAGCAGCTGTGGAGCTGTTGGAGGGTAGGAGAGTCCTGCAGAGGGACCTGGACAGGCTGCATGGGTGGGCAGAGGCCATTGGGATGAGATTGAACAAGGCCAAGTGCAGGGTTCTGCACTTTGGCCACAACAACCCCAAGCAGCACTACAGGCTGGGGACAGAGTGGCTGAGAGCAGCCAGGCAGAGAGGGAGCTGAGGGTGCTGGGAGAGAGGAGCTGAAGATGAGGCAGCAGAGCCCAGGTGGGCAGCAGAGCCAATGGCATCCTGGGCTGGCTCAGGAGCAGTGTGGGCAGCAGGACAAGGGAGGTTCTTCTGCCCCTGTGCTCAGCACTGCTCAGGCCACACCTTGAGTGCTGTGTCCAGTTCTGGGCTCCTCAATTCAAGAGAGATGTTGAGGTGCTGGAAGGTGTCCAGAGAAGGGCAGCAAGGCTGGGGAGGGGCCTGGAGCACAGCCCTGTGAGGAGAGGCTGAGGGAGCTGGGGGTGTGCAGCCTGCAGAAGAGGAGGCTCAGGGCAGAGCTCATTGCTGTCTGCAGCTCCCTGCAGGGAGGCTGTAGCCAGGTGGGGTTGGGCTCTGCTGCCAGGCAGCCAGGGACAGAAGAAGGGGACACAGCCTCAAGCTGTGCCAGGGCAGGTCTAGGCTGGATGTTAGGAGGAAGTTGTTGGCAGAGAGTGATTGGCATTGGAATGGGCTGCCCAGGGAGGTGGTGGAGTTGCTGTCCCTGGAGGTGTTCAGAAAAAGCCTGGATGAGGCACTTAGTGCCATGGTCTGGTTGATTGTCTAGGTCTGGGTGCTAGGTTGGATTGGATGATCTTGGAGGTCTCTTCCAACCTGCTTGATTCTATGATTCTAAGGCCAGGCTGGATGAGGCCTTGAGTCACCTGTTCTAGTGGGAGGTGTCCCTGCCTACGGCAGAGGGTTGGAGCTGGATGATCCTTGAAGTCCCTTCCAACCTAAACCATTCTATGATTCTATGACATGTAACTGCCATGGCAGCTCTCTGTAGATTCTCCCTATAAACCTAGATTGTTTTTGTTTCCTTTCTTAGGGCATGCAGTTTGCAATCACTTCTGTTTAGGAAATGCACTGATGTCACACAGCAAGGCCATAAAAATTCCTGAAATGTTTGGAACTTGATATTTTTTTTGCAGTAAAACAGAATAAATCTCATTCTCTTATGGTTTATTTTCTGTGTGTATTTGAGAAGCTTTTACTGGGGGGAAAGAAACCCGACTAAACAAAAAACCAGAGATGATAAATTCTGGCTTACACCTGTCTGAATATATTTTCAGGTATGTTCCTGTTATGCAGAAATTTTGCTAATGAACTCTCAGTTAAGGTTTGGACACTACAGCAGTGTTCTAGACAGCAAAGAGCTTATTTGAGTGGAGGTAGAGCTATTTCTCATGGAATTGTGTCTGCAGATGCCTCCAGTGCATGCCAGTTCTGATAAGATGGTATACCAGGAATCTGGTTTTAAGTGGCAAAGAGGTTTTGTATTTGTGATCAAAGCAGCTCTCCTGCACCAAATAGTCACAGGATCCACAGGATGTTAGGGGTTGGAAGGGACCCAAAGAGATCATTGAGTCCAACCCCCCTGCCAGAGCAGGACCACACAATCTAGTGCACGTCGCACAGGAACACATCCAGACAGGGCTGGGAAATCGCCAGAGAAGGAGACTCCACAACCACTCTGGGGAGCCTGTGCCAGTGTTCTGGGACCCTTACAGTAAAGAAGTTCTTCCTCTTGTTGAGGTAGGACTCCCTGTGCTGTAGTTTCCATTTCCAGCTCCTTGTCCTGTCCCACGGAGCAAGTGAGCAGAGCCTGTTCCCCCCTCTCCTGCCCCCCAGCCCTCAGATGTTTGTAACCATTTATTAAATTCCCTCTCAGTCTTCTCTTTTCCCTTCCTTCCTGACCCCAACCCTTGGATACTGTGGTGGTTTGAGGGGTTCCAGGTTATCCCAGACTCCCTAAAAAAGCTATGGAGACCAAGATCCATCCCAGGGGACAACAGATACTTGGAGACATTTATTAGATCCCCTCTCATCCTTCTGTTCTCCAGACTAACCAGTGCCAGGGCTCTCAACCTCCTCTCATCAGGTGGTGCTCCAGTTCCTTCAGCATCCTTGTAGCCCTCTCTTGGACTCTTCCCAGTAGATCTCTGTCCCTCCTGAACTGGGCAGCCCAGAACTGGATGCATTATTCCAGGTCAGGCCTCACTATGGCAGAGTAGAGGGGGAGGAGAACGTCCCTTGATCTGCTGGCCACACTCAGTGCCCCCCAGGATCCCATTGGCCTTCATTGCTGTCCCATGGATGGTCTGTTGTCCACAAGGACTCCCACATCCTTCTCCACAGGGTTGCTCTGTTGAGAAACCATTCTCAAAAAATAACCCAGGGACAACTACTTTGATCATGCAAATAATTTCTTTACATGGTAAAGGTTTTATTTGTGTGAGTCTTCAGGTGTATACAGCATTTGTTGTGTACACAGACACTGTGCATCCCTGCTGCTGCCTGGGAAGCACAGGAAGCAGTCAGACCAATGGAAATGAAGAACAGGACCAGATCTGTAGGTGTGCATATGCCAACAGCTCAGAAAAATTAATAACCTAACATCTCTATTGCACAAAACTCTTCTTAAGGCTTGGAGATATGCAAAATTTGCTCTTCAGTTTCAAATGGTGTCAGCACTCCTGTAGAAGGTGGAATTCAGTCCAGTGTGTCAGGGAGGCTGCAAGGGGAACAGGCTTGAATATTGATTATTTGATGCTGAATTGCAACCCAGAAATGTTGAAACAGCATGTATGCAAAACAGTGTGTTCAGAGCTGAGGTTAAGGCCAAAGTGATTGCTCTTCCTGCTCAGGAATGGATTAGATCTGAATTTCCAACATTAACTTCCTTTGCCCTGCAGGGCTCATCTTGGGGAATGAATCTCTCTGTTATCTTCTATGTTTGGGCCTTTTTTTTTCCTGTTGTTTGTTGGTTTTTTTTGGTTTTTTTTTTTTGTTTTGTTTTTTTTTTTGGTTTTTTTTTGTGAGGAGATGTATGTGTTTGGTTTGTTTCTGTTGGGAACTTGTTGTGTACAACTACCTGAAGGGAGTCTGTAGCCAGGTGGGGTTGGGCTCTTCTGCCAGGCAACCAGCGACAGAAAAAGGAGACACAGCCTCAAATTCTGCAGGGGAGGTATAGGGAAGAAGAGCCCAACCCCAGCTGGCTACAGCCTCCCTACAGGGAGCTGCAGACAGCAATGAGCTCTGCCCTGAGCCTCCTCTTCTGCAGGCTGCACACCCCCAGCTCCCTCTCTGCCTGGCTGCTCTCAGCCACTCTGTCCCCAGCCTGTAGTGCTGCTTGGGGTTGGTGTGGCCAAAGTGGAGAATCCTACACTGGGCCTTGTGCAATCTCATCCCAATGGCCTCTGCCCACCCATCCAGCCTGTCCACGTCCCTCTGCAGGACTCTCCTACCCTCCAACAGCTCCACAGCTGCTCCTAGCTTGGTGTTGACTTGAACGATTTAAAAGAGCATCTCACAGATGTGCTTTTCACTCTTAGTTGTAACTTGCAATTGGTTTGGCTTTTTTTTTTTTAAGAATTGCCTTATCTTCCCAAATTCCAGAACCTTACATAATTTAGCTGCTACTCTAGCAGGATTTCCCAAGAATAAAAAAAGAAGGCAGGTGCTGTCAATGGTAATTTAAATAAGAAAAGACACATTAAGTGGTTCTTCTTTCATTAATAATAGAAATTAATTAGCTTTGAGCTGCTTTGGAGGTTTTACAGTTCTCTTTTTTTTTTTTTTTTTTGCTTTTGCTGTGGCCTGTTATGTTTTATAATTGTGTGGAAAGCAGTTTTGATCTGAGCACATTTTCTGGTGTGAGGGTTCTGCAGGAAGGCAGAGGTATGCAAGTCAAATGTCAGCCTGCCTGGGTGTGGAGACTGCAGGGGATCAAGAGTGGAAATTAACATCTTCTGAATAAGTCTTTGAAGTGTTGGCAAAGGTTGTGCTGCAAGCCTGAAATGCGTTGCTGAATGTTTCTTCTGTTAAGACTGGGAGCTATTGGATGTTTTAAAGCAAAGCATGGCTGGTGTAGAGCAGATCTGCTGGAGAGCAGCCCTGTGGAGAGGGACCTGGGAGTGCTGGTGGAGGACATCCTTGGCACAGCAATGTGCCCCTGTGGCCAAGAGAGCAAATGGGATCCTGAGGTGCATTAAGAAGAGTGTGTCCAGCAGATTGAGGGAGGTTCTCCTCTGTCTCTGCTCTCCCTGGTGAGACCTTATCTTGAGTACTGCACTCAGTTTGGGGCTCCTCAGTTTCAGGGACACGGATCTGTTGGAGAGAGTCTGAGGGACAGATACAGGGATGATGAGGGGACTGGAGCACTGCCTGGTGAGGAGAGGCTGAGGGACCTGGGGCTGCTTAGTCTGGAGAAGAGAAGACTGAGAGGGGATTGAATCAATGTCTATAAATCTCTGAGGGCCGAGCGGGGGCACAGGCTCTGCTCACTGCTCCCTGGGATAGGACAAGGAGCAATGGATGGAAGCTGCAGCACAGGAGACTCCCCCTCAACACAAGGGGGAAGTTCTTTCCTGTAAGGGTCTCAGAGCCCTGGCACAGGCTGCCCAGAGAGGTTGTGGAGTGTCCTTCTCTGGAGCCTTTGCAGGCCTGTCTGGATGTGTTGCTGTGTGCCCTGAGCTAGATTGTGTGGTCCTGCTCTGGCAGAGGGGTTAGACTCAATGATCTCTTTGGGTCCCTTCCATTCACTAAGATCCTGTGATGTGAAGTGTTGGGAGACAGAATTGATTCATTTAGAGTTAAGTCAGTGCAAAATCAGAGAGATCAGGCCCACGTGTGAAACAGAGCTAGTGTCTTATTAGCAGTGCCACAGATGTGTGTGCAGTGTACAGATACTGTAGAGAAGTTGTGGTATATAGAATCATACAATGGTGTAGCTTGGAAGGGACCTCAAAGCTCATCCAGTTCTACTCAGCCATGGGCAGAGACACCTCCCACTAGAACAGGTCACTCAAGGCCTCATCCAACCTGGGCCTTAACACCTCCAGGGAGGTTGTGAAGCTCAGAATCACAGATCTTTGATCACTCTGTGCTTCTGTGCTCCACAGCCTCTCCGGGCAACCTGTGCCAGTGTCTCACCACCCTCACTGCAAACAACTTCTTCCTAACATCCACTTTCAATTTCCTCTCTGCCAGTTCAAACCCATTCCTCCTCATCCTGGCATTACAAGACCTTGTCAATAGTCTGTCCCCAGCCTTCTTGTAGTCCCATTCAGACACTGGAAGGCTACTATAAGGTCTTCTTGAAGCCTTCTCTTCTGCCCGCATTAGACTCTAGGAGGACTCACTAAGTGCAGCTTTATACCTGGTGCTGGGCTTGGTCCACCTGGCATTGGGGTCTAGTTCAAACTTTGTGTTTTCCAGAGGGTTTGGTGTTTCACCTGCTCTAATCTGCTTCCAGTGGCCTGGTGTCTATAACTGGTTGGAGTGCACCTTCTGATCTGGGTTTGTGCAAAGCGACTCAGCTGCTTGTGCTCCAAGACAGCTCTGCAGCACAAGCTGAAGTAGAGTGGAAAGGATGATCAAGTGACTTCCATGAGAAGCACACTCCCAGTATGGACTAAAAGACTACCATGTATAATGCATACGTATGCAGTGACCTCATTAGCGGTGAGAGCAAGCTCCAGTCTCAGTGAAATGCAAAACATTTGCTTTTGGTCTGTTGCCTGTTTGCTGATTTGAAAACCCAGAACGATTCTTCTGCCTTTGCTTTTGGTTTGCTTTTTTCGTTTTGTTTGCTTGCCCCTTTTTTTTTTTTCCCCCCCCATTCCAGAAAATTCATTTGCTCTTCAGAGTGTGTCACATTACTCTTAATTTGTTTGTTTGACATTTCAGTGGTAATGGGATGTGACTGTTAGGAAACACAGGCCAGTGCTGTGTTGTGTCTGCTGTGCCATCCTTGCTTCTGGCGTGTGAATTACAAACAGCAATTAGCCCTTTTTAAGGGAGTTACTCTTGAAGCTCAGAAAGACTTTTTAATAGTCACTTAGTTGCTCATACTTCTAGGTGATTTTTGTTGCAGGGAGATAATTGCCAGATCTTGTGCATATTGTTGATGGTTAAGGCTGGATGTCTGTGCTTTGCAGCTGTATGTTTAAATTGAGGGTGGGCTAGGTGGGAAATACTGCTGAGTTAAAGTGCAGGTGGCAAAAGCAGCTTCAGGAAAGCCTGAAATGGCATAGTTCTTAGATTTAGAATCATAGAATGGTTTAGGTTGGAAGGGACCTCAAGGATCATCCAGCTCCAACCCCCTGCCATAGGCAGGGACACCTCCCACTAGAGCAGGCTGCTCAAGGCCTCATCCAGCCTGGCCTTAAACACCTCCAGGGAGGAAGCATCCACAACCTCCCTGGGCAACCTGTGCCAGTGTCTCACCACCCTCACTGTAAAGAACTTCCTCCTAACATCCAGTCTAAATCTCCCCTCTTCCAGCTTAAACCCATTCCCCCTCGTCCTGACATTACTAGACCTTGTCAATAGTCCCTCCCCAGCCTTCCTGTAGGCTCCCTTCAGATACTGGAAAGCCACTCTAAGGTCTCCTCGAAGCCTTCTCCAGGCTGCAGAGCCCCAACTCTCTCAGCCTGTCCTCATAGCAGAGCTGCTGCAGCCCTCTGAGCATCTTCGTGGCTCTCCTCTGGACTGGCTCCAGCCGTTCCATGTCCTTCTTGTGCTGGGGGCTCCAGAACTGCACACAGGACTGCAGGTGGGGTCTGAGGAGAGCAGAGTAAAGGGGGAGAATCCCCTCCCTTGCCCTGCTGCCCACACTGCTCTTGCTGCAGCCCAGCACAGGGTTGCTGTCTGGGCTGCATGTGCACACTGCAGGCTCATGTTGAGCTTTTTGTCAACCCAGACCCCCAGGTCCTTTTCCTCAGGGCTGAGATTTGGAAAGAAGAAAGGGTGACTTAGTACCTCTATGTTTTAGTGAGGACATTCTGATCGTTGTGGGATATGCATCACAAATAATTAAGGCTTCAAAGTTTAAAATATTCTGAAGTCTTTGTAGGGAAGAAAAGGTGACTTAGTAGTTACATGTTTTAGAGAGGATGTTTTCATCATTGTAGTGTATACAGCACAAATAATTGAGACATCCAAATCTAATTTTACATACTCTAAAGTCCTTACTAGAATAAAAAAAAACCCAAACCCATACAATTAAATATATTTATATATATATTTGAAGCTCTAACAGATTTTTAGCCTGGATGCTAAATGCTTTTTGGGTTTGGGATTTTTTTTTTCCTTTGGACCCCTGTTCTTGAACACTTAGTGAGTGGTTTTCCTAATTGTTTTCCTCCCTGAGCTCCCCTTTACCTCCCTGAGCCCCTCTTTGAAATTTCAGGTTAAAATTTGGGTTGTATTTTTTTCTCCTCAGTGTGTGGCAATAAGAGCAAAGAAAATTTGGTCTTAAAACTGTAGACCTGGGAAGTGATTTTTCTATATCCTCTTCTCCTCGGTTTCTGTTCTTATTATGTGGTGATGCAGTGTGCAGGTCTCTGGGAGTGCTGCTAATTTGTTCATGTGTAATTACAGACACATGGGGAATGGGCCTGCCATTGTTCTCAGGTAATTCAGTGACTAGCACCCATTGAACTTCAGGTATTGTAGTGCACCAGACAGATCAATTGTCCTAATTCTTACTAATTGAGCAAGTCACACACGTCTGCTCCCATGAACAAAATGATTCTTCGTGAATACATCCTTCCCCCAAACCCCTCCTCTTACAAGGAGTTCCTGCTGCTGTTACTACAGCTCCCAAGGTTGCATCAGAGGGCATCAGATTGTCTGGCAGTGAAACTCGTTGGTCTTTGGTTCTCAGACACTGCTGCTGAGAAAACAGAGACTTGTTCCCCCTTCCTCTTTCTGAATGTGGCAGCACCAATTGCTTTTCTCTTGCCCTCTAAAATCTACCATTCAATACATTATTATTGGCTTGGATTGGAAATGCTGTGTCCACCAGGAGTAGGGAGGTGATTGTCCTCTCGTACTCTGCTCTGGTGAAACTACATCTTGAGTATTTGTTCAGTTTTGGGCACTTCATTACAAGAGGGATGTGGAGATGCTGGAGTGAGTGCAGAGGAGGGTAAGGAAGCTGGGGAAGGGCCTGAAGAATAAATCTGATGAGGAGAGACTGAGGGAGCTGGGGATGAGTAGTGTGAAACAGGAGGCTGAGGGGAGACCTCGTCACTGTCTACAGCTACTCAAAAAGATGTTGTGGAGGACTTAGTGCTGGTCTCTCCTCACAGGTAAATAGTGATAGAACAAGAAGGAGTGGCCTCAAGCTGCCACTGAGTAGGTTTAGAGTAGCCATTAGGAAAAAAAATTCCCCACAAGAGTGGTCAGGCATTGGAATGAGCTGCCCAGGGACGCTGTGCAGTCACCAACCCTGGATGTGTTTAAAAGTCGTTTGGATGTGGTGCTTGGGGATATGGTTTAGGATGCACATTGTAGAGTAGGGATATTGGGATGGACTTGGTGATCCTGAGGGGCTTTGCCAATCTGAATATTCCTGTGATCCTCAGCTTTGCTTCATCTTCCTTCCTCTTTGCTCTTCTTGTTGGAGAGCTGTGCAAAGGAAGGACGTGGCACCTTTTGCTGCAAGACCTGCCTGCACATACAGGAGCTGTGAGAGAGTCAACAGAAACCAGCACATCTTTAGTCAAGTTTTAGTGGGTTGGCTGAGGACTCCACACTGCCAAAGGAGAGCATTTTCCCTGTACAGGGCCTCTTAGCAGTGTAAACTTTGCATTCTGTCCTGTAGGGTAGAGAACTTCTCTCTCTTTTTTTCTGTCCAGTGATGAGCAGAGAACTGTTCAGTAGCTTCTTTTTGAAGCACAAGCACAGCAGCTGGGCTGAGCATCCAGGCTAATTGTCTGCTAGAGTTTCAAACTCTCTTTATTTATAGAATCATAGAATGGTTTAGGTTGGAAGGGACCTCAAGGATCATCCAGCTCCAACCCCCTGCCATAGGCAGGGACACCTCCCACTAGAGCAGGCTGCTCAAGGCCTCATCCAGCCTGGCTTTAAACGCCTCCAGGGAGGAAGCATCCACAACCTCCCTGGGAAACCTGTTCCAGTGTCTCACCACCCTCACTGTAAAGAACTTCCTCCTAACATTCAGTCTAAATCTCCCCTCTTCCAGCTTAAACCCATTCCCCCTCGTCCTGACATTCCCAGACCTTGTCAATAGTCCCTCCCCAGCCTTCCTGTAGGCTCCCTTCAGATACTGCAAAGCCACTCTAAGGTCTCCTCAAAGCCTTCTCTTCTCCAGGCTGCAGAGCCCCAACTCTCTCAGCCTGTCCTCATAGCAGAGCTGCTGCAGCCCTCTGAGCATCTTCGTGGCTCTCCTCTGGACCCGCTCCAGCAGTTCCATGCCCTTCTTGTGCTGGGGGCTCCAGAACTGCACACAGTACTCCAGGTGGGGTCTGAGGAGAGCAGAGCCAAGGGGCAGAATCCCCTCCCTTGCCCTGCTGCCCGCACTGCTCTTGCTGCAGCCCACCACAGGGTTGGCTGTCTGGGCTGCATGTGCACACTGCAGGCTCCTGTTGAGTTAGTTTCTATTTTTTTCCAGATTCTAGTAAGGAATTTAGCCAATGTAAAATTATATTTAGAAATCTTAATGACTTGTGATGCTGCAAACATTTCTTTTTAGGTAGAAGCAGAAGGGATGGGTCTCAATTCCTGCTCAAATGTAACCAAGCCCTTCATGTTATCTAACTGCTATCAGTAATTAAGTAGTCCCAATGGCTTCTTCAAAGGCAGGCTGAAAATTAGCAGTTATTTGTGAGTAACAATCTTTTCCCTCTCTTTTTGGATTTATTCTTGGGGCTTTGCTTTAAAATTTCTCTTCAGTGTTTAAAAGTGGTGGATGAAGCTTTTATTGTAGTGATTCTGCTGTTTGTTGTGGTCAGTGCTGAGCATTCCAAAAGCTCTGCTTGCATTGAGCAGTTTCTTACTTTGAAAAAGTGATTTACTTTGAACAGTAACAATTAAGGGTTCAGAACACAGACCTGTCTCTGCATCTATCAGACTGCCCCCAAAGTCACTGCACGGATGTGCTGATGGAAAAGAAGTGCTCTCTAGTCCACCTTGGGTATCCATCAGCAGCACAGCAACCTGCCCAATTCATCTCTTTGGGACTTACAACTCCCTTCTCCTTCAGTTCAGAGGTGACTTTGTTCTATTAGGTTTATCAATTACAAACACCTCTCACTCCAAATCTTGGGAACACCCAAACCATCACACCAACCCCTGATCATATTCCAAGCTCAGGGAAATTTCTGAAGATCTCACAGCAGGTCCAACACAATTCCTTAAGTGGCCTTTTCAAGCCTGGGTGAATGAAATCATTTCCTTTGACAGGCTCCTTCCTCCTTACCTCCATCTCCTAGGTTCAGTGGGGAGGTATAGGCTGAATATTAGGAGGAAGTTTTTGACAGAGAGCGATTGGCATTGGAATGGGCTGCCCAGGGAGGTGGTGGAGTCGCTGTCCTGGAATAGTTGAAGCAAAGCCTGGCTGGGGCACTTAGTGCCATGGTCTGGTTGATTGGCCAGGGCTGGGTGCTAGGTGGGACTGGATGATCTTGGAGATCTCTTCCAACTTGGTTGATTCTATGATCAAATCTGGCAGTAAATAAAGCATCAAGGTTCCTTTTGATGGTCTTTTTTTCCTTCTAGCTTATTAACATAGGAGAGAATTTGCTCCTGCAGCCAGAGTGAATGCACTTGTGAACCAGAGTGGCTTTTGGACAGCAGTTTGCCAAGCACAGAACCTGCATTTAATCAGTGGGACGCAGAGCTCGTTCGCTCGCTTGCTTTGGGGTAAGCCTAAGAAGAGACAAAGGGAAATATTTGTTGGTTGACCTCTGGCCCCAATACAAAATATAGAGCGAAGAGTGCTGAATCTCCCAAGCCTGCTGGCAGAGTGAAGTGCTTAGTATTCTAGGAAAAAACCCATCATGTATTCCCTAAATAGTTCATTTTGTTTTCTAAAGTTCTGAAAAAGTGCCGTTATTGAAATGCATGTTGTTGCATCGATCCCTCTAAAATGCACCTTGTTATCTTTTCTTTGGTAATTGGTGACTGGTAATGACTTTGGCAATTTAACATGTTCTTGCAGACACTTTTCCCATTCCCCCAGATAACTGAAGTCAAGAGAGAGGGCCTGTCTGTCAATCTCTGATGCCTGTCAACCCGCCTGATTGACAGGTTTTGGTCCCACAATAGAGACCGTTTCTGCAGCCCCATTCTGTTATTTTCTTCTTTCTTAATACTTGTGGGGGATGGTGTTTGCTTTATAATCTGTGTTTAAAATCCAACTTGGAATGAGGCCAGTTCCTGAGAAATTATCACAGTCGTCTTAGCTTTGCATCAAGAAAATTCTCCGGGGAGTTTCTTAAGCTGTGATTCCACCTCCCCCAAATTACCTCTGCTCGGAATCTAAGCTTTATTGCTCCTCTAGAATCCCCTTCAAAATCCAACAAAGAGGCTCTGAGATCTGCCTAATATGTTTTGATGTAAGAAATGTGATTTGTTTGGGCTTCAGTTTTTGTTTGGGAAGAAGTTCTTGGTCACAGGACGATGGGCAAAGGAATTTTTGTGTGTGAGGGATGTAGGCAAAATGCGTGAGCCTGGGAGGAGGGAGGGAGAGATTTGTGGTGTGGGGGAAAGCTGAGAGGCAGAAAACATGGGAAACTTCTAAAGAAAAGAGCAAACATCTCTCCTGGTTAAAAAGGGAAGTAATGAATCTGTCACTGTTTATCGCCACAACTGTGTTCTTACTCAGTTCTATCCAACTAGGCATTAATTGATTTGGCTGTCAATTAGTTTGGTTGTGCACAGGGATTGTTTCTGCTGAGAGCTGTACTCCAAATTGGAAGACTTTCTCTTCTTTCATCCAAAAAAAAACCCCAACCCTAAGTGTGAGGACTGGCTTTGGTATTAAAATAATTATCCTAGATTTTGAGAGGAAAACCCCCACCCAAACCACACAACTCAACACAGTTTTACTCAAAACTTAACTCTCTTAAGTTTAAAGCTAAGAAATAGTTCAATGTGAGTATAAAAATCAGTTGCTGCTACCACCCAGACAACAAAACCCAACACATTTTTACTCAAAACTTAACTCTCTTAAGTTTAAAGCTAAGAAATAGTTCAATGTGAGTATAAAAATCAGTTGCTGCTACCACCCAGACAACAAAACCCAACACATTTTTACTCAAAACTTAACTCTCTTAAGTTTAAAGCTAAGAAATAGTTCAATGTGAGTATAAAAATCAGTTGCTGCTACCACCCAGACAACAAAACCCAACACATTTTTACTCAAAACTTAACTCTCTTAAGTTTAAAGCTAAGAAATAGTTCAATGTGAGTATAAAAATCAGTTGCTGCTACCACCCAGACAACAAAACCCAACACATTTTTACTCAAAACTTAACTCTCTTAAGTTTAAAGCTAAGAAATAGTTCAATGTGAGTATAAAAATCAGTTGCTGCTACCACCCAGACAACAAAACCCAACACATTTTTACTCAAAACTTAACTCTCTTAAGTTTAAAGCTAAGAAATAGTTCAATGTGAGTATAAAAATCAGTTGCTGCTACCACCCAGACAACAAAACCCAACACATTTTTACTCAAAACTTAACTCTCTTAAGTTTAAAGCTAAGAAATAGTTCAATGTGAGTATAAAAATCAGTTGCTGCTACCACCCAGACAACAAAACCCAACACATTTTTACTCAAAACTTAACTCTCTTAAGTTTAAAGCTAAGAAATAGTTCAATGTGAGTATAAAAATCAGTTGCTGCTACCGCAATTTATGGAAGTAAATGTAACTGCCGTGTCAGTTAATTGCCTGCAGTTGATGTCATTCTGCTTGGTCTACAGGCAAAGAAAGGAAACTTAGGGGTGAAGAATTGCCCTGTTAAACTCTGAAATACCTCAAAAGAGATACACTTAGAAAGAAATAACCTCGTACCAGCAAGGCTATTCTGATTAATCACAGTATCAAATGTTGCTCCTGGTTCTCCTAGTGCCAGTGAAGCTGGGCTCTGAGCAGCATATTGAGCAAAGGCCTCTGAAGGTTTTGATATTGTTGATTTATTTCCCATTCGCTGATGTGAGGCTGAGGATTTACATGCACAGAATCACAGAACCATGCAGGCTGGCAAAGCCCCTCAGGAGCACCAAGTCCAACCTAGAACCCTGCTCTGTAAGATTCACCTGAAACCATAGCCCTAAGCACCACGTCCAAACCAACCTTAAACACATCCAGGGTGGCTGACTCCACCACCTCCCTGGGCAGCTCATTCCACTCTCTGACCACTCTCTCCATGAAAAACATTTTCTTGATGTTCAATCTAAACCTCCTCAGCCTCAGCTTGAGGCCATTCCCCCTTGTTCTGTCTCCAATTCCCTATGAGAAGAGCCCCACAGCAGCCTCTCCACAGTGTCCCTTCAGGTAGGTGTAGACAGTGATGAAGTCTGCTCTCAGCCTCCTCTTTTTCAAACTAACCATCCCCAGCTCCTTCAGCCTCTCCTCATAACATTTATTCTCTAGGCCCTTCCCCAGCTTCATTGCCCTCCTCTGGACCTGCTCCAGCACCTGCACATCTCTCTTGTATTGCAGTGCCCAAAACTGAACACAATACTCAAGGTGTAGCCTCACCAGAGCAGAGTCCAAGAGGACGATCACCTCCCTACTCCTGCTGGCCACAGCACTGGGCCATTGGAATGGGCTGCCCAGGGAGGTGATGGAGTCGCCGTCCCTGGAGTAGTTGAAGCAAAGCCTGGCTGGGGCACTTAGTGCCATGGTCTGGTTGATTGGGCAGGTCTGGGTGCTAGGTCGGACTGGATGAGCTTGGAGGTCTCTTCCATCCTGCTTGATTGTATGATTCTCTTGGGCAGGTACAGGAGCTGGCTGCTAGATTCAGATGCTTTTTGTTTGGAAGGGACTGTTCAGTTCCTTCCATGGTTCATTTTCCCCACCCCAGTTGTTTATTGATATGTAGTGTGTGTGGAAACCACCAAACCAAAAAGGCTATGTTTAATAGAGCTAAGACCCTTCTGCTCTGCTAGCTCTGTGTTTGTAACAATAGCTAAATTTGTTTCCTGTGTAATGACAAATAGACTAAACTGCCCCAGTGCATCCTGGTGGTGATGATTGGATGTTGCCAGCCTATTTCCCCAAACATTTGCAAAGCCCTAGTTCAGGATAGAAATGAGCTCACTCCTGCATATAGTGGCCATGAGGCTCAAGCTCAGGGAATACAGATAGCCTGGAGGAATGGCAGCTGTGTGGAACCAGGAGGAACCACATCTCTGCTGTCATTTCCTTTTCAGAGGGAATTCTTTCCTGTCTCTGCTGAACCATTCAGAATGTGTAGTTCAGGGAAAGTTGTAATTTTCCAGGCTTCAGAATAGGGGGCAGTAAGGTCACAGCATTCCTTGAATGAGATTTGTTCTATTACTGAGAGAGTGCACAGTGTTAAAATGGTTTAGAATGCCTGCACCTCTGCTTCTGAATCAGGAGATGCCTCTCACCCTATGGTAAGGTATAGAAAGGTAGAGAATTTGTGTGTTAAATAAGAGCATTCTGAAATGTAAGTTGTGCATTGAAAGTAGATCCCAGTACAGAAAGAATGGCAAGAATCCAATTGATGCTTTCCTGTTTGAGCACGAAGAGGAAGCTAAGAGATGTGTACAGGAGCAGCCATACTGAGCTTCATCTTCAGCTACTCTCTCCCAGCACCCCCAGCTCCCTTTCTTCCTGGTTGCTCTCAGCCGCTCTCTCCCCATCCTTTAGCGCTGCTTGGAGTTGTTGTGACCAAAGTGTAGAACCCTGCACTTGGCCTTGTTCAGTCTCATCCTGTTCTTGTATTCCTGGATGCAGTCAGTAGAAACTCTTGTTTGACTCCCTGCACAGTTCATGGGTTTGAATATCTACATGAAATCTCTTTTCCTTCTGACTTAAGCAGATCCAGTTTCTAGTTATGCCTTACAGTTAGGTTGCTGATGGCCTGGCACCACTTTTTTTGACCTCTCTTTAAGTTCTCATTCTTCCTGCTCTGTTGTCTCTGATATAAAGCAGGCAAAATTGAAATCAACATTCTGAATGAGGCCATGCCATTGATTAACATTGGCACTGTGGCTTTCTGTCTCGTTCTTGATGGCTCCCAACAATCCTTTTGCTCTTTCTGATTGTGCTGCACTTCAGCAGAAGACTTTTTTGCACACAATGGTGTGCAAAGCTGTTGCTCTCAGGTGAGTACTCTGAAATGTAGCTGTGAAAAGGTGAATGTGTAATGTTTAAAAGATCCAGAAATTGGCAGTCAGGAGCAGATGTACCAGAAAAGGATCTAATTACAGGGTTTTGTCAGAAGAGTTCGTGTAGCTAGCACTGGTCCAGAGAAATGGGAGGAAGAAGGAAGAAAAATAGGTGGTAAATGAAGATATTTACAGCCCCAAGCAACACTACACCCCTGAGCAATGCTACAGGCGTGGGGCAGTGTGGCTGGAGAGCTGTCTGGCAGAAAGAGATCTGGGGGTTGTAACAGACAGGCAGCTGAATGTGAGCCAGCAGTGTGCTCAGATAGCCAAGAAGGCCAGTGGCATCCTGGCTTGTATTAAAAATGCCGTGGCCAGCAGGAGCAGGGAAGTGATTGTCCCCTTGGACTCAGCTCTGGTGAGGTTGCACCTCGAGTACTGTTGTGCTGGTTTGAGGATAATTGGAATATTTTGATGAGAGAAATTAGATCATTGGCTGTGAAGAGAAAAATTGTAGCAATGTCTATAGTACCTATTTGCTCTGCTGAGAGACATCAGCAGTCCAGATAAGGCACTCAGTTCTCACTTCTCTTTCAGTCTGTGTGTCTGCTTGCATCTCGCCTTAACTCCTTTGCATGAAACCTGTGTAACCTGATCTAATAATTTTGGGCACTGCAATACAAGAGAGATTTGGAGGTGTGGAGCAGGTCCAGAGGAGGGCAACGAAGCTGGGGAAGGGCCTCGACAATAAATTACATGAGGAGAGACTGAGGGAGCTGGGGATGGCTCATTTGAAAAAGAGGAGGCTGAAGGCAGACCTCATCACCGTCTACAACTACCTGCAGGGACAGTGAGAGGCTGCTGCTGGGCTCTTCTCATAGGGAATTGGAGACAGAACAAAGGGGAATGGCCTCAAGCTGAGGAGGTTTAGCTTGGACATCAGGAAAATGTTTTTCATGGAGAGAGTGGTCAGGGAGTGGAATGAGCTGCCCAGGGAGGTGGTGGAGTCAGCCACCCTGGATGTGTTTAAGGTTAGTTTGGCTGTGGTGCTCAGGGCTATGGTTTCAGGTGAATCTTACAGAGCAGGGTTCTAGGTTGGACTTGGTGCTCCTGAGGGGCTTTGCCAACCTGCATGGGTCTGTGGCTCTTTGGAAGTGTGTCTGTGCTCTGAACCTGCTGGGGAGTGGTTAGTGCTTCTCCTATTGGAAAACAGTGCCTGGTCTAAAACTGGCATCTTCAGCACTGTGGCAGACCTCAGCTGGCCTTGGGTTTGGTTGTCTTGCCCTTAATCAATCCACTGACTATATGCATAGGTAGCCAGAAGCCAGCACTGAATTCCACAAGCTGACAGCCTTCAGTTCAGAAAGAACTTGGTGAAGTAGAGCAGTTTTAAGTGAAATCAATGTGTTACATAAAATTTTGTCTTGGCTAAACAACCCTGACAGTTCATAGCAACCTGAGATTCAGATGAACCTGTCCCACGTGTAAATAAGAAGTCTGCTACTGTTGTCAGTTTCTCACCTGGCATCTTTCTACTCTGGGATGGATCCTTCACACCTTGTGCTTATTTCTTGCAGAAGGTGTATTTAACCTTCTGATTGGCACTGTGTGGAGTATGATGGTGGAAGCCCTGGTTTGGCACACAATGAATATATTGATAGGTTTATCTCATTTACTGTACTTTTGTCTGTTATGTCTAAGGACACTAATGAGTTGTTTTCAGGGGCTAATGAGAACTGTAATGGCTAATGGATGTTTACAGCATTGCTGCTTTTTTGCCATGCAGTAATGTGAAAACCAACTTCAGTTCCTTCAAGTCTTTAATTGGCACCATCAGAGTCTTTAATTACATTTCATCAGACAATAAAAGAGAAATCAGGGAGGAGGAGCTGCTGGAGTGACCAATTGCTCTGCTTCCTTGCTTTGAATGCTACACTTCGAAGTAACAAATAGCTGTAAAAGTACTTTGAGAACTAATTTTAGAACAGACCCAAATCAAACCCAGATACTTTTTTTTGGGGGGTGTTTACTTTTTGCTTCCCATTAGTTGAACTGTGAAAAGAAAAGGTGACACTGCCAAGCTTTTAATTGTTTTTAGGTATTTTCCAACTCTGTTCATAGAACCATAGAAACAACCAGGTTGGAAGAGACCTCCAAGTTCATCCAGTCCACCCTAGCACCCAGCCCTGTCCAATCAACCAGACCATGGCACTAATGCCTCTTCCAGTTTTTTCTTGAACACTTCCAAGGATGGCAACTTCACCACCTCCCTGGGCAGCCCATTCCAATGCCAATCACTCTCTCTGCCAACAACTTCCTCCTAACATCCAGCAAGACCAAAGCAAGGTTCATTTGACTACAGCTGAAACCAGCATAATTGTGGATTAGTTAGAAAAGCCCGGATGGGGCACTCAGTGCCATGATCTAGTTGATGGGATAGGGCTGGGTGCTAGGTTGGACTGGATGAGCTTGGAGGTCTCTTCCAACCTGCTTGATTCTGTGATTCTGTGAGTCTATGTAAGAATGAGAAATAGAAACTGACAAAACCAGTGTTTCCCTAGGTCATATCAGTCCAGATTAGGAGATAACTGGAATGGGAGCTTATCTCTTCTGATTTGGACATCTGTGCTGGGCTGAGGGTTGGGCTGGTATTTTCCTAGAGAGTTTTGTCTATTTTATTTCTTTCCCAATAGTCACAGCATCTTCTCACCATCTTGGGCTGCATATTCCTGTACACCAGCATTTGAAAAATGCTTGCAACCATCAATTCCCCTCTCACATTCACTGCAGAACTTGTGTGTGCTTCTTACTCCAGGTTGGGGTGTTCAGGCAAAAGGGAATATGAGTGATAGGCATTTAAGGCCAGGCTGGATGAGGCTCTGGCCAGCCTGATCTAGGGTAGGGTGTCCCTGCCCGTGGCAGGGGTGTTGGAACTGGCTGATCCTTGTGGTCCCTTCCAACCCTGACTGATTCTGTAATTCTATGATTTCATTCTGCAGTTTCCTCACTGCAGAGCCATCTTTCCTTTGAATGCCAGCATTGGTGGACTGTTATGTTATTTCACTCTTCACTCTATGCCTTCTCCAAGTTCTTAGTTTCTTTCTGTGGATCAGTACTTTTTTTCTCTTGTTTGCATAATGGGGATCAGTTCTTCTGGGCAGTTACCTGTCTGTGTTCTCTCCCACAACGAGCAAAATGAGATAACTTCATGTACTCTGCCCGAGGAACTCTGCTGCACTGAGCTAGTGGTAGTGCTGCATAGGCTGGGACAGGCTGCCCAGGGAGGTTGTGGAGTCTCCCTCTCTGGAGATACTCAAAACCCACCTGGATGCTTTCCCATGTGATCTGCTATAGGTGATCCTGCTCTGGCAGGGGGGTTGGACTGGATGAGCTTTCAAGGTCCCTCCCAACCCCTGACATTCTGTGGTTCTGTGGATTTTAATAACCTGATACACATTCCCCCAGCAGCCTCTTCAGCACCAAGCTGGAGCCAGACTTCTGCCTTCCGATTCACGTTGGATAACAAATGAAGTCAGTGAATAGCAACAGCTTTTTGCTGTGGATAGAGACATCTACAATTTCTATACCTCACATAATGCTCATTTCCTTACTCTACTTTCTCCACTGGTTTTGGGGTGTGCAGATGTTTCCTAGTTAGTTATTATTTAAGTGAGCAGCTTCTTTACGAACATGGTAATTAAAACTTGCTGTCCAGAATCTCTTGGTACAGTTTGCAGTGTAATCTGTAGCCTCTAGTGCATCATTGTATCTCTATTAAAAGGAATTCTCTGTAATGATGCTGGGATTTAATTAGTTTCCTTGCTGGTGTTGTAAAACATAGTGATAAATGAGCTAACAGGTCCATGGATCATTATTCTACTAGAGATGAGCTTATTAGCTGATTATGAATCATTAGCAAAGTCTACATGGGATTTGCTTATCTAATTCAACACAATTGTGAACATTCAATACTCTACATTCATTTCTTTCAACTAGCAACATTGTATTTAGATTGTAATCTTTGCATCCTTTATTCAGGAAATTTTCTTCTTGAATGAATGAATTCTAATCATACTGCAAGAGCTGTGCCAAGACCTTGTGTCCATCTGTGACGAAAGCAAAGTTGTGCTGCAAGGTTTTAGAATCATAGAATCAGTCAGGGTTGGAAGGGACCACAAGGACCAGCCAGTGAGGGCCCTGTGAGGAGAGGCTGAGGGAGCTGGGGGTGTGCAGCCTGAAGAAAAGGAGGCTCAGGGCAGACCTCATTGCTGGCTACAACTACCTGAAGGGAGGTTGTAGCCAGGTGGGGTTGGGCTCTGCTGCCAGGCAACCAGCAACAGAACAAGGGGACAAAGTCTTAAGTTGTGCTGGGGAAGGTCTAGGCTGGATGTTAGGAGGAAGTTGTTGGCAGAGAGAGTGATTGGCATTGGAATGGGCTGCCCAGGGAGGTGGTGGAGTCGCTGTCCCTGGAGGTGTTGAAGCCAAGCCTGGCTGGGGCACTTAGTGCCATGGTCTGGTTGATTGGCCAGGGCTGGGTGCTAGGTTGGACTGGATGAGCTTGGAGGCCTCTTCCAATCTGCTCAATTTTATGATTCTATTCTATGAAGGTGAGGATGGTGATGGCCACAGGTGCTGCCATCATACACTGTGTCATAAATACAGAGTTAAAAGATGGGTAAAAAATTCCTCCCAAACTGGCAGCTGAAAGTGGATACAATTTTCTTGCAGGCTTCCTCTCATATGAATGTGCTATTTACAGAGCCATTAGTTCTAATCCTTTCTGATCTTTTGTTTACCATGTCAGAGGTAAATATTGCTTGCTTTGTCCCTGTGGGAGCAAAGAGCATACTATTTTGGTTTCTGTGTTATTTTCTTTCTCTGAGACAGCATGTCATTTCTTCCTTTGGAAAGGTTTGTGAAACGACAGAGAGATTGCCAGCAACATTCCCAGCATCGCAGAAATATTCCAGTTGGAAGAGCCCCCCAGCATCACCAAGTCCAATCCATATCTCTACTCTACGAAGTGCACCCTAAGCCATATCCCCAAGCATCATATCCAAACAACTTTTAAACACATCCAACCTCCAACATCAGCCACCTCCCTGGGCAGCACATTCCAATGCCTGACCACTCTTCCTGGGAAAAAATGTTTCCTCATGTCCAGTATAAACTTAACCAGTGGCAGCTTGAGGCCATTCCCTCTTTCTCTATCAGTATTTACCTGTAAGAAGACACCAGCACCAGCCTCTCCATAACCTCCTTTCAGGTAGCTGTGGGCAGTGATGCAGTCTCCCCTCAGCCTCCTCTCTTCCAAACTAACTAGCTCTAGATCCTGATGTCACTCAAGATTGGAAGGGAACTCAAGAATCATTCAGTTCCAACTCGCCCTGCCGTGGGCAGGGACACCCTACCCTAGAGCAGGCTGCCCACAGCCTCATCCAACCTGGCCTTAAACACCTCCAGGGTTGAGGATGCCACCACCTCCCTGGGCAACCAGTTCCGGTGTCTCACCACTCTCATGCTGAAGAACATCTTCCTAACATCCAGTCTGAATCTCTCCATTTCCAGCTTTGTTCCATTCTCCCCTCTCCTGTCACTGCCTGACAGCCTAAAAAGTCATAGAATCAGTCAGGGTTGGAAGGGACCACAAGGATCATCCTAGTTCCAACCCCTCTGCCACAGACAGGGACACCCTACCCTACAGCAGGCTGCCCACAGCCTCAGCCAGCCTGGCCTTAAACACCTCCAGGGATGGGGCCTCAACCACCTCCCTGGGCAACCCATTCCAGCCTCTCACCACTCTCAGGCTGAGTAACTTCCCCTTCATGTCCAGGCTGAATCTCTCCAGCTTTGCTCCATTCCCCCCAGTCCTGTCACTCCCTGATATACTGAAAAGTCCCTTCCCAGATTTTTGTAGCCCACTTCAGATCTTGGAAGGTCCCCTGGGAGCCTCCTCTTCTGCAGCCTGCACAGCCCCAACTCTTTCAGTCTGTGCTCACAGCAGAGCTGCTGCAGCCCTCTGAGCATCCTCGTGGCCCCTCTCTGGATGCACTCCAGCATCTCCACATCCTTCTTGTCCCAGGGGCTCCTGAACTGGATGCAGTACTCCAGGTGAGGTCTCAGCAGAGCAGAGTCGAGGGGGAGAATCACCTCCCTTGCCCTGCTGGCCACACTTCTCCTGCTGCAGCCCAGGCTCTGGTTGGCCCTCCAGGCTGCAAGTGCACACTGCTGGCTCCAAGTCCCTCCCCAGCTTTTTTGTAGCCCCCCTTCAGATACTGAAGGCCACTATAAGGTCTCCTCAGGGCCTTCTCTTCTCCTTCCTTATTAGTAAGGGAAACAAATGTGTATCACAGAGGTGCAGTGATGCAGAGAAATAGCAGATTAGAAAGGCTTGGTTTAAAATAGAGTTGGATGGTAACACCAAGGGAAACACTACAGATTTTCAGTATCCCTCGTGGTGCACCTGGAAAAGTTGATAAAATCTTACCTTAGTTTCTGTTTAGGTAAAGAGAATTGGATGTGATCATGCATGACAGTAATTAGCTGCACTCAGCTCTTTATGTAATTATCACCTGATACTATACCATTTATTAATTTAAAACCAATCACTCAGTTTCTACATAGAAATAATGTTACAAAATAAGTGAATCTGTTGGGGTTTATATTTGTGCAAACAGGAGATTGGACACCATGTCAATATAAACCCAACACCATAGAATCACAGAATGGTTTAGGTTGGAAGGGACCTCAAAGCTTATCCAGTTCCAACCTCCTGCCATGGGCAGGGACACCTCCCACTAGAGCAGGCTGCTCAAGGCCTCATCCAACCTGGCCTTGAACACCTCCAGGGAGGGATGTTGTGGAGCACAGGATGTGGACTCAGGATGCGAGTAGCAAGGAGTGCACCTAACAGCAGAACTCTATTGGGTCCCCATCCAAACTCTGGTTCTTCAACAGGAAAGCCAAACAGATATAGACCCCCAGATCCTGGAACTGTAATCCTTTTCCATGTGGTACTACCAAGTTCCTTGCACAGGAGAGAGAACTTTCTGGGGTGGCATATGCTGCTTTGTATTTGGAGCTCTCAATTTATGAGCCCTGGATAACAGAAGTGAAGTGCCAAAACCTGTGCAGAGCTTTTACAGAGCCAATAACAAGAAGAATATTTTCACATCTTCCCCCCCCCCCCCCCATTTATTCCCC
>WAAF01019297.1:0-19930 GCA_013400475.1 Tricholaema leucomelas
ATTATCTCGCACCGAATGATTTCTCCCCTTCGCCACAAGCCGGTGTAGGTGGCAGAATCCCCCTCTGCGACAGTCACTGTTAATCTTGTGTGTCACATTGAGAGTGCAAAGTAAAAAGCCTCACCTCCAGGGGGGAACAAACAAGACACGCAGCCTTAAACTGACTAATAAGATATTCTGTTCCATAAAGCTAAGGGATTGTGAGGGTCAAAGTCTCTTTCTTTCGTTCTTCTCCTCCTATTTGTCAATGCCTGGTATCTGAGGAGGACTCTGCCCATCCTGTCTTCAATCCCAACCCGTGTGGTCCTGAATCCAGTTCTTGCTTGCTGTAGAGTCCAGTCTGAGACTTAAGCCACAGCATCAGTTGTAAAGGTGACTAATTGCCATTGGGAAGGCTGGATTCAACATTAGATTTGTGTATGTTCATATATATTTTATTTTATTACTATTATTTTCATTAAAGTAATTTTAGTTTTCTTTTCCAGTTCATAAGTCTCTCTCCATTATTCACTTTTATCAGCCCTTTGGGAAGGGAGAATTGTTAATAGAAAGTATCCATCCATTGTTCAGTAGTTGGCCCAGCCCTAACCCTTGGCAGATGAGCACATAATACAAGGAAGTTCTACTCCAGAAATTATAATTGGACTAGATAGGTGAAATTTCATGGGTTTGTCAGTATTTTCCATGAAATAAACTAATATACTTTTCCTAGTAAAGTGTATCTGTCTGAAGAAACTATTTCTTGTTTAGAGAAATGAAATGATAGTTTCAGAGCTAAAATAACATTTATGTGCAGATTGCAGAAAGAATTTTCAACCTGTTAAAAGTGGCTATGATTTGTTGCGCATGGTACTGTGTATTAAATGATTACATACCTATAAAGGCATAACTGGTAGGGATGTGATGTTTTGTTTAAGGAAGTTGTTCGCTAAACTGTTTTAGAAAAGTCCCCAGGAGGAGGAAAAAAAAATAGAAGTAATATACACATATATAGAGAGAGCGAGCATTGATTTACATAGCATTTTGCAGTGTTTAAGCTAGCTTTGCTTTGTTGTCTTTCTCACAATTTTTGCATTACTACAAACTAGTTAAAATCTGAAATTTTTTCTCTCTGATTGTTTGAAGTTCTGACAGAATTTCTTAGATAAGAAAAGACCTTCAAGATCATTGAGTCCAATCATTAGTTTCACACTGACAAGTCCTTGCCTAAACCAAATCCCTCAGCACAACATCTAATCGCCATGAATCACTATGGTTGGAAAGGACAACCAGGAGCATCTAGTCCAACCTTCATCCTAGCATCCTTCATCACTAGACCATATCCTCTAGCACCACAGCCACTCTCCTTTTAAACACCTCCAGGGATGGCGACTCCACCACCTCCCTGGGCAGCCTGTTCCAGTGCCTGTCCACCTGCTCAGTAAACAACTTCCTCCCAACATCCAACCTAAACCTCCTCTGATGCAACTCTGATTTGCTCTTGTCCTACCATTAGTAATTCAGGAGAAGAGACCAGCTCCAGCCTCCCTACAACCTCCTTTTAGGTAGTTGCAGAAAGCAATAAGGTCCCCTCTCAGCCTCCTCTCCTCCAGACTAAACAAGCCCAGCTCCCTCAGCTGCTCTTATCATAGGTCATGTTTTCCAGAAAATAGGCCTAATCCTGCTTAGAATCTCTTGCCATCACAGTCCTTGCTTACAGGGGAATTTTTGTTTCTGACTACTCAATATTCTTGTTCTTTTGTAGTTTTAAAATGACTGTGTCTTTTTGTGTTGTCTTAGATGTGTGTGGTTCTGATTGGGTGGTATATTTACCAGTAACAGCACTTTTAGTTTTCCACAAAGTTTTCCTAATTACACTCATATTGTCTAACATCTTCCATGCAATTGATTCTGAAATGTAGCAGTGCATCCTTCATAATTTTTCATCTGAAAAGAAATCATTGTGGCTAAGAAAAGTAATGAAATTCACTCCTTTCATCATCAGCTGTGAATACTCTTAATTTCCCTGTGAGAATATTTCTTTGAATATTAGTACCCAACTGATTTCTGTCATACAGTTTTGGATTCAGATCCCTGAGTAAACCTGTTATGCCATCTAAGAAACCCTTATAAATTACCATTAGTTGACCTGAGGAAGCAAATTTTTTCTCCCTTTTTTTCCCCCTTTATGTTTGGAGACAATAATTGATCTCTGTTCTCTAAACATCAAAAACTGCTGCAGTCCTTGACTTTTTACACCTCTCTTGTCTTCTCACATGCACACCATCAATGCTTCTTGCATGTCCTGCAAAAGAAGTGCTGTGTTAGGGAATTAACATGACTGTTTACAAGTTCCATAAATGTTATGCAAAAATGTTCCAAAGGTGGCATAGGAAGGTAAAAGGAGCAGTCTTTGCTATTTCCTTATTTTCCACTTAAGCTTTTGCTTCTTGTTTGTTTTTTTTTTTTTTTGTACCTATTCACCTTCTGCTCTAGACCAAATTCCTGATCCGTAGTTCCCTAGTCACATTCTTCTACACCTAATTCTTTATGATATGTACTTTTCTGTATTCAAAATCACAGAATCACAGGGTTAGAAAGGACCTTTGAGGATCATTTAGTCTTACCCTCCTGCTAAAGCAGGTTCCCACAGATAAGGTTGCACAGGAAGACATCCAGGCAAATTTTGAATGTCTCCAGGGAAGGAAATTCCAGTATGGGCATCCTGCTTAGTCATCCTCACAATGCAAAACTTTTCTCTTATGATTAGGTAGAAATTCCTGAATTCTAATTTGGGTTCTTCAGCCCTTGTCCTATCACTATGCAACACCAAAAGGAATCAGACTACATCATCTTGACACTTTAGATATTGATAAACATTGACAAGATTCACTCTCAGTCTTTTTTTTCTCAAGCTAAATAGCCCCAGGTTTATCAACCTTTCCTCATAAAAGGTGTTTCCATCACCTAATTGTCTTTGTAGCCTGCTATTGGACTTTCTGCAGTAGTTCTCTAACTCTCTTGGAGAACCCAGATCATAGAATCATAGAATAACAACATCCTTGTTGTAAAGGGGTTTAATTTGAATTTGGGGAGATCCGAGGCCGATTTGATTATTATTGAATAATTTATTAATATATACAAAAGATTTCCCCAAACTATATACAATAAACCCACACAAATCCTTTGTACACTGTTAGTGAAATCACTCTACAGAATGTCTATTTACAGTTGAATTAAACAATTTGGTATAGGTTTTAGAGAAGCTCCAATTGCTCAAATCAGAGAGTCTTGTGGCAGAAAGTGCCACTGGTGGAGTCAATAAAGGTCCTTTGCAACATGAATAACAGAGTTGAGTACTCACAAATCAGAGTTTTAGTATCTGTGGTCCCCAAATATAAGATGAGGGACGCCACGGAGTTGGTTCCCGTGGGGATAACAGTTCTTCGGGTTCTGGGGCGTGCTGTCTCAGAAGATCAGGCTAAAGCAACAGGCGAAGGTGGCGAGCTGCCAGGAACGCCTTGCTTGATTATCCGCTGATCGATGCAGGTTGCCGTAGGACAAAGGCAATGGCCTCAGGCAGAAGTCAGACGGGGAGGAAAATGGAGAGGGTGTCGAAAAGCAAAAGCCAAAAGGCAAAAGCAAAGGCAAAGGGCCCAAAGGCAAAAGGAGGGTCCCTTGTTTACTTAGAGTGCCCCATTTATAAGAAATGTATCGAGATTGATGGATTTGTTGGCCATAGCACTGTCCAATAGGCTTCTGGCAGCAGGCAGGGACATACCAAATTTGGAAAGGTCCATAGGTCCGGTACCCCCAAATAAGGGAAGAGCATGAGCAAGCCACACGCTAAGCACATGAGCTTATGCAACAGGTCTACCACATGGGCCCTGAGCAGCCCAGACATCGTGGCGCCAGGCCCATTGTCCCCCCACGCGCCTTCAACATGTTTACCTCTGTCTGGGCTAGGCAGGCATGTCCAGGCAGGGCAAAAGCAAAGCGAGGAATAGAAATAAACCTATTTTTCGGGCCTACAGCCCCTCTGTGACAATCCTAGAAACATGGAACAGTCTGGGTTGGAAGGGACCTCCAAAGGTCATCTAGTCCAAAACCTCTGCAGTGAGCAGGGACATCCTCAACTAGATCAGGTTGCCCAGAGTGCCACTGAGCCTTATCACGAATATCAGCAGGGCTGGGGCCTCAACCACATAGCAATGTAGGGATTGGAAGAGACCTCTGGAGATCGTGTGATCCAGCCTCCCTGTTAAAGCAAGTTCATCTAGAGAAGGTTCCACAGGAACCAGGTCTCCAGGTGGGTTTTGAATCTCTTCAGAGAAAGACTCCACAACTTATGTGCAGCCTGTTCCAGTCCTCTGTCATCCTCAAAGTTCGTCATGTTCATATGGCCCTTCTTGTGTTCTACTTTGCACCCTCTACCCCTCCACCTCTACCAGGCACCACTGAACAAAGCCTGGCTGAATCCTCTTGGCAAAGCACTTTAAAAGCACTCCGTGGTCACATGGGCCAACCTCCCAGGAGTTTTACACCCAATACGAGAGGATGCCACCCGCCGCACCATGGCTCCGTCCTCTCACACGCGTCCTCCGAAAGCATGACCAGGAGTTCGACAAAAATGGCTTTCTAGGCCAGGACAATGGCCCACTTAGTCCTGTCTTCTGCAGACCAAAGGTCAATCGTTCCCTCTCCTACCTCTAGATTGCCCCACCAGTGGCAGAACAATCAAACCCTCTAGCGGCCCGCGCCCACGAGTTCAGGCCCCGACAACCCATGCTCGGTGGTGGTGGCCGAGGCCAGTCCAGCCCCTGATGCCAAAAGCAGCATTCCTTCTCTCCCCAGCACCAGGAACTAATGCCGACTGCCGGTGCACACTCACCATCTCCTTCATCTTTCTGGGAAACCTGTTTCAGTGCTCTTTCACCCTCATCGTAGAGAAATTTTTCCTAATATCTAATCTAAATATGGTCTTCTCTAGTTTGCCCCTCATCCTGTCACTGTTGGCCTGCTGAAACAGTCCCTCTCCAGCCTTCTTGCAGGACTCCTTCAGGTACTGGAAGGTGGTGGTTAGGTCTCCCCAGACCCTTCTCTTCTCCAGGCTGGACAAACCCAGCTCCTTCAGCTTGTGTTTGTAGCAGAGATGTTCCATCCCCCTGATCATTTTTGTGGCACTCCTTTGGATATGCTCCAGCAGGTCTATGTTCTTCCTGTACTGAGGGCTCCAGAGCTGGATACAGTACTCTAGGTGGGGTCTTACCAAAGCAGAGTAGAGTGGCAGAATCACCTCTCTTGATCTGCTGGCCATATCTCTTTTGATGAAGCCTAGAGTTGCAGCTGTTGTTCTGCAAACAGTTGCTGGACCTGTGCAGAGTGTATGATTCCTTAGGTGACCAATTGCACACTGTGAAGAGCAAAGCAATGACCATGTGTGCCAAGAACAACATCCTTGCATGTTGGCACCCTTGGATCAGAACATGCTGCGGAGCCACCTTCCTGCCATTCTGGCACCTTTCTTGGGAGCATGCTTTAGTTTATATACGTAGTTGGATTTTACTTGGGGAGTGTAAGATAAGAAAGTATATAAACATTGTGTGCTTCAGGCAATAGATACCTCAGTTAGGGGTTTTTGGTTAAAGATTTCAGGTAGGGCTTCAGTGTAGGGATGATGCTCAGGACTTCTATTTCTGTTAGCTGCTACTTCTGTTAAGGGCTTCCAGGACTACTTCTACCTGAAGTAGACTACCTAAAAGAAGGATGTAGCCAGGTGGGTTTGGTCTCTTCCAGTCAACCAGCAGCAGAACAAGGGGACACAGCCTCAAGTTGTGCCAGGGGAGGTATAGGCTGGGTGTTACAGGAAGTTCTTTGCAGAGAGAGTGATTTGCCATTGGAATGGGCTGCCCAGGGAGGTGGTGGAGTTGCTGTCCCCGTAAATGTTCAAAAAAAGCCTGAATGAGGCACTTAGTGCCATGGTCTGGTTGATTGGGCAGGGCTGGGTGCTGGGTTGGACTGGATGATTTTGGAGGTCTCTTCCAATCTGGTTGATTCTATGATTCTATGATTCTGCAAGGGACTCTAAAGTTCTATTAGTTGCATCTTCTGTAAGTATGAGACTCTGTAACGCCAGGGATTTGTCAAAACAGTAATAAAGGACTACTGAGAAGACTTCTGAGACTCTCCGCCCTCTGCATTTCTGGAATTCTGTTTCTAGAGCAACAGCAGGGTTCATGCCTCATTTGTCTTGTCAAATGCAGCCTGGGATGTGAATTGCCTTCTGGGCTGCAAGTACACTGTCTGCTCATGTCCAGCTTTTCATCCACCAGCACCCATAGATATGGGAAAAAGGGGATAGAAAATAAAGAATATAGTAACTTAGGCAACCATTAACCATCTAAAAGTTCATAAGTCAGGTATAAACAATGCAAGGTGATTTAAGCATGAAAAGACATAAGAACTCTCCCCTGAAAACAAAAATACTATATCCAAAGATGAGAACATTGGTAACTTTGGCCAGGCACTTGCAGAGTCAATATAACCCTGAGTTGATTTCATGGAAGCTGAGCTTCTTTGATAAAATATGCAGCAATTCTAACTCATTCCATCTTAGAGAACTTAGGATAAATGGAGTGTACAGCAACTTTTGGAAAATTAGGAATGTGTTTTGGAGACAGAATTTCTACTCTGAAAGTAAATGTGCATTAAACATAGAACTTAAAATGGTAACAAGTACAAACAAAATGCTAATATAGATGTAGTAATAATCACTACTCCAGTAGAAATTCAGAGACCAATTCCTCATTAAATTAACCTCAATCTTTTATGAGAGAATGTTATTTAACATTCCATTACTGTACTTAGTGCTGCTATACTTGTTTGTGGAAAAAAATGTGCATACACATTTGTATATGTTTGTCTCCAAGATTTGCTTGATGCATAAATACTAAGGATGACTTCAATCAGTTGCAGAGAAGCTTATTTGAAGTTTAGAAAATGTTTTCTCAGTGTCATGTGAGGTCTATGTTGCTAGGAATACATTTTTTAAAGATTATTTTATTATCCATAGTAAAATACATGCTACACATTTTAATGATGTGACTATCAGAGAAATTAATTCCACTGAAACAAAAAGAGTGCAGGTGCTCAAAAATAATGGTTGTTCTTTCTGTACAGTGATAAATGCTGTAAGTGCTCTAAGTTTGTTCTCTAATGAGCCTGTTTCAATTAATATTGCCACTTCCATTAAAATACTAGGCAGGAGTTATGAAAGTTGCTCAGAGTCAACTCATTATATTCTGTCCAGAAGTAGTCCAGGTTGCTGTTGCATCTTTTACATTTACATACTTTTATGACTATAAGGTCATTCAAAAAGAGACAAGAAAGAGATTTAAAGCAAGCTCTGCGTGAGAGAAATTACCTGGTTGAAAACAGATCCAAACAGTTTAAGCGCTTTCTGTAATTCAACATTTATTCTACTGGGAGGAAATAAAAGGAATGGTGGCTCCTAAATCCTGATCTCCAAGAATATTAACTTAGCTTCTCTTTAGCTTGCAAATCCTCTGTGAAAAAGTCTGGTTAGAAAATACTGTGCACTGACAGATGCTTTTAATCTAGTTTGTGCACATCATACCTCTCAGGTCATTGTAAAGCTTATAAAATCACTTTTCAGAGAAAAAAAAAATGTAAAGAAAAAAGATATTTTGAGGAATATTTTAGACTCATTTTAAAAATTCCATGATTTTGAATGTGACTGAAGGTGACCAAAATGCTTAAGTTCAAAGGTAATCTATCACCCTGTCTTGCAATGCACACAGAAGTCCTGGTAAGCCACTAAGCATTACCCTCAAATAGCAGAAATCAACACAGATTGATCTTTTCTATAACATTAGACTAAGTATTGTAGAAGTTATTAGTGTTCAGATTGTGTATACAAAATCCAGTCCCCCTTAATAAAAATCTATATCCACTTTTAGGTATCAAAATAATCTCTCTGTGCATATCATCTGCTATAACACCATTAAGTTAACTGCTGTTCAGACTTTTAACTGCAGCTGTAAATACCGTCACCCTGAGATTAGTTCTGACACCAGTGATTTAAATCAACCCACCTAAAAGCACCTTTTTCAATTGCCTGTGTATTGACTTTGGAGGTGTGTGCTAGTTTGAGCCTAGCTAGCATGTTTTGGTGAGAAGAACTAGATGATAGGCTGTAAAATGAAAACAATGGTGAGGTCTACTTCGCTCACAGTCTTGCTGAGATGTATACAAAAGAAGAAAGGCAAAACAAAGATTAGGGCATTTGCTTCTTCTCCTCGCTGGGGAACTTTGCCTGCTGGGGAGCTCGTGGCTGCTGGCTGGACTCCATCTTGCTTTCTAACCTCACCCTCCTTTGCTTGGCTGCTTCACCTTGCTTTTAACCCTTTTGGCCGAACCTCCATTCTTCCTTAGGACTGGGGTAAGGTTGAGAGGGGTAGGGGGAAGGTGAGGGGTGGTTGAGAGCCCCTCCTGGGGACTCAGGTTTCGGGGAGGGGAATTGTGTTTGTATTACCTTTTTTACCTTGTATATTTCTGTCTATAACTGTATATACTGTGAATATCTGCTTGTAAATTGTGCCAGCTGTAAATATAAGCTTCATTCAAATTTCCAGAGCCGACTGAGTCTAGTCTGGGTAATTACTAAAAGTGTGGGGGGCGGGGGACACCCAAACCATCACAGGGTGCAAGTGAATGAGCAGTCAACCAGCCCAGCTCATGTGTTTATAACAGAATGTGGGAAATCTAGACTTGCTAGGCTGCATATTCAGTTAACAAGTCAGTGAGAGCTAACAAAGGAATTAAAGCCTGAGGACAGCAGACATCTTCAGGGCAACACAGTCAGAGACAATTAGTCATTTTTCCCAGAGCAGGCACAAGGGGCTGATCCTTGTGTCAACATCAGGATCTCTTCTTTCCCCACTGAAAGCAAATCTGTCTCTCTAGAAATGCACATTAGCTCTAGTCTCTGACTCTTCATATGCGTAGTCCAGAAAAATCACTGCCTTGCCTTATCTCTGCATTTAAATGCAAGGAAGATCTCAGGCAGAAAGTTCACATCTTCACGGTGCAATATAATTCCTGTGTCGGAGAGCATTGTGAAGCTCTACATGGAGCTAGCACGGACAACAGCATCACTGAATGCTGGCTTAGAAGCATGTATGTGGTCATCGTAGGTGATGTTTTAGAAAACTTCAAAGTTGTGTTGTGTGTTCTATGAGTGTAGACTTTCAACCTGCAAAAAGATGTTTTGCTCTGCCCACTTCTTGCTGAAATTAAGCCATCCTGGGTGGTGGCACACTGAGCACCTTATTAGATAAGATCACAGGTACCTTGGAGACCTGCTTATGCGGAAATATATGAAAGGTTTTGTTGTGGAAGGGGATTCTGCTGCCTACGCCGATTGTGGTGGAGGGGAGAAGTTAATTGGTGCGAGATAATGTTCTATAAAAATATATATTTATTAACTTCAATATTCTGAACTCTCGCCACCCCCAACCACTGTATTTAATATTAATATTTGTTCTACACGATCATGGAAGACATTATGGGAAATATATCAGAACTCTAACTATTATAATAACTAGCATACATTCAAACTATAAAAGGAGAGAGGATTTTCCCCACACCTCAATGCCGCTTGGGGTCTATATACTACTTGCCCAGCAGGTGGGAGAACGCTCTTTCTGCTCTATGGCAGAGGCAAAATGTATTACAGAGGCATTAAAGCATTTACTCACAAATTCTGATTAATCAATGATCACCCTCCGGGGCTACGTCACAGCCTATTACTAGTGTCCAAACTTCAGGGGAGTCTTTGCCCATGGACTTTGAGGCTGGAATCCTCCTGGCTTCTGGGGAAATGAGTATCTTCTTGCATTCTGGGGAAAGGCAGTCTCTGACCTTGTTCTCCTGATGAAGGATGCAATCTCTGCCCTTGTCTCCTGGCTTCTTGTGGATGCTCTGTCTGGGGACTGTTGGCAGGACCTCAGGTGCAGGAGAAGTATGGTGTCGTGCAGTCTGAGAACGATTTCACCCTCGCTGGCAGGCCGATTGCATGCAGACAAGTGGAGTCTGCTTCCCGACAACTGGGCGGCAGTGGCGCTTACCAGGCAATAAAGGCAGACAATACAGGATCTGGTCCTGACAACTCACTGCAGTGGCGTGCAAGTGTGCACAGCTGGCTGGGAGACTATGGGAGAATCTGTCTCCATAATGACTGCAAATAGGCATAAGCAATGCTGGTGAGTCTGAATCTAATAGTAAGCGAGTGTGCCTGAATGTGAGCAATCAGAAGCAGGGGAGCCTGAGCGTGGGGCCTGAGCGTGAGCGAGAGCAAGAGCACGTTGTTTACCTGTGTGCCTCTATTTTTCAAATGTGGGCTGAGATTAATGGCCCTTTGGACACTAGAATGACCAATCAGGTTATGGCAGTCAGCCAAACAATACCATAATAGGCAAAAATCACAAGCCTGGACTTTTCCAAATATGGTAAAACCCACAGGCTAGCACCCGGCAAGCATGAGCTGGGCGTGTGGGGCTTACACAACATGTCTACAAATACCTTATACAACCTAGGCCTGGGCAGGCCAGACTTTATGGCACCAGGTCTATTGTGCCCCTTTTGTGCTTGTTTATCCATTTAATATGTTTACCTCTGGTTTGGGCAAAAAAAAGCATGTCCAAGCGAGGCAAGGCATAAATAAGCCTATTTTTGGGCCTACAGGCCCTCCATGACAGGTTTCAAATAGCTCTGAATAAAAGCAGATACATTACTAAGAGAATTACTTCTAAATCTCTTCAACAGGGAAATTACTACAAAACAGTTTTGATCTTCTCTTTCATTACTGCCACAGGTATCTGCTTATTACTACTTTCTCATACTGACATCTTCAATTAAATTTTTTTTTTTTTTTCCCCCATGCCTACTCTTATGCACTGGTTTGAGGCTAATTGGAATATTTTAATGAGAGAAATTAGATTATAGGCTGTGAAAAGGAAACAATGGTGATGTCTACTTCACTCATAGGCTTGCTGAGATGTATAAAAACAAGAGCACAAACATAGATTAACACAGTTCTATCTGTTGGAGTTCGGTGTCTGTGTTTTCTCCCTGGGATTCTGCTGCTCTGGTTAGATCTGTGTAACCTAACTAGTCATTCTGCTTCCAACCCCCCTTGCCAATCCTCCATAATCCCCTTGCACATACAGCAGACTCTGGGATAAGGCAGAGGGGTGGAAGAGTGGTTGGAAGCCCCTCCTGGGGACTCTGATTTCTGGGAGCAGTATTGTGTTTCTGTATTACTTTTAACTTCTATGTTTCTGTATATAGTTGTAAATATTTGTAATATGTTGCAAATATCTGCTTGTATAATTGTGCTAAGCTGTGAATGTAGCTTCATTCCTTAGCTTCCAACCAGCTGAGTCTAGTCTGGGTGAATTCATTGTGTGTGGGGCAGGTAACACCCAAATCATCATATCTTGCTAGGCTCTTTCCCAGCTTGTCTATTTCTCCAAGCTTCAAATTTGGGGTGTGGTGACAACCACCTGATTAGTAGTTAATAGAGACAAACACCTGATGCAAAATACAACTCCCATTCAAGTTTCATTTGGTGCCATCTGTACACTGCAATTTAATCTTAGCATGAAATACAAGTACCTCAAAATCCATGTGGAAACTTCTGCTTGGTAAGCCAAATAAAACTGTTGATTGCACAACACTTGCATAGAAGTTAAGACTTCTGCATTACAAGCCTTGCAAAGATTCCACCATAGGCTCCATGTTGCACTTTAACATGGACTTAGCATGCATACAGGAGCACAGAAGACAGTTTCACAGACCGGGTAAAATCTTTGTGGGATTTCTCCTGAATTTTTTTTTCAGGAATTTTAACATCATTTCCTACTCAGAGGCACCTGTTGTGATGGTTTGGGTGTCCCCTGCCCCCCCACACTTTAGAAATCACCCAGACTAGACTCAGTCAGCTCTGGAAATTTGAATGAAGCTTATATTTACAGCTGGCACAATTTACAAGCAGATATTTACAGTATATACAGTTATAGACAGAAATATACAAGGTAAAAAAGGTAATACAGACACAACTCCCCTCCCAGAAACCTGAGTCCCCAGGAGGGGCTCTCAACCACCCCTCACCTTCCCCCTACCTCTCTCAACCTTACCCCAGTCCCAAGGAGGAATGGAGGTTCGGCCAAGAGGATTAAGCAAAGGTGAAACAGCCACAAAAGCAAAAAGGAGGGTGAGGTTAGAAAGCAAGATGGAGTCCAGCCAGCAGCCTCAGCTTCTCCCCAGCAGGCAAAGAGAAGAGGACAGCCCAGCACGAAGTGCAGAGCAGAAGTGACCTAATCTTTGTTTTGCCTTTCTTTTGTATACATCTCAGCAAGACTGTGAGCGAAGTAGACCTCACCATTGTTTTCATTTCATCTAGTTCTTCTCACCAAAACATGCTAGCTAGGCTCAAACTAGCACACCTGTATTATATATTTGTCATTGACAAGAGTAACTAAAGACTGAACCGATGAGGTGAGGCTATTTTTTCAGGTAACAGAGTTTCCTATCTGTCTGCCAGTGGAAGACACTAATGCAGGGATATCAGATTACACCAGAAGAGAGGGGAAAACAAAATACCTGACTGAATCTGCATAAGTAACCACTCCAAATTCCCACATTAAAATCAAAATCAGAAAAGAGAAAACCCAGCCCCTACTTCAGAATGAGAAATACTACAAACTATTTAACATCCTACAAACTTCACAAATCCTGGCAACACCCACTTAGGTCATGCAGCAAGCATTGCTCAAAATGATGTAGGATAAATAGATAGAGATATAGATATACGATTCTGCTCAAACCATTATGCAAACTATTTAGTAATCAGACAGTGGCTCAACTTTCAAGAATAATGTTAGAAAACTAAACATAATGTGGTGGGATTTGGGCCCAGAGGCCTTTAAGAAGACAACAAAGACAAAGCCCTCTAAAAAAGAGAGCCCCGAGAGATGGACCTCAGCATCCCAGGATATTGCAACAATGCTATTCTATTGTACTTTGTGGTATCACATTATTTAAAGCAGTGCTCAGCTGGTATCGCTCTTTTTTCTTCCATACTTCTCCTCCCTTCTCTTCTCCTCAAGAGGAGCATGCATCTCTTCTTACCTCATGGTTTGTCTGGAGAAGACAACTTCTAGCTGGCAGGAGAATTTAGAGATGTGTCATGAGGGCTGCTGAGGCCTTGTAGGCCTGAGGTGGGGAGGGCAATTTCGGCATACTCTCAGGCCTGCTGAAGTTGAGTGGGGTGGAGAATTAGGGGAAGTTTGGATCTGGTAGACTCGTCCTAGTTTGTGACCTGAATGTCTTCTGTGCATGTATATACTTGTAAATAGAATCTCCCTTGAAACTTCAATCAATGTGTAGCATTATTTAATTTTACTCTCCAAAATGAACAACTATCATTCCTGTCCTCCGGTCTTGAGTGGCTCATGGTGCTAAACCAGGACACATAAAAATAGCATTAAATACCTACGTATATACATACACACACACACACGCAAGTACTTATACTCATGTTACATATTATCAGGAAGATTTCTCAAATTACCAATCAAGCTATCTTCATAGTTGTCACACAGGTTTTGTGCTTCCGCCGGATGTGAGTGTTGTGGAGGCAGGGAATTAATGTGGCTGAGTCAGGAATATATATAAAAATAGAATTATTTTATTTTCCTGAAACCCTGCCCCCAAAACGATATACAGAAATTTATTTTGTTTCATTAGCAGACTCAGTTAATTGGGAATATCTTACAAAGGATGCTATAGATAAATGTGGCTATTTTAGAAGTCAGGAAATGGAAAAGGCTAAGCTAATAAACACAGCTTTCCCAGTACCAATCAGGCTGAGCAGGAAGTTCACTACTCACAGGTGAGTTAGGCTATCTGAGAGATAGGATGGTCCCGATGTTTGTCAGCTCTCTTTCTCTTTCAAAGGACATCTGAGGCTCATTAGGCCTACTAAGCTTGCACAAAGGATGCTTACGGTGGGAAGCCGTACAAAGCAGGGAGGGTCTGGTCCCTCAGGAGCTTGTCCTTTGCCGTACCAGGAGACTCTATGCAGGAACTATACAGGCAGGGGCGAACTCTAAGGCGGGAAGTACCCCAATATTTATACCTTTCCTAGACAAAGAGACAATTTACCATTTCCTAGGCGTGAAGACCAGAGCCAGTCATCAGCCCAATTCCAGCGCAGGCATCTGCACGGGGCACTCCTCATGCCAGAAGGGCCTTTTGCTTCACCCCACCCCGCTTCAAGCCTGCAGGGCAGGAGAGTGGAACAGAGTTTTTGTGCCTTTCCTTTCCCATTCAAACCATGGAGGGAGAGGAATTTTGGGGTATCCAGGACTCTAGGACAGTGAGTATAACTAATTTGGGGGGAGTTTGTACAACTGTATGTATATATATAGGTGCATACAAATGCACACAAACATGCATATGCATGCATACATGAAACGATTCATATACAGATTTCCTATAAAGGATGTTTGTGTGTACATATATATTTTTGTGTGTATACATATGTCCAATAAATATTATGTTAAGTAAATTATGTAATAATTTTAAGAAGGTATTTTTAAACAAATGCCATAATTTGAAGTACCAAAGCATTTATCACTGCTCTGGATTTATCTGACAGCATGGGCTTAATTGGAGTATGTGTTTATGTAACTATTTATTTTGTACTATACTAAAAAACTTGAGTGGTAGCTGTGATCTGAAGGTTTACTCTCCATTTTATAGAAGGTGGCAAGACCAAGAGTGTCTCTAAATTCTTTTCTTGTACCTATTAAAGCCTGGATATTTTCTGTTACAAATCAGTATTTTCATGTAGTAAAAACTGTAAGTTTTTTGAAAGACTCGTTAAAACCTGCATTACTTTTAAGCCTAGGAAGGATTCTTCTGGTAAATACAAAGAGTCTATCCTGGAAAAGTGATCCTGATGACTTTGTACTCAGATTAGCTATAGTAATGACAAGTTGAATTTGACTCCACTTTCAAGAGCTAAAACATAATAAATATAAAAGTAAAAACAGTTTTACAGGCCACTTAGTGATGATTTGACATGTCACTAGATGGTTTTTAGTTAGTAGTATTTAGAGGTTGATAATGTCAAAAAGTATGCTAGGATTAAAGGGCTACAAGATGACTTTCTCTTCAGACTTGGTGCAGATCTTGTTCAGACCGTGTCAGATTTGAATGCAGAATCATAGAATCATAGAATGTCAGGAGCTGGAAGGGACCTCCAAAGCTCATTCAGTCCAACCCCTTTGCCAGAGCAGGATCACCTATAGCAGATCACACAGGAACGCATCTAGATAGGTTTTGAATATCTCCAGAGAGGGAGACTCCACAATCCTGGACAGCCTGTTCCAGTGCTCTGTCACCCGTACAGGGAAAAAAATCCTCCTCATGTTTAAATTAAACTTCCTATGCCTCAGCTTCCACCCATTGCCTCTTGTTCTGTCATTGGGCATCATTGAGAAGAGCCTGACTCTATTCCCCTTGTCTTGCTGTGACAGCTGGAGGAGCATCAGTTGTAACAAGTAGATCTGCCACATGTAATCTGATGATCTTCATTTTTGCCATGTTTATTTGATCTTGGATTTCTCCTACATCTCATTTGTTTGAGCACTTTCACTGCTGCCCTGTAACTTAAAATGAAGTATAAACATGACTTATGTAGACAGATGCCTATAACATCATCTCTCTGCCTGCAAAATGCACACTCTAGAAAGACATGAAAACAAGCATAATGCAAAAACATAATTACAACCAATTGCTGGGATAATCCAGACAAATTATTATAAACCAGGATGCAGAATATTCCATAAAATTGCAATTTGTCATTTTCCTTCTACTTCAACTATCTCAGTATAATTCTGGAATTTTGCTAAGAATTGAAGTTCGTGTGTGTAAAATCTCTCTCTAATTAAAGCTGAATTAAAAAAAATGTTTCTTAATTTTCTTTTCTCCTTTATTTTTGTTGGATCTTTGTTCATCTAGGCATTGTGATACTTTTGTGTGTATTATACACTTGCTATGGACTTTTATTTCCTGTTTTTACAGGTGTCTAAAACTATAATATTTAAAATTATATATATGTATAACATTACAAATGAACCAGACCTAGGAACTATTGTTTGCTTGTTCTTTTTTTTGTCATTCATTCACCAGAAGACTTCAGTCAAGCACACAACCTACTTTACTTATCCAGGGTACTCAAAGAGAGGAGTTGGAATAGAAGAGTGCCTCGCAGCAGTATTGCACTTGAGACACAGTAAAATGCCTGCCTTTCAGCTTTCTGTTTTGCTAGCACGAGACATAATTTCCTAGAGATTAATGTTTGCTATATGTCTTCATAGTGAAAGAACATATAAGGGTGTGTTTAATTTCTGGTACTATTGTCTAGTAAAGGAAGAAAAATAAGCTTCTCACTCTTGTTAACCAGAGTGGGAACCAAAGATGGGACAGTGTGATGCCTCCTTAGCATCTACACTAAAATTAGACTGGCACAATCACACAGAGGAAACTGGGCAATGCCTACATAGTCTCTCAGATAATTTCCTGCTTTGTAGGATGTTTTTGCTGGCAGCACAAAATTGTAGAATCATACAATTGTTTCATCTGGAAAAGACTTTAATATCATTGAGTTCAACTGTCAACAGCACATTGGCCATGAAACCATGTCTCAAAGTGACACCTCCAGGGATGATGACTCCATCAACTCCAATGCCATTCTTTTCATAAAGAAATTTTTCCTGGTATCCAATCTAATTCTATCCTCCCTGTTGAAGGGACTAACCCAGAAAGAATGAGGAGGACTCACTTACTCAACTCTTGGCTTTGAAACTGGTGCCTCCAGGAGGACTTTGGCTTTTTTTGACCACAAGTCATCCCACATAATGCCAGGTCTGCTGGCAGCAGATGGAGTGCATCTTTCTCAAAGTGGAAGAAGGTTCAAATTGCAGGTGTTGGCATGGCTCATTAATTGTGCTTTAAACTATGTTGAAAGGGGGGGGAGGGAGAAAGCCAGGCTTACTGTAGGCAAGCCTGAGACAATTGTGGGGCCATGTGTCAGCTCCACTTCTAGACAGGTAACAACGGTTGCAACAATGGAGGTGGATAACAGTGAGTTGTATGTTGGAGAAGATGCAAGGGCTAGCAGTGAGTGTAAGCTGAGGGATGGCACAGCAGGGTGAGAAGCTAGCAAGAGCCTTCAGCCTGTTACCTTGCCACATGCTGGGTACACATAAGAACTCTAAAAGCCTTACAGAGATGTACCATGGGGATCAAGTAATACGGAATCAGCACATGCAGAGCTCACTGATAGGTTGGTGGCCATGGAAGTGGCTGGGAATGGTGAGACTGCAAGAGTGAAAGCCAATAGATTAACCCCCTCCCTGAAATGCTTATATACCAGTGCACGGAACATGGGGAAGAGGTGACAGGAGCTGGAGATCTGTGCTAGGCTGAATAACTATGATATAACTGCCATCACTGAGACATGGTGGGACAGCTCCCATGACTAGAATGTTGTCATGGATGGCTATGTACTGTTCAGGAAGGATAGACCAGCAAGATGAGGTGGGGGAGTTGCTATCTATATGTGAGAGCAACTGAAATGTGCTGAGTTCTATCCAAAGTGTGAGGCAAAACAGGTTGAAAGCTTATGGGTAAAAATTAAGGGATGTGGGAAAGGAGGTGAAATTGTTGTAGATGACAACAATGTAGCAGTCTACTATAGAGCATCCAACCAAGAGATGCTGGGCTGCATCAAGAGAAGTGTGGCCAGCAGGGCAAGGGAGGTGATTCTCCCCCTTTACTCTGCTCTCGTCAGACCCCACCTGGAGTACTGTGTGCAGTTCTGGAGCCCCCAATACAAGAAGGACATGGAACTGCTNCTTTACAGTGAGGGTGGTAAGACACTGGCACAGGTTGCCCAGGGAGGTTGTGGATACTTCCTCCATGGAGGCGTTTAAGGCCAGGCTGGATGAGGCCTTGAGCAACCTGCTCTAGTGGGAGGTATCCCTGCCTATGGCAGGGGGTTGGAGCTGGATGATCCTTGAGGTCCCTTCCAACCTAAACCATTCTATGATTCTATAAGAGGAAGATGTTGATGAGGCCTTCTATAGTCAATTTGTGGTAGACTCTAGAGTTAACTCCTTGGTATTCATGGATGACTTCAATCACTCTGATACTTGCTGGGAAGTTGACACAGCCAGGCACAGCTAGTCCAAAAGGCTCTTGCAGTGTATCAATGGTAACTTCTTAATGCAGGCAGTGGAGGAACCAACGGGGAGAGTTGCACTGATGGACTTTGTATTAACTAATAAAGAGGGACTGGTTGAGGACATTAAGGTTGGGAAAAGCCTTGGGGACAGTGATCATGACATGGTGGAGTTTAATATTATACAGGGTAGAAGCAGACCAACAAATAGAATTACAACCCTGGACTTCTGCAGAGATCATAGAATCACAGAATCAACCAGGTTGGAAGAGACCTCCAAGATCATTCAGTCCAACCTAGCACCCAACCCTGTCCCATTTTCCACCATACCTGCCCCTTTCCCCTTTTCTCCCCCAAACGCAGAGCACCTGGGTTCTGTTGGAGTCTCCTCCCACCCCAGGTGCGATCACTTTGCTCTCCCTGCCCACTCCCCTTTTTAATGGGCCCCAGGAAAGGCAGTGTGCAAGCTTGCCCAACTGGGCAGAGGCATCCTCATTTTGTTGTCACTGGTGAGTCCTCATGGCACATGCTGGGTGACTGGTGAAGGGGATTCAAAGGCTGGGGGGCCTGGTGGCCCCCCGGTTACATAGGAGTAGGCTTGCTTCTGATTCTAACATCACTCATGAGTGCTGGCTGGGCCTTTTTACTGAGGCTGAGCTCCTCTATGTTTAGCTGCTTCTTTCTGCTCACTTGTAAAAGTGACAGGAATAAATCTGTGAAATGTTTATGAGAAACATTGAATTAGCATGGAGGAAGCCTGGCAATGAAGATTCAGTTTCATGAAGGCAATGTGAGCTCAAGTGACAATAGTTACATCTCAAACCACCACTTCACTTGCCAAGTGGGCAGTGTATTTAGCAACTCACAGCTTGTGCCACTGGTGGTTTTAAGTGAAAAATCCCCCCTGAAATTCCTGGTAAATCAGTACTAGACCTTGTGGGCTGCTAGGACATGCCCTGATGACTTGTCCTTCACTGGCCTTGCTCCTAGGAAGGGACTGCAAATCCCTGCACTCCTGGGGTATTTAAATAGCCCACCATGGCCCATGCCTGTTCCTGTCTCCCTCACAAGAGAAACTAAAACTCGGCTGAAGGCTGCCCTTTTCTCTGAGCTACCTGGTTATGGAAAGCCCGTGTTGTCACCGAATTAAAAACAAACCACGCTGATCTTCCAGGCTGCCACTGGTACTGACTGGTTGCAATGGCAGTCACTTGCCTGTTCTAAGTGACTGATGCACAGTTGCAGGTAGATTTTTCTTCTCACATGCTCTTTTGAGCTTGCCAAATGCCACCTGTGTAGTCACACACTTCTCATAGCCCCACTTGGTAAGGATCCAGAGGGCAAAGAAGCCCAATAAAGTTAAGTTTTAAAGACCACTTCCTCCAAGCCCAAACTAGGTATGTTCCCTTGAGGAGAAAACATGGGTAGACATGCTAGGAGACCTGTGTGGCTGAGCAAGTTGCTCCTGAAGGAAATCTCAGGGAAGACAGAGACTTATAATTCATGGAAGAAGGGATTGGTCACCTGGGAGAACTAAAGAAAAGTTATCAGGTATGATGGTTTGGTACAGTCTGTACCTTCTAGCAAGTTGGTGATTACCTCCACCAGACCAGGTCG
>WAAF01019298.1:1701-18021 GCA_013400475.1 Tricholaema leucomelas
TCCAATCCAGCTCAGGGCACACAGGAACACGTCCAGACAGGCCTTGAAAGTCTCCAGAGAAGGAGACTCCCCAACCCCCCTGGCCAGCCTGTGCCAGGGCTCTGTGACCCTTAGAGTAAAGAAGTTCCTCCTTCTGCTTAGCTGGAACCTCCTGAGCTGCAGCTTCCATCCATTGCTCCTTGGCCTATCCCAGGCAGCAAGTGACCAGAGCCTGTCCCCACCAGCTCTTCCAGACCCTCATCCCTCAGATAGTTAAAAAACACATATTAAATCCTCCTCTCAGTCTTCTCCAGCCTAAACATCCCCAGATGAGATGCTGGTTTGTGGGGGTTTGCAGGGAAGGACGAGGCAAGCAGGAGGATTTCTTCCTGGGTGTCACCCATGAAGCAATGATCCAGCAAAAGCAGCACAGGCTGCTAGCAGTTCAGTGTGCTCAGATACTCAGTAAGTGCTCCTGGATGATTTTCAGGGTGTGCTTTGTGCCATCTGTCAGAGCAGCACTGCTAGGCTTTAATTACAGGTTATATTCTGTCTTCCAACACCTGCATTCCTCTTTGGTTGGGTTGGTTTGTTGGTGGTTGGCTCTTTCTTTTTCCCTCTCCCCACCCCCTCCCCATCCTGTCTGTTATTCATGAGGATCATAGAATGGTTTAGGTTGGAAGGGAGCTCAAAAGTCAACGAGTTCCAACACCCTGCCATAGGCAGGGACACCTCCCAGAAGAAGAGGTTGCTCAAGGTCTCATCCAAGCTGGCATTGAACATCTCCAGGGAGGTTGTGGAGCACAGAAGCACAGAATGTGATCTTTGATCACATTCTGTGCTTCTGTGCTCCACAACCTCCCTGGGCAACCTGTGCCAGTGTCTCACCACCCTCAACCTGTGCCAGTGTCTCACCACCCTCAACCTGTGCCAGTGTCTCAGCAACCTCTCTCTCTTCTCCACAACCTCCCTGGGCAACCTGTGTCAGTCTCTCACCACCTTCACTCTCTGTGCTCCACAACCTCCCTGGGCAACCTGTGCCAGTCTCTCACCACCCTCAACCTGTGCCAGTCTCTCACTGCAAACAACTTCTTCCTCATATCCACTTTCAATCTCCCCTCTGCCACTTCAAACCCATTCCTCCTCATCCTCTCATCACAAGACCTTGTCAATAGTCCCTCCCCAGCCCTCCTGTAGGTCCCCTTCAGATCCTGCAAGGCCACTCCAAGGTCTCCTCAAAGCCTTCTCCTCTCCAGGCTGCAGAGCCCCAGCTCTTGTAGCCTGCCCTCATAGCAGAGCTGCTGCAGCCCTCTGAGCATCTTGATGGCCTCCTCTAGACTGGCTCTAACAGTTCCATGTCCCTCTTGTTTTGGAGGCCTCCTGGCAGGAGGGTTGGAATTGGCTGATCCTTGTGGTCCCTTCCAGCCCTGACTGATTCTATGATTCTGTGCCTGAGTTCCCTTCCAGCTTAGGCCATTTTATCATTCTGTGATTCTGTGATGAGAACTCCCCTAGGGAATGACTTGGATAGAATCACAGAATCATAGAATCATGGAATCATTCAGGCTGCAGAAGACCTTTAAGATCACCAAGTCCAATCACATAGTCCAACACTACCAAGTCCACTGCTAAACCGCATCCCTCAGCACCACATCGAAGCATCTTTAAAGCCCTCCAGAGATGGGGACTCCACCACTGCCCTGAGCAGCCTGGGCTGCAGTTTCACAACCCTATTGTGGAGGAAATTGTTCCTCATGTCCAACCTGAACCTACCCTGACACAGTTTCAGGCCATTTCCTCTCATCCTGTCACTTGTTATTAGGGAGAAGTGACCAACTTTCACCTGTCGTCAATCTCCACCTGTCTTCAACCTCCATCTGTCATCAACCTCCACCTGTCTTCAACCTCCACCTGTCTTCAGCTTCCTTTCAGGGAGTTGTAGAGAGCCATGAGGTTTGCCCTCAGCCTGAACACCCTCAGCTGCTCCTCCTCAGCCCCAGTTCTCCAGATACTTCCCCAACTTCATCGCCCTTCTCTGGACCTGCTCCAGCCCCTCAATGCCATTCTTGGAGCCAGAGACCCAAAAGCTGACCCCAATATTGGAGGTTTGGCTGCACCAATGCCAAGTGGATGAACAATTTGCAGGAAGAAAACAGATCACAGCAGCTTCCCAAAGAGGAAAGAGATCTTGCTGTAGAGAAATAGCCCAGCTCCAGTAATCCCACACGCAGCCCCCGCTAGCAGCAGAGCCTCCTGCTTGCTGTCTCCCTACAACCTGGATATTTCAGACCAATTTGCTCTTGTCAGCTCAGCCATCAGACAGCTACTGGTGGAGGTTTGCAGCTCTGTTATTAAAGTTCCTGCCTGTGGGTTGTGAGCATCAAGGGATGGCTCTAAAATCATCGCTGGGCTGCAGTGAATGATGTCTTCAAGCTGCACTAAAGCCACTGATGCAGCGAAGCTGTGCTCAGTGGAGTAGCTGTAATGCCACTACAGAAAGGACAGCAGGGGTGTGGGATGGGTTGGAGAAGAGCTGCTGCTGCCTGCAGGTCGGGGCCAGGCAGGATGGCATCACCTTGCAGTGACTTCTCCAGCAGCAAAGCACAGCTCTGAATTGTACTGTCACGGTATGGTAGGGGTTGGAAGGCTCTGGGGGGGGTCATTCAGTCCAACCTCTCTGCCAAGGCAGGGCCACCCAGGAAGACATCCAGATGGGTTTTGAAAGTCAGATTAAAAATTCCCCCCCCCCCTGCTGTTTAGATGGAGCCTCTAATCATAGAATCTTGGAATCATAGAACCAACCAGGGTGGAAGAGAGCTCCAAGCTCATCCAGTCCAAGCTAGCACCCAGCCCTGGCCAATCAACCAGACCATGGCATAGAATAATCATAGAATCAACCAGGTTGGAAGAGAGCTCCAAGCTCACCCAGCCCAACCTAGCCCCCAGCCCTGCCCAACCAACCAGAGCATGGCACTAAGTGCCCCAGCCAGGCTTGGCTCCAACCCCTCCAGCCACGGCCACTCCACCACCTCCCTGGGCAGCCCATTCCAATGCCAATCACTCTCTCTGCCAACAACTTCCTCCTCACATCCAGCCTCAACCTGCCCTGACACAGCTTCAGCCTCTGGCCCCTTCTTCTGTTGCTGCCTGCCTGGCAGCAGAGCCCAACCCCAGCTGGCTACAGCCTCCCTGCAGGCAGCTGCAGGCAGCAATGAGCTCTGCCCTGAGCCTCCTCTGCTGCAGGCTGCACACCCCCAGCTCCCTCAGCCTCTCCTCATAGAATTTGTGTTCCAGGCCTTTCACCAGCTTCATCACCCTTCTCTGTTCTAGTTTGTGCCTCTCAGCCCTCATCCTGTCACTGGGCACCACTGAAAAAAGCCTGGTCCCATCCTCCTGCCACCCACCCTTGAAGCAGTGATCAGCATTGATGAGATCCCTCTCGGTCTTTTACAGCTCCACGGATTGGCTTGGAAGGGAACCTCAGAAGTCATCTTGTGCAACCTCCCTGCAGGCAGCAGGGACACCTCCAGCTAGGTCAGGCAGTTCAGGGCCACATCAAGTCTGGTCTTGTGTCCAGGGACAGGACCTCAACCACATCCCTAGGCAACCTGTCCCAGACTTCTCTTTTCCAGACCAAAAAGCCCCAATCCTCTCAGTCTTTCTTCATCAGAGAGATGTTGCTGTTCCCCTAATCATCTTTGTAGAGGGACACCAAGATGCTCAGAGGGCTGCAGCAGCTCTGCTCTGAGAACAGGCTACAAGAGTTGGGGCTCTGCAGCCTGGAGAAGAGAAGGCTTGGAGGAGACCTCGGAGTGGCCTTGAAGTATCTGAAGGGGGCTACAGGAGGGCTGGGGAGGGACTATTGACAAGGTCTTGTGATGAGAGGATGAGGAGGAATGGGTTTGAAGTGGCAGAGGGGAGATTGAAACTGGATGTTAGGAAGAAGTTGNGGGGTTCGAACTGAATGATCCTGGAGGTCACTTCCAACCTAAACCATTCTGTGACTCTATGACTCTATGATTCCATGACTCTATGGCTCTATGATTCTATGACCCTTATTCCATGACTCTATGATTCTATGACTCTATGCCTCTATGATTCCATCATTCCATGACTCTATGACTCTATGATTCCATGACTCTATGATTCCATCATTCCATGACTCCACGATTCTATGACTGATTCTATGATTCCATGATTCCATGACTCTGTGACTCTATGATTCTATGACTCTATGATTCCATGATTCTATGACTATGACTCTGTGATTCCATGACTCTATGACTCCATGGTTCTATGACTCTATGATTCCATGACTCTATGATTCCATCATTCCATGACTCCACGATTCTATGACTGATTCTATGATTCCATGATTCCATGACTCTGTGACTCTATGATTCTATGACTCCATGATTCCATGACTCTATGACTCTGTGATTCCATCATTCCATGACTCCATGACTCTGTGACTCTATGATTCTATGACTCTGTGATTCCATGACTCTATGACTCTATGATTCCATGACTATGACTCCATGATTCTATGACTCTGATTCTATGATTCCATGATTCCATGACTCTGTGACTCTATGATTCCATGATTCCATGACTCTATGACTCTATGATTCCATGATTCCATGACTCTATGATTCTATGAATCTGTGGTTCCATACCCTCTCTACCAAGTTCCAGCCCTTCTCGACCAACCCCAAGCTCCTGTCTCCCTTATCCAAGCCCACCACCCTCCAGAGCTTACAGAACAAAGCTGTGAACCTCACCACATCCACACAAAACCCCAACCACTCTTTAGCATGAGATAAAACAAACCCTCAGCCAACATGCCCTGGAAGAGAGTGTCCACGAGACAATAAAGGCAGGGACCCAAAAGAGGTGGGGAGAAGCCACTCTGCCAGCTCCACTCCCATCCACGATGTGGCACTTCCAATGACTAATCCCTTGCCAATGCATATGGTGTTTTTGTAGATGTGAAATGTCAGGGAACATAACGTGCTGATATGTTTAAAAATAAATTGCTGGGATAGCTCAGAAGGATAAAAAAAGAGAGAGAGAGGAAAGAAAACCCAAAGGAGTGAAGTGGAAGGGCCTGGAGATGCTCTCTGCCGCGGATTAGTCCTGTCGTCTGCTCTGGGCTGAGCTTCATCCAGGTGTCAAACCAAGTATCCACTTAATAAACTGGGTGGGTTTTGGCTTGCTCTCTGAGGACTGCTTGGGTAACCAGGTCAGCCTCTTAATTAATGTATGCAAATTGCTGTGTTCTTCCCCTCCGTTGAAACGTTAGTGATACCTGTCTTATCTCCTTAGAGCTAATTGGAAAGCAGCAAAGAAGTAAGCACAGGCAGGGCTTTAGGAAAGTCACCAGCAGGTGGGATGGAGCTCTCAGAGTCAGCCCAGAACAGCTGCAGTGCAGGCACAGAAATGATTCTTTAAGCTCTGATCAAAGCAGAAGGCGCCAAAGTCCCACCCGTGACCGTCAGGAGGTGTTTGAAGGTGTTGAGGTGGCAGCCTGGGCTGCCACCACAGGCCTTGAGCTGTGCATGGAGCAGGGAAGCAGAGAATCATAGAGGCAGAGAGTCATAAAGTCATAGAGTTATGGAATCATAGAGGCATAGAATTGTAGTCATGGAGTTATGGAATCATAGAGGCATAGAATCATAGAGGCATGGAATCGTAGTCATAGAGTTATGGAGTCATAGAGGCATAGAGTTATGGAATCATGGAGTCATAGAGACATAGAGGCATAGAATCATAGTCATAGAGTTATGGAATCATAGAGACATAGAGGCATAGAGTCATAGAATCATAGAGTTATGGAATCATAGAGACATAGAGGCATAGAGACATAGAGTTATGGAGTCATAGAGACATAGAGGCATAGAAACATAGAGTTATGGAATCATAGAGACATAGAGGCATAGAATCATAGAGTTATGGAGTCATAGAGACATAGAGGCATGGAGTTATGGAATCATAGAGTCATAGAGACAGAGGTATAGAATCATGGAGTTATGGAGTCATAGAGGCATAGAGTTATGGAATCATAGAGTCATAGAGACAGAGGTATAGAATCATGGAGTTATGGAGTCATAGAGGCATAGAGTTATGGAATCATAGAGTCATAGAGACAGAGGTATAGAATCATGGAGTTATGGAGTCATAGAGGCATAGAGTTATGGAATCATAGAGTCATAGAGACAGAGGTATAGAATCATGGAGTTATGGAGTCATAGAGGCATAGAGTTATGGAATCATAGAGTCATAGAGACAGAGGTATAGAATCATGGAGTTATGGAGTCATAGAGGCATAGAGTTATGGAATCATAGAGTCATAGAGACAGAGGTATAGAATCATGGAGTTATGGAGTCATAGAGGCATAGAGTTATGGAATCATAGAGTCATAGAGACAGAGGTATAGAATCATGGAGTTATGGAGTCATAGAGGCATAGAGTTATGGAATCATAGAGTCATAGAGACAGAGGTATAGAATCATGGAGTTATGGAGTCATAGAGGCATAGAGTTATGGAATCATAGAGTCATAGAGACAGAGGTATAGAATCATGGAGTTATGGAGTCATAGAGGCATAGAGTTATGGAATCATAGAGTCATAGAGACAGAGGTATAGAATCATGGAGTTATGGAGTCATAGAGGCATAGAGTTATGGAATCATAGAGTCATAGAGACAGAGGTATAGAATCATGGAGTTATGGAGTCATAGAGGCATAGAGTTATGGAATCATAGAGTCATAGAGACAGAGGTATAGAATCATGGAGTTATGGAGTCATAGAGGCATAGAGTTATGGAATCATAGAGTCATAGAGACAGAGGTATAGAATCATAGAGTTATGGAGTCATAGAGACATAGATGCATAGAGTTATGGAATCATAGAGTCATAGAGACATAGAATCATAGAGGCATAGAGGCATAGTCATAGAGTTATGGAATCATAGAGGCATAGAATCATAGAGGCATAGAGTCATAGTTATAGAGTTATAGAATCATGGAGTCACAGAGGCATAGAATCATAGAGGTGAAGCATCATAGAGCCATAGAGTTATGGAGTCATAGAATCATAAAGGCCTAGAATCACAGAGGCAAAATGTCATAGAGGCACAGAATTATAGAGTTATGGAATCATAGAGTCATAGACACAGAATCATAGAGGCATAGCATCATAGTCATAGAGCTATGGAATCATAGAGGCATAGAGACATAGAAGCATAGAGGCATAGAATCATAGTCATAGAGTTATAGAACCATAGAGGCATGGAATCAGTCATAGAGCTATGGAATCAGAGGCATGGAGGCATAGAATCATAGTCATAGAGTTATGGAATCATAGAGGCATAGAATCATAGTTATGGAATCATAGAGGCATAGAATCACAGTCATAGAGTTTGTGGAGGCATAAAGTCATACAGCCATAGGATCATAGAGGCATAGAGTCATAGAATCATAGAGGCATGGAACCATAGTCATAGAGCTATGGAATCATGGAGTCATAGAGGAACAGAATCATAGAGTTATGGAATCATGGAGTCATAGAGGAACAGAATCATAGAGTTATGGAATCATGGAGTCATAGAGGCATAGAGCCATAGAATCATAGTTATGGAAACATAGAGGCACAGAGTCATAGAGTTATGGAATCACAGAGGCATAGAGTCATAGAGATATAGAATCATGGAGTCATAAAGCCATAGTCATAGAATCATGGAATCCTAGAATCACAGAGGCATAGAGTCATAGAGATATAGAATCATGGAGTCATAGCACCATAGAGGCATAGAGTTATGGAATCATAGAGTCATAGAGATATAGAATCATGGAGTCATAAAGCCATAGTCATAGAATCATGGAATCCTAGAATCACAGAATCATAGAATCAGGCAGGTTGGCAGAGAGCTCCAAGCTCACCCAGCCCAGCCTAGCACCCAGCCCTGCCCAACCAACCAGTCCATGGCACTAAGTGCCCCAGCCAGGCTTGGCTCCAACCCCTCCAGCCACAGCCACTCCACCACCTCCCTGGGCAGCCCATTCCAATGCCAATCACTCCACCTAATATCAAGCCCAGAGGCTGTTTGCAGGAGCTTCAGGCATCAGTCATGAGGATCTTATCAATGCATATAAATATCTAAAGGGTGGAGGACATGAGGGTGGGGCTGGGATCCTTTCAGTGGTGGCCAGTGACAGGAAAAGGGCAACAGGTACAATGTAGAGCACAGGAAGCTTCATTTGGATTTAAGGAGAAACTTCTTTGCTTTGAGGGTGATGGAGCACAGGACCAAGCTGCCTGGAGAGGTTGTGAAGTCTCCTTCTTTGGAGACTTTCAATCCCCCTCTGGATATGTTCCTGTGCAAAGTGTTCTAAGCATACCTGTGTTCGGGGGGTGGACTGGATGATCTCCACAGCTCCCCTCCAACTCCTTCCACTCTAAGATTCATGATTCCACCATTCTATGAGCTTGGCAAATCCACCTCCACACCCTCTTTCTCAGCTTCCCCCACGTTTGTCTCATCTCTTCCACCCACAACCACATGATCCCCCCCCCCCCCCAAACAAGAGCTTGTCTTCCAAGTGCAGCTTCACAGAGTGATGACTCCATCCATATAGCTGTGCTGTAAGCTGAGAGATGGACAGAAGCTATAAGATGCTAGAGCAAGGAGCTGTGTGATGCCATCCAGCCTCTGAGAACAGCTGTTCACAGAATCACAGAATGTCAGGGGCTGGAGGGGACCTCCAAAGCTTATCCAGTTCAAACCCCTCCCTGCCAGAGCAGGATCACTTAGAGCAGACCACACAGGAACACATTCAGGCAGGTCTTGAGTATCTCCAGAGAGGGAGACTCCACAACCCCCCTGGGCAGCCTGTTCCAGGGTTCTGTCACCCTCACAGGGAAGAAATTCTTCCTCATGTTTCCATGGCACTTCCTCTGTCTCAGCTTCCACCATTGCCCCTTGTGCTGGCATTGGGCATCACCCAGCAGAGCCTGGCTCCAGCCTCCTGCCACTCACCTTGGAACAGGCTGCCCAGGGGGGTTGTGGAGTCTCCCTCTCTGGAGATATTCAAGACTTGCCTGGATGTGTTCCTGTATGATCTGCTCTAAGTGATCCTGCTATGGCAGGGAGCTTGGACTGGATGAGCTTTGGAGGTCCCTTCCAGCCCCTGCCATGATTCTGTGACTCAGCTCCATGCAGTCCCATCTGGCCCCATTGTGATCCTCGGTAAGCTGCTGGGGGTGCCCTGTTAGCAGTAGGGTTAGCCTGGACCATCTGTAGAAGCACTGCTTCTGAGAAGGTCTTCATGTTTTGTGCCTTTGGGTTGCTTTTCTTCCTTCCTTCCATCCTTTCTTTCTTTCTTTCTTTCTTTCTTTCTTTTCTTTCTTTCTTTCTTTCTTTCTTTCTTTCTTTCTTTCTTTTCCCTTAAGAGAACCATTAGAAAAATTCAAAATTGCTTCTCCTGGCGAAATCAAACCCAGCAATGATGACAGCCACAGAGCCTTGGTTGTGCAGAAGGGAAGCAGCCTCAACCCAGCAGGCAAGCTGAAGGTAGGCACCGGGAGGCTGCCCCATTACCACTTCTATGGCACAGCAGGTTTCCTGCCTCTCCTTTTGCTTTTTGATGAGTGGAGTAAACAGCAGAGCCACTTTTCTTCCTTGGGAAAATGCTCTCTGGTTTTGCAAAGCAGCTCTCTTGCCTCCCCAACCAGGGCTCTTCTCTCTAACCCATCTCATCCTTCCCCTGCATCTATTCTCCTCAAGGTTCATCCCAGCTGTTCAGACTGTCCTGTATGGAGACAAATCTGGGGCTCTAGAATCATAGAATCATCCAGGTTGGAAGAGACCTCCAAGACCTTCCAGTCCAACCTAGCACCCAGCCCTAGCCAATGAGCTTCTCCACCTGCCTCTCTCCACAGCATCAAGATAAGTGTCAGAGAATCATAGAATGATTGAGTCATAGAACTGAAGGTGTTGGAAGAGACCTTTGAGATCATCAAGTCCAGTCCCTCACCTAGAGCTCACCACTGCTGCTAAACCACATCCCTCAGCACCACATCCACAGGGGTTTTAAATGCCCTGTGAGCTTCTCCATCTGCCTCTCTCCACAGCACCAAGTGTCAGAGAATCACAGAATCATTGAGTCATAGAACTGAAGGTGTTGGAAGAGACCTTTGAGATCATCAAATCCAGTCCCTCACCTAGAGCTCACCACTGCTACTAAACCACCGCTGCTAAACCATATCCCTCAGCACCACATCCACAGGGCTTTTAAATGCCTCCAGGGATGGGAACTCCACCTGGGCAGCTTATTCCAGTGCCTGGGAATCTTTCCTGGGAAGAAAGGCTGATGGCAGCACACCCAGACACCTACAGCTGGAATTCAGGGTGCTGGTGGCTTAGTCCTGAACAGTATCCCAGCCCCTGGGGCTGGCTGCCCAAGCACTTCTCATCTACTTCAGACTCCTGGAATGGGTTGAGTTGGAAGGGACCTTAAAGATCACTCAGTTCAAACCCCCATGTCATGGACAGGGACACCTCCCACCAGCCCAGGCTGCTAAAGGTCTCATCCAGCCTGGCTTGGAACACCTCCAGGGAGGTTGTGGAGCACAGAAGCACAGAATGTGATCTTTGATCACATTCTGTGCTTCTGTGCTCCACAACCTCCCTGGAGGTGTTCCAAGCCAGGCTGGATGAGACCTTTAGCAGCCTGGGCTGGTGGGAGGTGTCCCTGTCCATGACATGGGGGTTTGAACTGAGTGATCTTTAAGGTCCCTTCCAACTCAACCCATTCCAGGAGTCTGAAGTAGATGAGAAGTGCTTGGGCAGCCAGCCCCAGGGGCTGGGATACTGTTCAGGACTAAGCCACCAGCACCCTGAATTCCAGCTGTAGGTGTCTNATTCTCCCAAGCATAAAACCATTCCCCTCATCCTATCACTCCCAACCCTTGCCAAAAGTCCCTCCACAGCTTTCCTGCCCAACAAGATTCACTCCAGATCCACCCCCAACGCTTCCACCGAGCCTCTCCCAGCTGTGCCGAGAGGCTAAGCCGCACACACAGGAACCTGAAAGGAGGAGGCAAATTCGGTGTTCCAGCAAAGTGTGAGACTGTGGGAAGCGTCTGGACCCGATCAGGCTCCACTGTGACTGGCAGGGAATCGCTAGGTGCCAGCCTGGCAGCCAGCTGCCACCCTCCGTATGGCTCTGCCCACATTCATCCCCTCTGCAGCGCTCGCTGAATGTGCAATAACAACATCGCAGGAGCACAGGATCCCTTTTTTTGTTCCTCCTGTGGGTTTGTTTGGGGTTTTTTGTTTGTCTTCTTCCCCTTGCATGTCATTATCCTGAGGTTTACTTGAATAAAAGGGGGAGGGGGGAAGAGGAGGAAGAGCTCAGCTTAGCTCTTGCAAGATCGTGCAAAGTCTAACAGCTCCTCTAGCAGAGCCCGGAGACGCCGACAGACAGCGAGGAGCTTGCAGCCACACAGCCCCAGTCTGTGTTTGCTTTGGAGAGGGCTGCTCGAGCATCTTGCCGTTGAGATTCCACAGCCCCACATCCTAAAATATTCATTGCCACAGCCCAGATTCCCTGCCGAGGAGGAGGAGGAGAAAGCCAGGCGGAGAGGAGAATCTATCTGGCATCCCCTGGCGGTTTTGCTTCTCCCTGCTGCAATGGGAGAGCAAAACGTGGAATTGTTTGGGTTGGAAGAGACCTCTGAGGTCGTTGAGTTCAACCAGCAACCCGACCCCATCATGGCCATCAAACCCTGTGAGGAGAGGCTGAGGGAGCTGGGGGTGTGCAGCCTGCAGCAGAGGAGGCTCAGGGCAGAGCTCATTGCTGCCTGCAGCTGCCTGCAGGGAGGCTGCAGCCAGGTGGGGTTGGGCTCTGCTGCCAGGCAACCAGCAACAGAAGGAGCCAGAGGCTGAAGCTGTGTCAGGGCAGGTTGAGGCTGGATGTGAGGAGGAAGTTGTTGGCAGAGAGAGTGATTGGCATTGGAATGGGCTGCCCAGGGAGGTGGTGGAGTGGCCGTGGCTGGAGGGGTTGAAGCCAAGCCTGGCTGGGGCACTTAGTGCCATGCTCTGGTTGGTTGGGCAGGGCTGGGTGCTAGGCTGGGCTGGGGGAGCTTGGAGCTCTCTGCCAACCTGCTTGAGTCTATTCTATTGCTCCAAGTCCCATGGCTAGACCTTTCCTGAACACTTCCAGCCACGGCCACTCCACCACCTCCCTGGGCAGCCCATTCCAATGCCAATCACTCTCTCTGCCAACAACTTCCTCCTCACATCCAGCCTCAACCTGCCCTGGCACAGCTTCAGCCTCTGGCCCCTTGTTCTGCTGCTGGCTGCCTGGCAGCAGAGCCCAACCCCAGCTGGCTACAGCCTCCCTGCAGGCAGCTGCAGGCAGCAATCAGCTCTGCCCTGAGCCTCCTCTGCTGCAGGCTGCACACCCCCAGCTCCCTCAGCCTCTCCTCACAGGGCTGTGTTCCCCACAAGGCCCTCCCCAGCCTTGCTGCCCTTCTCTCAACACCTTCCAGCAATGAGGTCTCCGTGGTCTCACCAGAGCAAAGCAGAGGAGGAGAAGAACCTCCCTAGCCCTGCTGGCCACACTTCTCCTGATGCACCCCAGAGCACGACCCTAGAGTGACCACAGCTGCTTCAGGACGCCCTTACCTGGGGCCAGGCATCCTGTTTCAAAGGGTCCAAGCTCCCTGCTGTAGGCTCAGGGACCCATTGAGCTCCATCCTCATGAAAAGGCTGAGCTCAGGAGCAGCCCCAAGGCTTCCAACCGCCTTTACCAATCGCGAAAGTGCAGCTGCTCTTCCTTCCACGCAGCCCTGCCAGCGATCTGCAGATCAAACCATCACTTCTGGTGGGTCAAATTGCGTTAAGAGGCAGGCCGGGTGCTTCTGAGACGTTTAACATTTGTCTGTGCTTATTGTCCTGGCGATTTGCATAATGGATTAGTACAGATTAGCCCCGGCATCCGGAGAGTCGCTGGGTTGCTTTGCATGCACCATAGGCAAAGGATTCAGGCTGTAAATGGGATGATCTAATAACGAGAGTAATTGCTGTTTTATAGACTGTAAGCACTGCCATGTCACTGCCTCGTCTCTCTCTACACTGAGGCCATTGTACAAATAGAAATCCACCCACCCCCACCCCAGTCACCGAACAGCTCTTCTGAGGCAGCTACAAGCCAGCAGCCGCCGCCTGCCGCGGGCGGACAAGGGATGCTCAACGTGAGGAGCCAGCAGTGGGCACTTGCAGCCCGCACAGCCAAGCAGAAGTGTGGCCAGCAGGGTCAGGGAGGTGATTCTCCCCCTCTGCTCTGCTCTACTGAGACCCCACCTGCAGTACTGCAGCCAGTTCTGGAGCCCCTGGGACAAGAGGGCTGTGGAGATGCTGGAGAGTGTCCAGAGCAGGGCCAGGAGGATGCTGAGAGGGCTGCAGCAGCTCTGCTGTGAGCACAGACTGAAAGAGTTGGGGCTGTGCAGGCTGGAGCAGAGGAGGCTCCCAGGGGACCTTCTTGTGGCCTTCCAGCATCTGAAGGGGGCTACAAAAAGGCTGGGGAGGGACTTTTGAGGCTGTCAGGGAGTGCCAGGAGTGGGGGGAATGGAGCAGAGCTGGAGGTGGGGAGAGTGAGGCTGGAGGTGAGGAGGAAGTTGTTGAGCAGGAGAGTGGTGAGAGGCTGGAATGGGTTGCCCAGGGAGGTGGTTGAGGCCCCATGGCTGGAGGTGTTTCAGGCCAGGCTGGCTGAGGCTGTGTGCAGCCTGCTCTAGGGTAGGGTGTCCCTGGGCATGGCAGGGTGGGGTTGGGACTGGCTGCTCCTTGTGGTCCCTTCCAGCCCTGCCTGATTCTGTGGTTCTAGTCTGTGATTCTTTGCCGAGCACATGTGTGATGAGCTGACAGCATCATAGGAACAGATCTGATCCCCTCCCAGCTGCTAGGCTGAGCAGCAGGGCTCCTCCCTGGATACAAACACTGCTGCTTTCCCAAGCACCAGGGTGATGCTGAGAAGGGGAAACTGAGGCAGGGGCCTAGGAAGACCCTTTGGAATTGGAGCATGGGGTATAAGGTGGGGTTTGTTATCATATCTTCTGCTTTGAGCTGGATCACAGAATTAAGCCGGATGGAAAAGACCTCTAGGATCAAGGAGTCCAACTTATCACCTAACCCTTCTGATTAACTAACCCATGGCACTAAGAGCCTCATCCAGTCTCCTTTTAAACACCTCCAGGGATGGGGGCTCCACCATCTCCCCGGGCAGCACATTCCAATGCCAATCACACTTGAAGAGTTCCTTCCCAATGTCCAGCCCAAACCTACCCTGGCACAGTTTGAGACTGTGTCCTCTGCTCAGTGCTGTCACTTCCCAGCTCAGGCTCTGCTCACTTGCTGCAGCTCAGGGCAGGTTGGCACAGCCAGGGGCTGCTGCTAGCAGGGAGAAGCTGAGCAGGAGAGTTTCTGCCAAGGGCTGGGCTGCAGAAAGGCTCTGCCTGAGACTTGCCCCTGTGCAGACCAAGGGCACTGCCACAGCTTGGGCCCCACCTTGGGGTGCAGGAAGTCAGAGGTGGCATCTGCAGGGAGAAGCAGACAGGACAGGGGACCCTCAACTGCCCAACAAGGGACTGCAGCCCATGGGTGGCATCTTCAGGAGACAGCTGAGGGATCACCAGGGTCAAGCCTCCTCTTCCATGCTTGGTGTCCCAGGTGGGCTCTGTCTGCTCTGCCTTTGATCCTGACCCCTGTGTTCATGATTCCAGTTCCAGAATCCAGCTCCTGACCCTGGTTCCTGTCTAGCAGAGTCCAGTCTGGGCTTTGTCCAGTGCCTGCCCCCAGCATCAGCGGTGCTGACACCACTGCCATCGGGGTTGAGCTCTATGCTGGTTCGTGTCTCTGTGCCTCTGTTTCATTGCACTATTCTCATTCCCATCCCAGCTGGTTCAGTTTCTTTCCCACCCCACCAGGGTGCTTTGGGAAGCAGAAGAGTTCAGAGAGAGCCTCTGGTGGCCAGCCCATCCCCAACCCTTACCATAGCCCAATCTCAGTGCTTTTCTCCTGGGGGCCAGGGGGAGTTAAGCTCAAGGCCCAACAATTAGCTTCTCTCAGGTGTCTCTCAGTGCTGGGTAGCAAACCAGCCCTGTGCTGCTGCTGCTCCAGAGCTCTTTAGCTAAGCAGAGGCTGGCAATCACGACGGCACTCTTGAATCATTCATCACGTTGCACGGGGGCCACTTCTGTAGGTGTCTTGTTTCCTCTGTGTTTGTAATGTTTTAAGGGCTAAAAATAACAAGGAATTGCTGTTGCAAATGTAAGCCAGGAATTAGAGTGGTGAAGAAGCTGGAGAGGAAAGCTTTGGTGGAGGACATCAGAGCTTTTCCCACCGCCGTGGCTACAAACTCAATTAATCCTGGGTGAGGCAGAACGAAAATGTGCAGCTGGAGAGATTCAGAGGGAAGGCTCTGAAGGAGCTTTAACTTCCCATCCAAGCAGGATGCAGACAGAGAGGAGAAAAGCTTTGGGAAACTTTGTTTGAACTCATTTGTGACCACAAACACAGCAGCGCTGTGATCCTCACCACATGGCCACTTGAGAACATGATTTGCTTCCCTGTGGTTTAGCCTGAGGAGGTCTCAGTAGAGAAGTGATGCTCTGGGGTGTTGAAGCTTTGCTCCTGCTGTATGCTTCCCATGGGGGGGCTCTTCCCATCTCTTGGACCAAAATTCTGAGGCAGCTTTGAAGAACTACTGTGGAGTGTGGAATCACAGAATTGGTTTGGTTAGAAGAGACCTGCAAACACATCCTGCCCAACAGGCAATCTGACAGCACCAGGGCAGTTAAACTGTGTCCTGAATCACAGACTCACAGAATCAGGCAGGCTGGCAGAGAGCTCCAAGCTCACCCAGCCCAGCCCAGCACCCAGCCCTGCCCAACCAACCAGAGCATGGCACTAAGTGCCCCAGCCAGGCTTGGCTTCAACACCTCCAGCCACGGCCACTCCACCACCTCCCTGGGCAGCCCATTCCAATGCCAATCACTCTCTCTGCCAACAACTTCCTCCTCACATCCAGCCTCAACCTGCCCTGACACAGCTTCAGCCTCTGGCCCCTTCTGCTGCTGCTGCCTGCCTGGCAGCAGAGCCCAACCCCAGCTGGCTACAGCCTCCCTGCAGGCAGCTGCAGGCAGCAATCAGCTCTGCCCTGAGCCTCCTCTGCTGCAGGCTGCACACCCCCAGCTCCCTCAGCCTCTCCTCACAGGGCTGTGCTCCAGGCCCCTCCCCAGCCTTGCTGCCCTTCTCTCAACACCTTCCAGCACCTCAACA
>WAAF01019305.1:0-83986 GCA_013400475.1 Tricholaema leucomelas
GCCTCTGAATTGGCGGTGAGCAGGGCAGCTGGGTGAAATCCCCTTGTGCAAGCAGCAAAACCAGAGGCCAAGTCCTTTCTGAAGGTGGATATGTTTTTTTCTCCTCACTGTAGGTGCGGGTGTCTCGTTGTTAAATATACCTCAGTGGTCACCAGCTAGCCCACAATGAAAGGGGATTTGCAGAGCATAGTGCTGGAAAGTAGACTAGCATGAAAAACTTAACTTTGTGGACATCACCTTTCTGTCTCTTTGTTAGAGGGGAGTGGCGGGGGGGGAGAGGGGAAAAAAGGTGTGGTGCTGTGCTCTGGAGGTGTGCACTAAACAAAGCCTTCTCCTCCTTTCCTCCCTCCCCTCTCATCCACCATGCATGGTGACCAGCAAGGTGAGCAGTGTTTCTCTCCTACCATACTTCACTCCCAATAGTTTTTTCGAGCTGTTTGTATGAAATTGAGAGTTTCCCAATTCACTGCTGGTTGTGTCTGAACTGCAGAGGAGCCAAGTTTGTTAAGAAAGGAAAAAGGAAAGAAAGGAAAAAGGAAAGAATGGAAAAAGGAAAGAAAGGAAAAAGGAAAGAAAGGAAAAAGGAAAGAAAGGAAAAAGGAAAGAAAAGGAAAAAGGAAAGAAAAGGAAAAAGGAAAGAAAAGGAAAAAGGAAAGAAAAGGAAAAAGGAAAGAAAAGGAAGGGGAAGCAAAAGAAAGGAAAGAAGGGAAAGGAAGGGAAAAGAAAGGGAAAGAAAATTAACTCCAACAGCAGTGTTTTGTAATAATGGGGGTGGGAGAGGATGGGAATGGTAAAAAAAGCAACCAAACAAACCCCAGACCCTGCAGCTGCTGTAACCTGCTGAAGTTGGACTTTCCTTTGGGTTTCTAAGCCGTTGCAGGAAGGTTGTTCCATTTGGATTTTCTCTGCTGCCACATGCACTTCCAGAAGTGTTCATTCTGCTGGGCAATTTTGAACCAAAAAAAAGCAACCAACAACAAACCACCAAACCAACAGAAACAACCCCAAACAGTGACTTTAACAGCTCTTGCACCAAACCTCTGGATTTCAGAAAGAGGCTTGGTCGTGTTTTCAGTCGCTGCACACAACCGGGGATGTGCTTACTCACCTTTCACACGGGCTGTACCCCCACCTTTCACTGGCTCCCTCCTCCTTTTCCTTCTGGTTTCATCCCTTTCTCAGGAGGAACAGCAACAGGAGCACTGAGGGGATGGGCTGGGCTGGAGCTGGTTTTGCCCAGCAGGAGCAGTAAAGGGGATTGAGCTTTTTGTTGTTTTTTTTTCCACTGTGCAGCTATCTGCAGCGATTCTCTGCCCTAGGAAGGGAGGGAGCAGGCAGCAGCAGTCTGTGAGCTGAGATCCCTTTTGGAAAGCAGTGTCCAGATGGCAACAGTCATCTTCTCCTGACTTAGAAGAGGAGCTGGCAGTGGGGAGTTTTCTAGGGGAGGGGGAGAAACACAAAGCAGATTATGCCCAACTCTGGGCAGAGGTGGATGGGAAGTCATCAGTTCACAGATTCAGTGGATTGGAAAGGACCCTCAAAGGCCATCTTGTCCAACCCCTTGCAGTCAGCAGCAACACCTCCAGCTACAGCAGGCTGCACAGGGCTACACTCAGTCTGATCTTGAATGTTTCCAGGGATGGGGCCTCAACCACATCCGTGGGCAACCTCTTGCCCAGTTCCCTCCAAGGGTTCCTTTTCCCTTGGTTCATAGATTCACAGAATGGGTTGGGTTGGAAGGGACCTTAAAGATCACCTAGTTCCAACCCCCCACACTCGCACTGGACTGGGTCCATAGATCCCAGTCCCTTGGTTCATAGATCACAGAATGGGTTGGGTTGGAAGGGACCTTAAAGATCACCTAGTTCCAATCCCCCACACTCACACTGGACCAAGGTCCTCAAGGCCTTATCCAAGCTGGCCTTGAACACCTCCAGGGAGAGGGCATCCACAACCTCCCTGGGCAACCTGTTGCAATATCTCACTGTAAAGAATTTTCTTCCCAAGATCCAGTCTAAATCCATCCTCTTCCAGCTTAGAGCCACTGCCCCTGGATTCCCAGCACACCTCAGCGCCCTCAAAGCTAACACCTGAACAAAAAAAAACCCAAACTCCCCAAAAGCCCTTTAGTGCTCCTCACTGCCTTGATTTGCTGTCAAAGAGATGGTGCCTGGTGTCTACCTTGGGAGCAGCAGCACTGCCTAAAGCACGCAGAGAAAACAAAATCCAACACCCTTCTACCAGCAACTTTTTAAACCTCAGTCTGGTAACTCTGTTAGCTCGGAGGTTTTGTGTGTGTATATAGATATATAAATGGTGATAAAAAAGAAAAGAGGATTTTGTACAATACAGCTGGCTTGTTCTGTTTCCTTCTTTCCATCCAAGGAGTGTGGCTGTTGGTGGAGAGCAGGATGGAGTCAGGGCATAGTGGAGCCTGGGAGCACCTCCTCCTCACTCCTCCCCGTATCCACTTTAAACCTTTTGTCCTCTCTTTAGAATCGTGGGATTGTGTGGGTTGGAAAAGCCCTCCCAAGATTATCCAGTCCAACCCTCAAGCCCTCCCAAGATTATCCAGTCCAACCCTCAATCCAGCACCATTATGGCTATCAAACCATGCCCCCAAGTGCCACGACCGCATGTTTCTTGAACCCCTCTAGAGATGGAGACATCACCGCCTCCTGTGCCAGCCCTGGTGGGAGGTGTGCATCCATCCCAGGAAAATGAGGCTTCACAGGGAGAACCTCAGCCCATCACTGGGAAGTTGTATCCCAGTATCTCCCATTTCTCCTGGGAGCCAGAGGTCAGACCCCATCCTAACTCCTGCCAGTGCCCCATAGCATTACCTTAGGTGTCACCATCTCCTGGGGTCCCTGTGCTGCACCTGTGGGATGTGTGCATCCATCCCAGGAAAACAAGGCTCCATGGAGAGAACCTCAGCCCATCGATGGAAAGTTGTATCCCAGTATCTCCCATTTCTCCTGGGAGCCAGAGGTCAGACCTCATCCTAACTCCTGCCAGTGCCCCACAGCACGACCATAGGTGTCAGAAAAAGGCAGAAAGAGCTGGGACAAAGGAAAAGCAACACATGGGGAAGCACCCAGCAGCAAAGCAGCTGAAGGCTCGATGGTGCCATGGTCTGGTCCAAGTCCCCCACACCAAAAACCCCAATTTGGACACAAATCTGTGCAGAAAGAGCTGGCACAGCTGAGAGGGGAGCAGCAGGTTCATCCTTTTATTGATGCCACTCAGGAGCAGCTGCTGTCATATGCAGGAACCCAAAAGGTGCCCCCAAAGGGAAAACCTTGGTGTGAGGAGAGCAGAGGAAGGTGAATCCCAGCAGAGAAGATGTGCCCACAGAGGAGTAAACAACCATGTCTGGTTATTTGTTACTGTACCCAGACAGAGGGAGAAGCAGGGTGGGGGCTCTGCAAGGGGGTCAGCACGGCTGCTGTGCTCCCCCAGCCCGCTGCGCTACTTCCCGCCGCGGCCGTCTCGCTGCTTCTCTTTTGGTGACACTCCTGCAGGGTTTGGGGAAGGGAAGAAAAGAAAATCAGAATCATTAAGGGTGGAGATCTAAGATCATCCAGTTCAACCTTCCTCCCAACACCACCACGGCCACTGAATGACATCCCCAAGTGCCACAGGTTTCCTGAAAGCCTCCAGGGATGGGGACTCCACCACCAACCTGGGCAGCCTCTTCCAAACCCTGAGCAGTCTTGCAGTGAACAAATTCTTCCTCATATCCAACCTCAACCTCCCTTGGTGCAACTTGAGGATATTTCATAGAATCATGGAGTCAAACCAGGTGGGAAGAGACATCCAAGATCATCCAAGTCCAACCTAGCACCCAGCCCTGTCCAGTCAACTAGACCATGGCACTAAGTGCCCCATCCAGGCTTTGCTTCAACACCTCTGGGGATGGTGACTTCTTTCCTCTTGCTCTATCACTTATTACTTGGTTGGACAGACCAACCCCTGCCTCACTCCAACCTCCTCCAGGCTAAACACCTCCACTTCCCTCAGCTGCTCCTCACCAGCCCTATTCTCCAGACCTTCCTCCAGCTTGGTTGCCCTTTTCTGGACCTGCTTCAGCACCTCAATGCCAGCAGTCAGAAGGAGGAGATCATCCTGCCAGCCCCATTTGAGATGCTCCTTGTTTTGGGGGTGCTGCCCACCTCTCTGTCAGCTTATGGATGAGCAGCTGGATCCAGGGTGCCTCGGGGGCCACGCACACCTTCTTGTTTCTCTTCAGGGTGAGGCTGCAAGGCAACAAGATCTCATCAGCCCCACCCGTGCCTGTTCCCTGGACAACCTCTAACTGTCTGCAGAGGAAACCCCTCTTTTCCCCCAGCACAGTCCTGAGCACACCCCTGCAACCCTCACCACGGATTGATGGGGACTGTTTGGGCCTCCACCTCAGCTCCATGACAACGCCAAGGCTAAGCCCCATTCAAGCTGTCAGCAGCAGCACCTCAGGTCTCGCAAGAGCCACCAGGGGGTTTAGGGATGAAGGGGTTTTTGCACCAGAACAGTTTCTGCTTTGCAGCCTCGCCCACTTACACGATCTCCTTCCTCCTGCAGTGGATCCCCGGCGGCGTAACGTCGATGGCCAGGATCAGCCCCAAGTTGATGACCTGGGTGGTCGATTTGATGCACTTGCACCTCATGTTGATCAGCAGGCTCTCCAGGGACAGACCTGCACCCAACGGCAGCCCACACCCAGGTCTTGGCCCCCCACCGTCCTCATGCCACCATCCATCCCCTCCCCAGCGCCCACGGGGCCGTTTGCAGGGGTGGGGCTTGTGTGAGTGGGGTTCTGCAGTGCAGAGGAACCAGGCTGACACAGGCTGATGTATGATGTCCCTGCTCACTGCAGGGCGCTTGGGCAAGATGACCTCTGAGAGTCCTTCCCAACCTGCTCATGGAATCATAGCATTGCTTTGGTTCGCAAAGACCTCTGAGATCATCTAAGCCCACCCTTCAACCTAAATCCACCATGAGTGTCCCAACAGAGGCTCAGAGCTTTCTTTTCGTACCTAAAGAGGGTTTAGCTCCAGGGTTTGAAAACTTAACCAACATTTTATGAGCTAAACCCACCAAAGAGCTTGAGTTTCATGGGAAGTTTGAAGACAAGCAGCTTAAACACAGCAGGCAAACCCTGCCTGGTCCCACCTTAGCCACCAGATTTGAAAGGTCATCACAAGCTCAGAGACAGGCAATAGCCAAGTTTGGAAGCTCAGCCCCATCTAAGGTTTAGAGGGAGAGATGGATGGACACCCGAAGGTCACTCACCATGCCCTGGCACCACGTTGCTCAGGAGCAGGGCCAGGGTCACCACCGCTGCCAGCAGCTGCATCCTCACTGCCCACCCCAGACTGTGGTGGGGGCTCTTTATAACCACCACCCCCCCGGGGGATTTTGCAGGCTGGGAAGCAAAGTGCCCCACGTGCCCCACGCTTCGGCTTCCCAGCAGATGCTTCCCCCCTGCTGCACATGGCCCAGGCCACCTCCCTGCTGAGAAAGGCAGAAGCCACTGCGGCCACCTCCTGAAACCTGCTTACCTCATGCTTCTTGGTGGAGAATCAGAGTGCTGGGAGGGACCTCCAGAGAGCCAGTCCGACCCCCTGCCAAAGCAGGGCCACCCAGGAACACATCCATGTGGGTCTTCAAAGACTCCAGAAGAGGAGACTCCACAACCTGCCTGGGCAGCCTGCTCCGGGGCTCCTGCACCCTCACACCAAGGAAGGTTTTCCCCATGTTGAGGTGGAGCTTCCCAGGTTCCAGTTTGTGTCCATTGCCTCTTGTCCTGTCACAAGACACCACTGAAAAGAGCCTGGCCCCTTCTTGCCCCCCACCCCTCAGAGATCCATAGAATCATAGAATCATAGAATGGTTTAGGTTGGAAGGGACCTCAAGGATCATCCAGCTCCAACCCCCTGCCATAGGCAGGGACACCTCCCACTAGAGCAGGTTGCTCAAGGCCTCATCCAGCCTGACCTTAAACACCTCCAGGGAGGAAGCATCCACAACCTCCCTGGGCAACCTGTTCCAGTGCCTTACCACCCTCACTGTAAAGAACTTCCTCATAAACACTCATCAGATCTCCTCTCATCCTTCTCCTCTCCAGAGTGAGCAGCCCCAGGTCTCTCAGCCTCTCCTCATCACACAGATGTTCCAGTCTCTTCAGCATCCTCACAGCCTTCATTGGACTTTCTCCCAGTATTTCCCCGTCTCTCCTGAACTGGGGAGCCCAGAACTAGACCCAGTCCTCTAGGTGTGATCTCACCAGGGCAGAAGAGAAGGGCAGGAGAACCTCCTTTGACCTGCTGGCCACATTCTTCTTAGCAGAGTCCAGGAGAGTCTTGTCCTTCTTGGCACATTGCTGCCCCACGGGTAACTCCAAGGGGCCTCTCCATGGATCTACTTTGCAGGGAGTCACAGAATCACAGAACTTTAGAGGTTGGAAGGGACCTCCAGAGACCATCCAGTGCAACCTCCCTGCTAAGGCAGCATCACCCAGGGTAGTTTGCACATGAATGCTTTGAAAGGCTCCAGAGAAGAAGACTCCAGAACCTCTCTGGGCAGCCTGCTCCAGTGCTCTGTCACCCTCCTGTGAAGAAGTTTCTCCTCATGCTGAGGTGAAACGCCTGTGTTCCAAGACATATGTTCACCCCTCACCTGCAGAGGTGCATGGGGCTGTTCCTCCCCAGGGGCAGGGCTCTGCACTTACTCTTGTTGCACCCATTGGAATGGGCTGCCAGGGGAGGTGGTGCAGTCACTATCCCTGGAGGTGTTTAGGAGGAGGCTGGATGAGGCACTTAGTGCCATGGTTTAGTTAATTAGAAGGGTTAGGTGATAGGTTAGACTCGATGGTCCTGGAGGTCTTTCCCAAGCTGGTTAATTCTGTGGTGCATTAGGTTCCCCTTTGCCCTGCTCTCCAGTCTGCCCAGGTCTTGGACAAAAGAGAAACAGGTGAGAAGAGAGACAGGTGCTGGCCCCCACTCTACCCCCATCCCGCGGGGACTTGCTCCCCTGAGCACCCCCAAGGCCCTGGTGTGCCACAGAAAGGGACACAAGGGATGGTGGTTGAAGGCTGCAACCTTTATTGGACCTGTTAGGTCACCCAGTGCATGGCCACGGGGTGGGGAAGCAGGGACTGGATGGAGGTTTCAAGGGCTTCAAGGCATAAAATGCAAAGGAAAAGGGGGCTCAGGACAGGACTCAGCAGCACAGAAGCACAGGATGGTGGGGTTGGACCTCTGGAGGTCAATCCAGTCCAACCCCCCCGGCCAAAGCAGGATCACCCAGGGCAGGTCACACAGAAACACATCCAGGTGGGGCTTGAGAGCTTCCAGAGTAGAAGACTCCACAGCCTCTCGGGGCAGCATGGGTCCCTCTGCACTGCAGCATGGTGGCAGTGGGGTGGGGGAGGTGCGGGCACATCTGGCCGTTCAGCTGGTGGCAGCTTCCTCAGCGGGCAGCCTGTTTCCTCCTCCTGCCAAAAGCAGAAGACAGGGCAAACCGGTCCCCACTGTGCCTGCCAGGAGCCCCTGTTGCTTGGGGGGAGGTGGGCTTACAGGTGAGGGAGGTCCTGCAGGAGCTTCTTCACCCAGGGGCTGTCAGGATCCACGCAGACCCTCTCTAGGCTTTTTAGCTTAATCCTAGAACCAGAGAAGTGCTTCAGCTGGAAAAGATCCCTAAGGTCATCACAACACCCTGGGGGGCTTTGGCACCATCGCTTCCCTCTCCTGGAGGGTGCTTGAGCAGCTCAGCCCCTTTGAGCTTCTCCTAAAGAAGGTGAAGCTGAAACAGCCCGGGGATGATGAGGGGCTTGAAGGGTTCTTGTCCCCTCCCCAGGAGCCACTTACACCACCTCGAGGCGCCGACAGCTGCTCCCCACGGGCCGCACCTCCACGTTGCTGTACTTCCGTGGGGGGATGAAGATCCTGGTGGTCTTGGCACAGCGGCAGCTCAGGTTGCCATTGGCTTCCAGGAGAGCTGGAGAGGCATACAGCCGTGCTTCACACATCACCCCTAACAACCCAAAACCCTTCCCAGGCAGCACATCTCCCCACACATCCCATCACAATCACTGCACACAGCTGCAAAAGCATCCTGGTGCTGCTGAAACCCTGGAGATGGCAGCAAGATGTCACCTCCAAAGACCTCACACACCCCCACAACACCCCTCAGACCCACTCATGGGGTGCTGCTGAAACCCTGGAGATGACAGCAAGATGCCACCTCCAAAAATCTCACACTCCCCCCCAACACCCCTCAGACCCACTCATGGGGTGCTGCTGAAACCCTGGAGATGGCAGCAAGATGCCACCTCCAAAAACCTCTCACTCCCCTCCCCATCACCCTTCAGCCCCACCCAGGTGGACAGGAGGACCCTCACCTGCATGGCCAAGGTGGAGGGTCACCAGCAGCACCCCCAGCAGCAGGGTCACCCGTGCAGCCATACCAGCCCCACCCGTGGCCCCGACTGCATCCCCCTATTTGAGCTGGGAAATAGGAGAAGTGAGGTGGGGCAGGGGCCGGGGTGGTTTTCAGCCATCTCCTTCCCTGCTGACGGTGCTGGCTGAGCTCACAACGCTGCCAGGAGCTTGGTGGGGGCCTGAGCTTCCTGAAACCAGCTCTGCTTTCCCCTTCCCGCAAGGCTGACCCAGCTTTGGGTCTTGGCAAGACATTGGCTGTTTCCCCAACACTTGTTCTTAGCCCAGGCAGCTGCTGAAGCCTGGAGGGGCTTTGGGGTGCTCCTCTCTTCTACCTCATCAAAACATCACTCAGTTCTCTTACAAACAGATCCTACACCCTGCAAGGGACATACCAGATGGAGTTTTAGGGGTGTTTTGGTGCTCCATGGGACTGGAGAATCTCTCTTAGGAGGAGAGACTTGAAGCTGTTCAGCCTGGAGAAGAGCAGCCAGAGAGGAGCTTCACAGTGCTCTGCAGGAGCTAAAGGGTGGGCAGAAAGAGGATGTGGCCAGACTCTTGGTGGTGCCCAGCGACAGGACAAGAGGCAATGGGCACAGACTGAAACCCAGGAGGTTCCATCTAAACATAAAGAGCAAATCCTGTGCTGTGAAGCTGCTGAAGTCCTGGAGCAGGCTGCCCAGAGAGGCTGTGGAGTGTCTTCCTCTGGTGAAATTCCAAACCTGCCTGGACACTGTGATCCTGGGCAAGCTGCTGTGGATGCAGCAAGAAGAGCAAAGGATAATCTCCATGTGTCAAGGCTCATTTGAAATGGAAGGCATTCCATGGATCATAGAATTGTTTCAATTGGAAAAGACCTCCAAGATCATCAAGTCCAACCTAAGACCACCAGAGTCACCAAACCATGCCACACATTTCTTGAACAGCTCCAGGGATGGGGACTCCACCTCCCTGGGCAGCCTCTTCCAATCCCTGACCACTCTTGCAGCAAAGATTTTTTTTTTTCCCCTCATCTCCAATCTAACCCTGGCACAATTTCAGGCCTCTGCCTTTCCTCCCTGGTATCAGGAGGCACAAGAAGAGACCAACCCCACCAGCTTCTATGCATTCCCTGTGCCGTCTATCCAGCTCCAGGTCACAGACACTGACGTGCAGCTTTGCATGCCCGCAGCATCTCTGTGCAAGAGCAGAGAGACAGGAGCACCAGAAACAGATCCATCCAACAATTCCATCTCCAGGAAGGTCATGGAGGTTTTCCACAGCTCTGCTGACTTCCTTCAAAGCCATGGGATCCAGGGAAATGATCACAGAGGGGAAGAAAACACAAACATGGATTTTATTTGGCTTGAGCTGTCAGGACAGGACACAGCACACACTGTTAGAAAGCCCCAGGCAGGCACTCCACTGGTGAGCACTACACGTGGAGAGAGTCACACAGTTCCCACAGCACCAACCCCTGACAGGGAAAGGCTTCGTGGGCTGCAGGCAAGTAAATAAAGGAAGGTTCACAGCCACACTGAGGCAGGGGAGAACGTCCCCACGAACCTGCCGTGGGGCTGGGGTCAGCAGCAAACCACCCTCCAAGCTGGGGCCACCACTGGGGCCAGACACAAGGCTTTTGGGAAGGGGGGAAGCGAGGGCCAAGCGAGGAGCAGCCAGGTCTCCACAGCTGTGCAGCATCTGCCAGCCCTTCTCGGGGCTCTGAGCATACACTTCCTTAACAGGAAACTTACTTTTTCTTCCTGCAGAAAGCCAAAGGAGGAGAAACATGTGAAAGGTCCTGGGGAGAGCAAGCTCCTGCCCCAAGTGAGGGAAGAGGCATCGCTGGTGAGGACATCTCTCAACAGCCCTCATGTTGTGCCACCAAGCCAGCCACAGGAAAGCAGAGCAGCTTTCCCAGCCAGGTAGCCACACCTGACTGCACTTGCAAAGAGCAAACCCTGCTCCTGCCCCTCCCCAGCCCCCAGGTAGTCTGCTTTGGTTTTTGGCCCACACGTTTCAGCGGTGCAGCCCCAGCCATGAGCCAGGGCCAGCAGAACCTGCACGTTGGCACATGGAACGTCCAAAAGCTGCTTTGCACAGCAGCTCTCAGCCCCTCATCACCTTGGGAATGAGGCCCCTTGGCCTCCACCAGCCCCCCCCAAGAGTCCCAAGTTCTTCAAGCACTCCTTAGGACCACAGACGTAGAACCATGGAACTGTGAAGGTTGGAAGAGACCATCAAGAGATCCTCAAGTCCAACCACTCACCCAGAGCTCATGGTCACACCACTGCTGCTAAGCCACTGCCACTAAACCATGTCCCTCAGCACCACATCCAGGCCTCCTTTCAATCCCTCTAGGGATGAGGACTCCAGCACCTCCCTGGGCAGCCCATTCCATGACCAGATTCTGCCCAGGGCCACCCGAGCCAAAGGGGCTTTCCACCACGGCAACTTACGTGCTGGCAATGCGCTTCAGCAGCTTCTTCACCCAAGGGGCCTCTGGATTCACACAGAGTTTCCCTGGGGATTTCAGTTTAATTCTGCAACACAAGGACAGCTTGAGCAGGACCTGCCCCTCCGAAGGCAGGGATTGGAGCAGGCAGGGCTGACCTGCCAGGCTCAGCTTTCATTCAAGGCACCAGCAGATCACTGACAGCTGCCATGAGGTAGCCAGGGAAAAGCAAGGCACGACAGCATCATGGAATTGTTGGAAAAGCCCTCTAAGGTCATTGAGGACAACCACCAACCCAACACCACCACAGCCATCAGACCATGTCCCCAGGTGCCAGAGACACAGGTTTCTGGAACACCTCCACCACCTCCCTGGGCAGCCTCTTCCAATCCTTGACCACTCTTGCATTTCGGGCAGGGAGCAGAGGAGAGGAGTGGCTGCAGAAAGGAAGGGACACTGCTGGTCCTGGAGGAGGAGGGAGATGGCTGCAGGAGGGAAGGGGCAGTGCTGGCCCCGGAGGAGGGAGATGGCTGCAGGAGGGAAGGGGCAGTGCTGCTCCTGGAGGAGGAGGGAGATGGCTGCAGGAGGGAAGGGGCAGTGCTGGCCCCGGAGGAGGGAGATGGCTGCAGGAGGGAAGGGGCAGTGCTGGCCCCGGAGGAGGNTGGCTGCAGGAGGGAAGGGGCAGTGCTGGCCCCGGAGAAGGAGGGAGATGGCTGCAGGAGGGAAGGGGCAGTGCTGGCCCCGGAGAAGGAGGGAGATGGCTGCAGGAGGGAAGGGGCAGTGCTGGCCCTGCTGCTCTGCAGGAGCAAGGAGCAAGCAGCTGTCTGCCCCACCCACGGCACTTACATGATCTCCATACGCCTGCAGGTGCTTCCCACGGGTCTTATCTCAATGCTTTCATATCTCTTTGGGCTGATGTAGTCCGAGGTTGTCTTCACACACCTACAGTTCAGGTTTCCGTTCACCTCCAGGATGGCTGAGAAAGAGAGAAGGTAGCACCTGGTGGAGTTACTTAGAGACGCAGCAGCTGTCTTAGAGCCAAACCCGTCCCCTTCCCTGCTTTTACTGACAACATTCTAGGGACCTTGGTGAGAAACTGCTACCTGTGCCTCACCTCAGCACCCTGCTCTCACACAGCTCCTGAAAGCTGGACCAGTCCTAGCAAAGAATGATCACAGAATTGCCTGGCTTGGAAAAGCCCTCCAAGATCACCAAATCCAACAAGTCCTTGACTAAGCCACATCCCTCAGCACCACATCTACATCACTCTTAAATCCCTCCAGGGATGGGGACTCTGTCGCCTTCCTGGGCAGCCTGGGCCAGTGCTGAGAACCCTTTCAGTGAAGAAATTCTTCCTAATATCCATCCCGAGCCTCTCGTGGTGCAACCTGAGGTCATTTCCTCAATGAGGGTCACCTCACCAGAAAAGTCTGAACAGCCCAGAGGAGTCCCCACCTCCTCCAGTCCCTTTTGGTGCAGGTGATGCCCTCCCACTACAAGGATGGGGAGGTGACAGCTGTGGGTACCACTACAAAGAGCCCAGGAGCTCACCTGTGTGGGCTGAGTGAGCCAGCAGCAGCAGAAGCAGCAGCCAAGGGAGCAGGAAGGTTCCTGTGCCCAGCCCTGCCGGCGCTCGCATCCTCCCGGCAGGCTCAGCCCCAGAGATGCTCTGAGGAGCAGGGTGAAGAATCAGCCCTATTTATTCAGGAGGGTCACAGAAGCAGTCAGATTGAAGCCCCAGGCTGTCACACCTGACCAGCAGCCCGTGACTAGGGGTGATGTCATTTCTCAGATGCTTGCCACAGCCGGGCCAGAGGCTGAATTTACAACAGCATGGATGAAAAGCAAAGGGCACAGTGGAGTTCCCCACAGAAACAGAGAGTTGTTTGGCTTGGAAGAGACCTCGAAGATCATCGAGTTCAAACATCAACCCAGCACCACCATGGCCATCAAACCACGTCCCCAAGTGCCATGGCCACATGCTTCTTGAACACCTCCAGTGATGGAGGCTCCACCACCTCCCTGGGCAGCCCGTGTCAGTCCCTGACCACCTTGCTTCTGATTAGCTGGGTCTGGACAGACATCACTTCTTAGTCTCTTTAGCATTTAGCTCTCAACCACAAGAGGAGCCCAGAATAAACCCAGAGCACAGCCCCTGCACAAGCAGGGGAGTTTTGATGCCCTCAGATATTTACATATTGCTTTCTTAGGGCTTTGATTCCCCCAGGCTATTTTTGCTGTCTCTTATGTCTGCAAACATGCCTAGCACCGTGCCATGGCCAAGCCACCAAGATCTCTGCTAGATGTTTCCACTGAGGCCCTTCAGATCTAGCACTCAGCTGTGAAACAGCCAGGAAATGGAGGAGGTGACTGGTGTGTAGCATCAGCAGAAGGAAAACCATCCCTACACCCCTGCACATTTACCAGCAGTGGCTTGCTTGGTACCTTGGAAGGAAGGGGACTGAGGCATCAAGAGGGTGATAAGAGTCAAGAAAAAGAGGCCGAGGGGAGAGCTGATTGCTCTCTACAGCTCCCTGAAAGGAGGTTGCAGTGAGGTGGGGGTTGGTTTCTGCTCCTTAGGATCAGAAATGGCCTGAAATTGTGCCAGGTGAGGTTTAGGTTAGGGATTGAAAAGAAACTTCTTCACTGAAGGAAGTGATTGCCTGCCTGTGCTTAGCACTGGTGAGGCCACACCTTGCAGGTTTGAGCCCCTCAATCCAAGAAGGACAGTGAGGGGCTGGAGCAGGTCCAGAGAAGAGCAACCAAGCTGGAGAACAGGGCTGGGGAGGAGCAGCAGCTGAGGGTGTTTAGTTTGGAGAGAAGACTGAAGGGAGACCTCGTTGCTCTCCACAGCCCCCTGAAAGGAGGCTGGAGCTGGTCTCTTCTCCCTGGTCTCAGAGGATACAAAGAGAGGAAATGGCCTCAGGCTGCACCAGGGGAGGTTTAGGTTAGACATTAGAAGAAACTTCTTCACTGAAAGAGTTCTCAAAGGCTGGCACAGCCTGCCCAGGGAGGTAGCTGAATGCCCAGGGAGGTAGCTGGAGGTGTTTCCAAGAGGCAGAGATCATAGAATCAACCAGGTTGGAAGAGACCTCCAAGCTCATCCAGTCTAAACTTGTACCCAGTCCTGGCCAAGCAACCAGACCATGGCNTCTGCCCTGAGCCTCCTCTTCTGCAGGCTGCACACCCCCAGCTCCCTCAGCCTCTCCTCACAGGGCTGTGCTCCAGGCCTCTCACCAGCCTTACTGCCCTTCTCTGGACACCTTCCAGCATCTCAACATCTCTCTGGAACTGAGGAGCCCAGAACTGGACACAGCACTCAAGGTGTGGCCTGAGCAGTGCTGAGTACAGGGGCAGAATAACCTCCCTTGTCCTGCTGGCCGAGGACATGTGATGCTGAGGGCCATGGTTTAGCCCCAGGCTTGCTCAAGTTAGAGAATGTTTGGACTCAATGACCTTCAATGGCTTTTCCAACCCAAAAAACTCTACAATTCTATGAGATGTGCAAGGATGGGAGCAGCACCCAATGCTCTCAGGGTTTGGGTGCAGCAGTGGCTACCCTGAGTAAGGCACAGTCACCAGCTGGGAAGCAAAAGGGGAAGGGGACACTGAGCCATGAAAGCGAGGCGAGGAGGAAGGAAGAGGGCAGAAGAAAAAAGCCTGATGTGGCCGTGTGGCAGTGTTGTAATTTAGAGCTTTCAGATCGTATCAGCATTTTATAGAGCAACAAAGTGGCAAACTTGAGAGGGTGTGGGGTGTGAAAAAGAAAACTTCTTCCTCTGAACTATCAACTACTCATCTTTATCTGAAAAAGAATTGGTTTTCCTCTCAGACGGGCCCAAAAGCCTTCTGAAGACCGTGGTCAGAGAATGCCAGGTTGGAAGGGACCCCAGGGATCATCTGGTCCAACCTTTCTAGGTGATGCAGTTGCAATGAGTTGGCCCAGCAGCCTGTCAGGCTGAAGCTTGAAACTGGCCAGTGCAAGGGACTCCACTGCTTCTCCCCTGGGAGATGATTTCAATGTCTGACTGTGCTCATGGGGGGAAAAATATTCTGCAGTCCAAAAGGACAAAAAGAAATGAGTGGGGAGTTCAAATCCCTGCAGATCAAGGTGACAGAGAGGCCAGGGGCAATTGCCATGAGCTATTCCCAAAGTCCTGTGGGCCTTGCTGCTATGGCAGTGAGAAAGGCTGAAAACTGTTGTTTTTTTCCCATAGGATTCTTTGAGTTGGAAGAGACATTAAAGATCATCCAGTTCAACCCCCTGCCATGGGCAGAGACACCTCCCACTAGCCCAAGTTGCTCAAGGCCCCATCCAGCCCCTGGAGAGGGCATATCCACAACCTCCCTGGCCAACCAGTTCCAGCATCTCACCACCCTCCTGCATTTTGCTCACTGCTTCCCAAGTTTTCTATTTCCTTGCAGGGAGTTACTAGCAGGAGCCCAGCCTAGGAGTGGGGTATCTGATTTTGCTGGGCTGTGGCAGGGTCTTGTCAAGAGAAACACCTGCAAAACGGTGGGGCAGGCAGCAGCTTGCTGGGAGAGAGGACTGCTCACCTTCTCTGCCTGGTCTGGAGGCACCAAAAAACAAGTTCTGGAGTTTGTGAGCTCAGAGTGGTCCTGCTTGAGAGCTGGGGAAAGCCAAGAGAGGTGAAAGCAACTTTGCCCAGAGCTGGGCAGGTGAGAGGACAGACCTGAGGGGTGCAACCTACGCTCCAAGTGTGGCTCTTCCTTGAGCGAGGGAAAGCAACACCAGTGCTGGCAGTGCTGAAAGAAGTTGGTACAGGAGGAAGCTACCCCCAAGGGACATGCAATGGGCAGACCAAGATAACCCATGAGCAAGAGTACACTCCAGGGGTGTGGCTACAGGGCAGGTCTCCATCTCCTCTCTACCCTGGAGAGAAGTGGGAGCTGCAGAAGCATGGCTTGGCTGGGTGGCTTTAGAGGGGTTCTGAGTGATCAGCTGGACCACAGCCATCTTGGTTTCAGCCTGAGGCAAATGTTTGCCCCCAGACCTGTGCGAGATGCTTTCACTGAGGTTGTCTTCTCTAGGGGATGTGCTGCAGTGTTGCTTTGTGCTCATCCTCACCACGCTTCCTACCTGACAGCCTTGGTGCTCATCACTTTACACCCAGGATGAAACCCACATGTCCCTCCTGAGGAGAATAGGAGAGTCTCTTCACAAGCACAACCATAGAGTCACCTGAATGAGACCTTAAGGTCATTGAGCCCAACCATAACCCAACATCTCCCTGCACACAACTGTTAGACCTTGCCCCTAAGCTCCTCATCCAAATGTCTTTTAAACACCTCTAGGGCCAGTGCCCACCAGCAGCAGCCTGCTCCAAAGCCTGAGAGCCCTCTTGGGTAAGAAACTTTTCCTTATATCCCTCTGCAGAGTTGACCTTGGCAGCAGATGCCCTCCAGGTAGAACACAGCACTGCCAGGACAAATGAATGCACTCACAGTGGGGCTGCAGGGAAGGAAGAGCCAGCATGGCACCTTCTGAGGTGCCCAAAAGTGCCCAGGGCCTGGCCCACGCATGCTTCTGAAAGACAGCCCAAAGGCTGGGCTCAGCTCTGCCATTCCAGGCAGTGGGGTGGCAGAGCAGGAATTGAAGATGAATAGAGCCCAGGCAGTGGTTCCCTTTCAGAAGTGCTCTCCTGATTCATCTCTAGAGGCAGATTTTCACACAGAGAAGCCCAACTCTGGCTCCATCTCTGAAGCAACCAGCTTGGGTTTCCCCCAGGCTGCTGGGACAGTTTGGTGAATCCCCACCACCTAACCCCAGAAGTCATGAGGCTGCTTAGCTTCTCCCAGTGAGATAAAGGTGGATGGGGTGAGGAAGGAGAAGCTGACAGAGCTGCAGTAATCCCAGGGCTTCCACGTGGTCTCAATGGTGGTGGTTTTGACGTGGGACTGATGTGGGCATCGATGAACCTTGTGGTGTCTTCTCGGGAAGGAAGAGTTGAGCCTTTGTGGGCAGCTAATGTCTGTGCATGCTGAGTGGTGATTCTGGAAAAGGAGAAGGAGGGTGAGGCTGCAGCCTGCCTTTATCTTGCAGCTAACCACGTCCTGGATGCCAGTAAGCCAGAAGAGTGCCCCACACCTGTCAAGCTGTAGACTCATCCAAGCCAACAGCAACTGAAATATGCTAGAAAGATGCTGACTGCTTCTGTGTTTAAGGAGGGACTTTAAAGGCCATTTAGTCACCTCCACAGTCATGAGCAAGGACACCTTCCCTTAGACCAAGCTGCTCTAAGCTCCACCCAACCAGCCTCCAACACCTTCAGATGTCACTCCCATGGTACCTAAACCAGAGGCTTGCTAAACCATGATCCAAATATAGAATCAGCCAGGTTGAAAGAGACCTCCAGAATCATCCAGTCCAACCTAGCACCCAGCCCTATCCAGTCAACCAGACCATGGCACTAAGTGCCTCAGCCAGGCTTTGCTTCAACACCTCCAGGGATGGTGACTCCACCACCTCCCTGGGCAGCCCATTCCAATGCCAATCACTCTCTCTNGGAGCCCAGAACTGGACACAGCACTCAAGGTGTGGCCTGAGCAGTGCTGAGCACAGGGGCAGAATAACCTCCCTTGTCCTGCTGGCCACACTGCTCCTGATACAGCCCAGGATGCCACTGGCTCTCCTGCCCACCTCGGCACACTGCTGGCTCATCTTCAGCTACTCTCTACCAGTATCCCCAGGTCCCTCTCTGCCTGGCTGCACTCCAGCCACTCTGTCCCCAGCCTGTAGTGCTGCTTGGGGTTGTTGTGGCCAAAGTGCAGAACCCTGCACTTGTCCTTGTTAAATCTCATCCCATTGGCCTCTGCCCACCCATCCAGCCTGTCCAGGTCCTTCTGCAGGGCTCTCCTACCCTCCAACAGCTCCACACCTGCTCCTAGCTTGGTGTCATCTGCAAACTTATTGATGCTGGACTCAATCCCGTGTTACAGATCATCAATCAAGCTATTGAACAGATCTCTCTCAAACACATTGCATGAATACCTCCCAAATATCTCAAACACATTGAACAAATATCTCCCAAATGCCATGAGAGCAGCCCAAAGGTCGTGGTTTGAGGTGCTGCTGCAGCCACCAAACCTCCTAACCCCATGAAATTTAGTGGCATCAAGCTACAGAAAGCTTCAGGTCAAGGTTTTCCTTGGGGCTTCACTTGGTGAAGTGAGGGGGAAGGGAGGAGGAGCCACGTGTGAGGAGGAGACAGGTCATGGGTTTTGGCAGGGGGAAACTGGAGGATTTACACTCCTGAGCCCCCTCTGAAAGATCATCAAAAGGGCACCACACCACAAAACAGCAGGCTGGGAGGAATGTCAAGGATCATCTCAGCCAGCTTGTCTTGGCAAAAGCATGGCCTAGACAAGGTGGCCCAGCTGGATCTGAAGTGAGTCCAGCATTAGGGGCCTCACTGCTTCACTGGGGAAGGTTATTCCCAAGGCTGACTGCTCTTGCTATGAACAATGCTTCTCTTGTGTCTACTTGAAATCTCCCCCAGGAGTAACCTGTACCCATATGGGCACAAATTGAGCATGGAAAACCTGTCACAGCATCTCCAAACACACCAACCAGGGATGGAGTGAGAACCTGACCTGTAACAACAAGGCAGTTTCAGAGCTGAGTAGGAAATTACCTGAGGCAAGTGGAGCAGGAGGAGAAGCCCCCAAAACCCCTTTGCCAGACGAGTAGAAACCAAACACTGCCATAAATGCCATGGAGATGCCAGTTCCCCTGCCCTTCACTCAGCACCTCCACCAGCAAACTCATATGGATTCTCAAGAGGCTGTGCTGGAGGCATCTGCAGCAAGCAAACCTCTTGGCCCTGCTGAAACCACCAGGTTTGCTCTGAGAGAAAGTGAACCTTGAGCACATTGGCTCCTTTCTCCACAGCTCACCCAATGCTGCTTGCAGGAGAGAGAAAAACTGCTGCTTTGGCTAAAAATTACACCCACCCCACACAGAAAAAACCCCAGCTGCAGTCACTTGTCACCTCTGTGGTTTGTGGTCCTTCATCTGCTTCAAAGATAAAGATGCCTTTATCTTCAGCTGGGACCTGAGGCAGAGCTGCACCTACACTGATTTCAGCAGGGCATGAAAACCAACTAGAGGCATCCAGGACCAGAGAACAGCTTTTGGTTTCTCTCTTATCCTACAAAAGTTGGCTCCTTCCAGCCCAATTGGGATGTTCTCCACCCCCTTGTGCCTCCTACACCTCAAAGACACCTTCCCATGTATGAAAAAGAACTTCTTCAGCCTTTCCCCCCACCCCCCAGTGTTGCATTTTAAGCAGATTTGTTCTTTTTATACAACCAACCTCCCTTTCTTCCCCAAAACTGCTAGCCCAAATGTACCAAAAATGATAGCAGGACAAGGGGAAGGGAACAAGTGACCAGGATGAGGCTTCCTGCTGGTGGTTACCCACTCAGACACAGCTCAGCTGAGCTCTGTTTGCACTCAGGTGCAAACCAGACGGTGATTGCTGTGGCAGGCATCAGGTATAGAAGAGAAATTTCAACACCAGGGCACCAGAATGAGCCAGAGCCTAGCAAAATCAGTCCAAAATTAGGTTTTCAAACCACCTGTGGAGGACACTGTCTTCAAGTGAAGGTGTAGAGACTCGCTGGTGATGTGGCACAGGGGCAAGATCTCATTTCTGGAGATAGCAGTGGTGAAAACCCTACAAGCAGGTGAAAAACCTGCTATGGGCACCTTCAATAGTAGGGTTCAAGTCTTTGGTCTGCTCTGCTTGCCAGAAAGGAAATGCAGCCTGATCTAGGGGAGGGTGTCCCTGCCCATGGCAGGGGGGTTGCAACTAGATGATCCTTGTGGTCCCTTCCAACCCTGACTGATTTATGATTCTATGAAGAGGGAGATGTGAGAGAATGGAAGGAGAACAGCTCAGAGCAAGAAAAAAAACTCCATCAGGGTGAGGGGAAAGAAGGGAGGTGGAGGGAGCAGGGAGGGGATAGGAGGTGTTCTGGGCCCCCCGGGTCAAGAGGGACATAGAATTGCTTGAGAGAGTCCAGCACAGAGCCACAAAAATGATTAAGGGAGCGCAACATCTCTATTATGAGGAGAGCCTGAGGGAGCTGGGGCTGTGCTGCTTGGAGGAGACTGAGACGTGACCTCATCAATGGTTATAAAGATGTGCAGGGTGAGTGCCAGGAGGCTGGAGCCAGGCTCTGCTCAGTGATGCCCAATGACAGCACAAGGGGCACTGGGTGGAAGCTGAGGGAGAGGAACTTTCATTTAAACATGAGGAGGATTTTTTTTCCCTGTGAGGGTGACAGAGCACTGGAACAGGCTGCCCAGGGAGCTTGTGGAGTCTCCCTCTTTGGAGATAGTCAAAACCTGACTGGATGTGTCCCTGTGTGATCTGCTATAGGGCAGTTGGACTGGATGAGATTTGGAGGTCCCTTCCAGCCCCTGGCATTCTGTGAGTCTGTGGAGGGAGCAAGAAGGGAAAGGGAGGCGGAGGGAGTGGAGAGGGGAATGGAAGGGAGGCGGAGGGAGAGGAGCGGGGAGGGGAAGGAGCGGGGAGGGGAAGGGGAAGTGATTCAATCTTCCAGCCTCTTTGGTCAATGCCAAGCTGCAGAAGCCCTGTGGAGCAGGGACTGGGTGCCCTCTGCTGAAGGGAAAGCAGAGGTTAAGGGGCATGTCAGACCACAGACTTGACCCCAGAGCAGGGACAGTTTCTGGGACACCCTGCCCACCCTAAAGATGTGACTGGCACCAGGAGAAAACCCCCAGGCTGCTGTGGTGATTTGCACTTGCTGCTAGAGAAGGTCGCTGGAGAAATAACCCTGACGCCCTCGAGTTTTACCACCTGCAGGTCTTCACTTGTCTCAAAGCTGAGTTAATCCAAGATGAGCCCCACATGGAGCACAGAAGCAGCTTTGTCCTTGCTGGAACAGCAGCAAGCCCCATTCTGCTCGGCACAGAGGGTGTGAAGCAGGAATAAAACCCAAAGGCTGCCCCACAAAGGGGTGCTGCTGCTGGTGGCCTGTCCCTGGAGCTCAGGCCCCCAGACATTTGCATGTGGCTGAAGGAACCAGTCTAGACCTGCAGGTGCTGCTGAGCCAGCGAGCGCCGTTAGCCATTTGCATGGGCACCCGGAGGGCGGCAGCTTGGCCCCTCGGCGTAGGAGGAGGTCCACCAGGAGTTGAAATGAAGCTGGGTTGTGACAGGCAGAGAAGCCATGAGTTGCAAGCTGGAGTGTCCTAAGCCAGCTGTGCCTGCTGACATGGCCCTGCTGCTCTGGGGGTGCAGCTGGTGGGATCACACAGCTTCACAGGTCAGAAGGGCCCTCCAGAGATCATTGAGTCTAACCCCCCTGCCAAGGCAGCAGCATCCAGGAACGCATCCAGGTGGCTTTTGAAGGTCTGCAGAGAAGGAGACTCCACAACTTCTCTGGGCAGCCTGTTCCAGTGCTCTGTCACCCTCACTGGAAAGAAGTTTCTCCTCATGTTAAGGTGGAACCTTCTGAGTTCCAATTTGTAGCCATCGCTCCTTGGCTTATTGCTGCTGACCACTTCAACCTGATGTTCCCCAATTCACTGACTCCTGCTTCTAGCACTGAAGGAGTGGTCCAGGTCTGATCACAATGGCTAGATCAAAACAGTTCCTGGCAAACTCCCCAACTAGCTCTAGCCTGCACTTCACAGTCACAGACCGCATCAGGCTAGAAGGGACTCTCAAAGGTCATCTTGTCCAAGCCCCCTGCACTCAAAATGGACACCTCCAACTGCTGAAGGGCCTGGACACAGCCCTGTGAGGAGAGGCTGAGGGAGCTGGGGGTGTGCAGCCTGCAGAAGAGGAGGCTCAGGGCAGACCTCATTGCTGTCTACAACTACCTGAAGGGAGGCTGTAGCCAGGTGGGGTTGGGCTCTTCTGCCAGGCAAGCAGCGACAGACCAAGGGGACACAGTCTCAGGTTGTGCCAGGGGAGGTCTAGGCTGGATATTAGGAGGAAGTTGTAGGCAGAGAGAGTGATTGGCATTGGAATGGGCTGCCCAGGGAGGGGGGGGAGTTGCCATCCCTGGAGGGGTTGAAGCAAAGCCTGGCTGAGGCACTTAGTGCCATGGCCTGGTTGATTGGCATGGGCTGGGTGCTAGGTTGGGCTGGATGATCTTGGAGATCTCTTCCAACCTGCTTGATTCTATGATTCTAATTAGATCAGGCTGCCTAGGGCCACATTGAATCTGACCTTGAAGGTCTCCAGAGATGGGGCCTCAAGCACACACCTGGACAAGCCATCAGAGGATGAGAAGTTCCCAGCAAAGGCAAAGGTAGCCTCCACAGCCCCCAGTGCCTTTCCCTGGGATAAAGAGGATGCTGCAGCCATGGGGAGCATGCTCCAGCTCAGGAGGTTTCTCCAACAGAGAGGAGCAGCTAAATCAGATTGGCAGGATTCTATCCTGGTTGGGTAACTTATTTAGGCAAACAGTCTACCACCAAGCTCCCAAGGAGTGCTATGGCAAGGTCTCCTTCCCCTGCTCCTCAGGGTCTGACACTTCCATAAACACAGCTGGAAGCTGGCAGGCTTGCTGTGAGTGGGATCTTTTATACTCCTCCAAGTACTAGTGGTTGCCATTTGAGTTGAGGCAGCAACTAAGCTGTCCCCACCTTGTTTGGCTCATGGAATAACCCATAACTGTTATTTCTGGCCTTGACCCATTTTCTGCTGGTTAAGCCAGCAGGCAGTAACTCATCTTCAGAAAACACTGCCTCTTGCTTTCCAGCTTGACATAAACGCCCTCAACCACAACACTCAACCTCCCTGGTGTCTGGTGGCTCATCTGCACTTCACACCTACGTTAGTGACTCATTTCCCAGCTGCTTCCAGCCTCTCTGGGCTTGACTGACATTTGTCTCCACTGGTTTCCACCTGGTCCAAGCAGCATTGCAGCAAGTTGGCATTTCCCCCTGCTCAAGCAGCCTTCAGTTCCTCCACCCTGCTGGCAAACTTCACAACCACACATGACATTCAGCTCCACACCTCAAAGCAGGGTCTTGCCTGATGAGCTCTGGTCTGATTGAGCAGCCCAAAAGGTGACAGAAGCTAGCTGAAGGGTTGGTAAATCCCTACTGTCCACAGGACCCACTTCTCTGAGCTGGAATTTCACATAGGTGACAGCCTGGGGTGAGCTACCTAGAGGACAGGAAGCCAACCTGTAGGCTGTAGGGAACCTTGCAAGTAGGTGGGTGCAAGGATGATCAGCTAAGTGGACCACAAGATGAGCCACAGTCCCACTCTGAAGTAAAGAGATGTAGGAAAACCATCAACTGTCCACATCAGGATCTGCTGTGAAGAGCTGGTACCACTGAAGTGACATGGTCAAGGGAGAAGGACATGCCCAGCCACCTCTGAGAGCCTCACTAGCTTCACCTGCTGGGCATTTCATGCTGCTCCAAGTCCTAGACCTGCTGGCAGCAAGGCAAAGTAGCTGAGAGCCCAGCCTGGAGCACCAAATTGTGCTGCTTTTGGAAGAGCCAAGTGGTGGGGCAGGACTGGGAACCATGGTTCCAGCTGCAGACAGGCACAGCTGAATGCTTGCCACCCTGCAGAGGGGCTGCTGCCAAGGCCCAGGGAGGTCACAGTATCACAGTATCACCAAGGTCCAGGAGGGGTCACAGTATCACCAAGGTCCAGGAGGGGTAGGAGGCTTCCCAGCTACTAAGAGTTACTAGAAGAAGGATGAGATAAATGGGAGATGGCTGTGGGTATGAGATAATGCATGGCCTCACCTCCCAGGACACCTCAGTCACATTAAGCCATGGTTGCCCCATCCACACTCCCCTCCCAGGTGGGCTACTGAGAGATGATGTTCCTGGCTGTGGTCCCAACCCCGGTGCAGCACAGCACACTGAAGAACATCACTTCTGCCATGAGCACTTCATACAAGTGATGAGGCTGGCAGAGACCTTTGAGATCATCTTCTTCAACCACTGGCCCAGAGCTCACAGTCCCACCACTGCTGCTGAGCCACTGCCACCAAACCACATCACTCAGCACCAATTTCAGCTCTAGTTTCAACCTCTCCAGCTATGGGGGCTCCACCACTTTCCTGGGCAGCCTGGTTCAGTGCTTGAGAATCTTATCTGGGAAGAAATCTTTCCTACTCTCCAACCTGGCACAACTTGAAACCATTTCCTCTTGTCCTGTCACTTGCTGCATGTGAGAAGAGACCAAACCCCCACCTCACTGCAGGAATGGACCCAAACTTGACCATCACACTTGAGTTTCCATCTGGAGTTGTTGCTTTCATTAATGTCCACTTATTGCCTCGAGGCCTTTCCTTACCCTCTTTTTGCCAGCTATCTCCCCACCTCTTCTCCTTAGGGAAGATGCTTTCCCCACCTTTCCCCCCATCCCAGGCCACCACAGGAGTTAGATTCAAACAAAAAAGCCAGACAAGAGCAACTGTTCTCTACCAGAGAGTAGAAGTGCACAGGGTAAGGAGGGGAACCCCAGGTCTCCACCAAGAAGGAACCACATGGCTGCAGCACCAACGTCTTCTGAGGAGATGAGCAGCCCTCCCAGCCCCTGGAAAGCCCCTTCTCAACTGTTCCACTTGGACCCAGCACCCCTGAGTCAGCACTTTGGGCATCAGAGCCTTGTGAGTGATGCTGAGCCAACGCAGCTACCCGGAAATGGTCTCAACAGAGAAGGAGAACCTGAAGCCTAACTTCTGCAAGGGACAGCAAAGAGAATCGATACTGCAAGGAGCTGTCTGGCAGCAAAGATAATCCAGCACTCCCTCAGCTGTGGGGGAGGCAAAGAAATGAGCTCAAAGCTGCAAGCAAGCTCTCACCTGCTGGGTAGAAACAGAGAGGCAGATGAAAGGGTGGAGAAGAAAAGCTTGGGGAGATAGAGGAAAGTGAAGCCAAGAAGCACCAACTCACAGGAACCATAAAGCCTGCTGTGATCTTCCCTCAGCTTTTATCTTGGTTGCCGTGTACAAAACACACCCTGACACACAAGGTCAAGCTTGATGGGACCCTGAGCAACCAGCTCCAGCTGGAGATGTCCCTGCTGACTGCCTTCAGGGGTCTCTTCCAGCCCAGGGCATTCCATGGTTCTAAGGGAGGCACTTGGGAAGATGTCTGCCCAACACAACATCGCCTCGGTGTAACAAAAGGAGGGACTTTGCTTCTGCCTCTGAGGGTAGGAGTGGGGAATGAGTGCAGCTGAAACAGCTGCATCATGCAGGCCCAGGGCTTAGACTTGGCAGGGCAGAAGTAAGCTCTCTGTAAAGAAACCAGCGGCAGTGATGCTGCAGGGTTTGTAGAGAGCAAGTCAAAACCTTTCTCCTTTAACCTCACAGAATGGTAGGAGTTGGAGGCGACCTTTGGAGACCACCTTAGTCCAAACTCCCTGCTAGAGCAGAGTCACCCAAGGTAAATCACACTGGAACACATCCAGGCAGGTTTTGAATGCCTCCAGAGAAGGAGACTCCACAACATCTCTGGGCAGCCTGGTTCAGTGCTCTGCCACCTTCAAAGTGAAGAAGTTTTTCCTCATGTTTACACATAACCTCCTGTGTTCCAGTTCCACTGCCCCTCCACCTGCCGCTGGACACCACTGAGGAGAGTCCAGCCCCATCCTCGTGACCTCCACACCCTTTGTCACAGTCATCTGAGCCAATAAGCCTCATCCATATCAACTTCCCAGCTTTCCCTCCTTGTAGCCACAACTCAGTGCAGAGCTCCAACTAAGCCAAGAGTAGGCCAGCCCAGCCCAAAGGCAGTGGCAGTCCTCTGCTCCATGTTTCAGCAGCCCAAGCTTGCCAGAGGGCCACGTTAGGGGAATGATTCCCCAGCTTTCACTTCCTTTGATGTCCCTGTGCACCACCTCTTTGTGAATCCTGGTGCTTTCAGAGGGAGGTCAAGGGAGGGTCTCCTCTTCCTCTGACCTGGTGAGGCCACATCTGGAGTGTTGTATCCAGTTTTGGACTCCTCAGTTCAAGAAGAGCAGGGACTTGCTGCAGAGGGTACAGAAAAGAGCTAGGAAGATGACAAAGGGACTGGAAGAGCTCTGTGATGAGGAAAGACTGAGAGAATTTGGGCTGTTTAGTCTGGAGAAGAGCAGCCTGAGGGAGATGTCATCAATGCTGATCAATACTTCAAGGCTGGGTGACAGGAGAACAGGACCAGGCTTTGTTCACCCCTGTGACAGGGCAAGGGGTAACAGGCACAAACTTGAGCATAAGAAGTTCCATCTAAACATGAGGAGGAACTTCTTTAACCTAAGTGTGCTGGAGCAGGCTGCCCAGAGAGGTGGTGGAGTCTCCACCTCTGGAGAGATTCCAAACCCCCCTGGCTGTGTTCCTGCCCGACCTCCTCTATCTGACCTTGCCTTGGCAGTGGGGTTGGACTGGATGATCACCAGAGGTCCCTTCCAACCCCTGTCACTGTGATGCTGTGATGAAGGTTGGCATCCCCTGGTGGCCAAAGCCCCATTTGCTGATTTACTCCGTTCCACTGCTCTTGAGGCACGGCTGTAGTAACTCAAACAGTTTGTGCAACACAACTACGAATACCCAGGAAGGAAACACACACCAGAACTTCCCCCCAAGCCCTTCCCAGCAGCTGCAGGTGCCTGCTACTCACCAGTCTGTGAACAGCTGCTCGAAAGGGAAGCTCAGCACCAGCAGAGAGCAGCAGACACCAGCGCTGTGGGCAGCTGAGCAAGGGAAATGGGCTAGGAAGGGAGAACTTCACACAGCTCAAGTCCAGGTCTCAGAATCACAGAATGCTGGGAGGGTGGAAGGGACCTCTGGAGAACATCGAATCCAACCCCCCTGCCAGAGCAGGATCACTCAGGAACACACCCAGGTGGGCCTTGAAAATCTCCAGAGATGGAGATTCCACCACCTCTCAGGACAGCCTGCTCCAGGGAATCTGCCACCCTCTAAGTAAAGAAGTTCCTCTGCATGTTTAGGTGGAGCTTCCTATGGTCAAGTTTGTGTCCTGCCACTGAACACCACTGAGAAGAGTGTGGCCTCAGTTTCCTAACACCTACCCCTCAGGTCACAGACAGAAGATTCCAGGCAAAGCTGACTGGGACCAGGCAGCTGTACAGGGGAGGCTCAGCCTGTACAGGCAGAGTTTTACCACCTCTATGGGTGTTACATGGGGGTAACAAACCCCTTCTCATCACAGAGGGCTTTTTTCCACTCCCCTCTTAAAAAACCCAATGATTTTCAGAGGTGTTTCTGGCCCAGCAGCTTTCCATTGCTTCCTCAGTTTGTCATTGCTCTTGGTGACTGCAGTGCCACAAAAGTGGAGCTGCCCAGTGCCATGGCACTGACCAGTGCCATCAGACCTGATCACAGCTGGGTGCTGCACAAAGACAAGTGGGGTGCCCCAAGGAATGGGTGCCCCAAGGAATCAGAGTCATAGACTCAGTCAGGGTTGGAAGGGACCACAAGGATCAGCCAGTTCCAACCCCCCTGCCATGCCCAGGGACACCCTACCCTAAAGCAGGCTGTCCACAGCCTCATCCAGCCTGGCCTGAAACACCTCCAGGCATGGGGCCTCAACCACCTCCCTGGGCAAACCATTCCAGCCTCTCACCACTCTCATGCTCAACAACTTCCTCCTCACATCCAGGCTGAACCTCCCCCATCTCCAGCTTTGCTCCATTCCCCCTAGTCCTGGCACTCCCTGAGAGCCTAAAAAGTCCCTCCCCAGCTTTTTTGTAGGCCCCTTCAGATACTGGAAAGCCACAAGAAGGTCACCTGGGAGCCTCCTCTTCTCCAGCCTGCACAGCCCCAACTCTTTCAGTCTGTCCTCACAGCAGAGCTGCTGCAGCCCTCTGAGCATCCTCATGGCCCTTCTCTGGACATGCTCCAGCATCTCCACATCCTTCTTGTAATGGGGGCTCCAGAACTGGATGCAGTACTCCAGGTGGGGTCTCAGCAGAGCAGAGTAGAGGGGAAAATGGGATACAGCTGAGAAGGACCAAGTGACTGAGTGTTTGGGTGGGAATAAACAGGAAACTCGAGGCTGGGGAAGGAAAATAAGAAGGAAAGAGGTGAGATGAAGGAGAGCTTCTTCCTCTCACAGACAGAGGTTAGGGCTCTTTGCTCAGTTCCCAGGCAAGAGTGGGAGCAACCTGTGGAACTGGCTTGTCTTGATGCTCTGCAGCAAAGCAGAGTTTAGGGTAGGTTTTTGGGTGGGGAGAGGCACAGAGGCATCCTGGCAATCTAGAAAGGCAGGTTAGACCCTACGAGACCCTGCAGCAATGTAAAGGAGCCTTCCTTTGAGGCAGGCTGCTGCACAGAGCAGCGATCACTCCAGAAGATCAGGAGGAGAGGGAGATGTGGGCAGAAATCTTTCCTTCTCCTGCCACTACTGGGGACTGGCTGAAGTCTACAGTGTGGGACAGGAAAACAGCCCGAAGCCAACACAGTGCCCTGGAGAGATGGAGCAGTTCCAACAGGACAAAAGGCACAGGACCATCTGTGGGTGGAATGAGGAGGCTGGAGAGCAAATCACCAGGAGTGGAGCAATCACACAGCACCGTGCTTACCGCAGAGCCACCAGTAGCAGGCAGAAAGTACTTCCCATACCCTGCCAGGAACAGGGAGAGCTGGCACTGCCCTGGGGAGGCCAGAAGGAAAGGGGCACTCCTACACACCTCCACCATCACCAATGCATGTAGAGGTTGCGGGGAAGGGAAGCAAGCCTGGATCAGCAAACTCAAGATGCATATTGGGGTGTAGGCAGAGGAACATAGAAGCACAGAATGGTTTGGGCTGGAAGGGACCTTAAAGATCATCCAGTTCCAACCCCTGCCGTGGGCAGAGACACCTCCCACTAGCCCAGGTGGCTCCAGGCTTCATCCGACCTGGCTTTGAACACCTCCAGGGAGGGGACATCCACAACCTTCCTGGGCAACCTGCTCTAGTGTCTCCCCACCCTCACTGGCAAGAATTTCTTCCTCATCTCCAGTCTCAATCTGCATTCCTCAGGCTTCAATCCATTCCCTCTCTGCTTCTCAAAAGAAGGTTTTTTCCCCGTAGGTGTGGCAGAGGCACAGGCTCCCTGCTTGCAGGTTGGTCTGAGGTTAGGCAGAAGGTGACTAACCTTAGGAGATGCTGGGGGAGGAAGATGAGAGTGTGCTGCTGTTTGTGCAAACACCCTGATGGATGAGCAATTCAGAAACCCCCTCAGAAACTGAGGGCACCTCCAAGGAAGTATCAGCTGGGTAGGGCAAATAGCTGTGGTGTTCCCTGTGAGGAGGTGGAACTGCTGATGGCTTGGGAGCATGACACAGATGTGTAACCACACTTGCACCTTCACCTCGATTTGCCCTGGTCTAAAGGAGAGGAAGAGGGAAAGGAGGCAGGCAGGGCTTTCTGCCTGGGGTTTGTACATGCTGTTGGAGAGGTCCTCATGGGGGGAGGCTGGTAAAAAAGCAAGGCAGAGTAGTGATGGGGACAAAACAGGGCAGACTTGCCTTGGAGATGTGCACATCATAAAATGTATTGTGAAGGGATAAGAGGGAATGGATGGAAGCTTGAGGAGAGAAGATTTAAAGATGAGAAATTATCAACAGCAAGAGTGGGGAGACACTGGAAGGAGGGTTGTGAATGCCCCATCCCTGGAGGTGTTCAAGGCCAGGTTGGATGAAGCCTTGAGTGGGAGGTGTCCCTGTCCATGGCAGGGGCACTGGAGCTGGGTGATCTTTAAGGTCCCCTTCAATTGAAAGCATTCCAGGCCAGGTTGGATGAAGCCTTGAGTGGGAGGTGTCCCTGTCCATGGCAGGGGGGCTGGAACTGGATGATCTTTAAGGTCCCTCCCAACCCCAGTTACTTTGCAATTCAATGATTCTTTCAATATGTCCCAAGCAGTGGCAGTCAACCACAGTGAGTGCCCCACACCTCCATAACAGGATACAGAGGATCACAGAATTGTTTCAGTTGGAAAAGACCTCTAAGATCACCCAGTCCAACCATCAACTCAACACCACCATGGCCACTAAACCCTGGCCCTAAGTACCATGGTGACACAGTTCCTGAACCTCTCCAGGGATGGGGACTCCACCACCTCCTTGGGCAGCCTGTTCCAATCTCTGACCACTCCTGCACCAAAGACATTTTTCCTCATCTCCAACCTAACCCTTCTCTGGCACAACCTCAGGCCATTGTCTCTCCATCCATCACCTGAGACTAGGGAGAAATAATCTGCAGGTCCTGTGTTTGAGCCTGTGGTTTCATTGGCTTCTTCAGGGAATTAAATAGAAGGAAACAAAAAGGGCAGGTTGACTTTTTTCAGTCCTTAGTGGCAGCCTTAATCGTCTATTTGCCCTTTCACTCTTTCTCACTGTCCTGGGTGGCTGGAGGAGGCAGACTCTGCTTCTTTTGCAATCGGTATCCTATTCATCGTGGCCAGGATGAAACGAGCTGAAGGCTGTGTCTGTGCTGCAAAGCTACCAATAAGCAGGAGAAGGCTGACTGCAGAGTGCCTTCAGCCCTGGGGGCTGTGGGAAATGGGTCACTGCAAACGTGGCAGCAGAATGAAAAGAGAGAGAGAGAGAGAGAGGAACCTTCTCAGCCTGGATTTGGGTTTGTTCTGTTGATCCTTGAGCACAAATTTAATGCTAAACTGCTTCCTGACTGGAGGGGTTGACAGCTGCTGAAAAGCAAAGAGGGGAGAGAGCAGCAGAACTGAGGGGAAAGAGAATTCCTGGGAGCTTTGGGGACTTCCAGAAATGGGTTCCCCCCCTCCTCCAGAAGTACGACTTAGAATGGTCTGGGTTGGAAGGGACCTCCAAAGGTCATCCAGCCCAACCCCCAGGGACATCCTTCATTAGAGCAGGTTGCTCAGAGTCCTGTTGAGCCTCACCTTGACTATTTCCAGTGATGAGGCCTCAACCACCTCCCTGGGCAACCTGTTCCAGTGTTCCACCACCCTCATGGTAAACTTTCTACCAGATGGTGAAAACTCACCTTGCACCTTGTAACATCTTCTCCTTGTGCTTCAAGGCTACCTCTCCTGGCAGGGACGGTGCAGCATGAGCTCCCCTGGCCCACGGTGCATTCTCTGGTGGAGGAAACTCACTCACTGCCCTCGGATCCCGCACTGCTGCTCAGAGCTTGTGAAAGTCAACCCTGGAAATTGCTGCAGAGGGGATAACAGACACCTGTAGGGAAGCAGTCGGGGGGTAATGTGCCGTTAACTTACTCTAATTAGCTCAATTCATCTCCTCTTGCTGCCAATCAGCAGAGCGCTGAGGAATGACTGAAGCAAGAACCTTCCTGGCTCGCAGGTGAAAGTGCTTCAGAAGGAACTGGGCAGCATACCAGCTCCTGGCTGAGCCCAGCTGGAGACCTTAACCTCACAGTGAGCTTCAGGAAACCTGGTGGCCACGTTTGTCAGCAGAGAGGCCCCTGGGAACAGAGATGACACAGCTCCTGCTTCATTGATCCTCTTGCAGTGGTTGGACTTCAGGATGTAAGGGGTTTGGAACGGGCTGCTTAGGGAGGCGGTGGAGTCCCCATCCCTGGAGGCATTTAAGAAATGTGTGGCCGTGGCACTTGGGGACATGGTTTAAGGTCCATGGTGGTGTTGGGCAGAAGGCTGTCCTCAATGATCTCCAAGGTCTCTTCCAACTGAAACAATTCTGTGACTGTGTGCAATGCCTCGGTTTACAAAATCCCCTCCCAGGCTGCATGCAGAGGCTTGTCGAGCCTCATGTGCCCTGCAGGCTGCACTTTAAAAGCCTCTGTCCCGGGTAATTTATCTGTCAGCTCTGTTCTTTCTGCCCCTGGCTCACCTTATTTGCAGGTGTTTTCATCTGTGGAAGTTTCATTTCTCTGATGCTAATGAAGCTGAACCCTAGGACAAGAGCCTGATTTCTATCAAGCTTTAGATCCACAGTTAGTATTTCAGATCCAAAGTTAGGGGCGTTTAGATCCGTTTTCCCCCCTCTGACTTAACCCTAGGACCTACAAGACCTGAGCTTCAGAGCTCACAGATCACTTCAGCTCCATCAGAAAGTACTGGCAGATGGAAGTGTTCAGCTGCTGGAAAAATCACCTTCTCTGCACACAGGTGGAAAAATGCTGCTCCTGTTAGATGAACCTCCACGAATCTCCTCTGCTAGGAGCCCAAACAGTCCATGCTCAATCTTTGTTCTTCAAAGAGTTGCACAGAACACATCTGCATCGTGCAGAAGGAGCAATCTCTGCCTCAGAAGCAAGCTTTGCAGTGACAGCCCAGCCCCTGATGCCAGCCCAGCAGACAGATGAGTTGCCAGCTTGAATGAGGTGCTGCCAGGGTCTGATGAAGGTGGATCAGCAGCCAAAGCATGGACTGGCTGTGCTCCAGATCGAAGGGTGATGGTGAACGCGCTGCAGGAACCACTGAAAAAGCAAATCCCTGTTGCTGCCAACCTCCCCTTCTTCAGCTTCCCCAGGAAAGGGAGAATCCTGGATGTCCTCCAGTGATAACACAAGGGCTATTCCAGTCCTTTCTGTGCTTCATAGCCAGGATCACACAGAAAGGCAGCGGTTGGAAGGGACCTCTGGGGATATATTCCAACCTCCCTGCCAAGGCAGGGTCACCTACAGAAGGGCACACAGGAGCATCTGCAGGTGGGTATGGAATGTCTCCACCACCTCTCTAGGCAGCCTGCTCCAGGGCTCCAGTAACCCTGTGTGCTAGTTTGAGCCTAGCTAGAATGTTTTGGTGAGAAGAACTAGATCATAGGCTGAGAAATGAAAACAATGGTGAGGTCTACTTCCCTCACAGTCTTGCTGAGATGTGTAGAATAGAAAACAAACCATAGATAAAAGTCACTTCACTTGGCACTTTGCTCTGGGCTCTTCACCTGCTGGGGAGCTGGGGCTGCTGGCTGAACCCCATCTTGCTTTCTAACCTCACCCTCCGTTTGCTTTTGGCTGAATCACCTTGCTTCTTAACCCTTCTGGACGAACCTCCATTTCTTCCTTGGGACTGGGGTAAGGTTGAGAGGGGTAGGGGGAAGGTGAGGGGGGTTGAGAGCCCCTCCTGGGGACTCAGGTTTCTGGGAGGGGAGTTGTGTCTGTATTACCTTTTCACCTTGTATATTTCTGTCTATAACTGTATATACTGTAACTATCTGCTTGTACATTGTGCCAGCTGTAAATATAAGCTTCATTCACATTTCCAGAGCTGCTGAGTCTAGTCTGGGTGATTTCTAAAAGTGTGGGGGGTGGGGGACACCCAAACCACCACACCCTAAATTAAAGAAGTTCTCCCCCTCAAGTTTAGATGGAACTTCTGATGTTCAAGATGGTGCCCATTAGTCCTTGTCCTGGCGCTGGGCATCACTGAACACAGCCTGGTCCCACCCTCCTGCCACCCACCCTTGAAGCATCGTTGATGAGATCCCCCCTCAGGCTGCTCTTTCCCAGCCTGAAAAAGCCCCAATTCTCTCATCACAGAGGTGGTCCAGGCCCCTCGGCACCTTTGTAGCCCTGTGCTGCAGCCTCTCCTGCAAGTCCCTGAAGGTGACCCTGCAAGCCTGAGCTTGACCCACACACCACCACCACAAGGCAGTAACCAGAGGATGTGGAAGCACATGGAGCTGAGGAGGCAGGCACTGGCCTGGCCACGCTGCCTCGCACAGGGCCTGGGCCAGGCTGCCTCACACAGGGCCTGGACCACGCTGCCTCGCACAGGGCCTGGACCACGCTGCCTCGCACAGGGCCTGGGCCAGGCTGCCTCGTACACAGCCTGGCCCATGCTGCCTCGCACACGGCCTGGACCACGCTGCCTCGCACACGGCCTGGACCACGCTGCCTCGTACACAGCCTGGACCACGCTGCCTCGCACAGGGCCTGGGCCAGGCTGCCTCGTACACAGCCTGGCCCACGCTGCCTCGCACAGGGCCTGGCCACGCTGCCTCGCACAGGGCCTGGCCCCCGCTGCCTCCCACAGGGCCTGGCCCACGCTGCCTCGCACAGGGCCTGGCCACGCTGCCTCGCACACGGCCTGGGCACGTCTTGCACGCAGCCATTTTGCAGGCAGGCAGGCAGGCAGAGGAAGGGTTTTGCTCAGCTGCCTGCATTTCCATGGTGCTCCAAACGCAGCCTCTTGAGTTGGAAGCAAGGACAAAAGGAAGCACAGAGAAGTGTGTGAGTGTTAGCTCCTTGAGAAAGGACTTTGATCTCCGGAGCTTCCAGCCCCACACCCTCAAGCAGCAGTGTGATGCACAAAGCATTTTGTTTGCTCTTTCTGTGGTGTGAAGCAGGCAGAAGATCAGCTGAGGGCTGAGTAGAAGGTAGAAAGCATCACTGTCTACTACCGCTTGTTACAGCAGCAGTGACTTCCCACTCACAGCTCCAACAATGCCAAAAGACATAAACTGATCGCAGAGCAACAGCATCCAGTGATGGCCAGCACAGACCACATGCTCCACATGCCACAGAGCCTGGAAAGATCTAAAGAGGGTCATAAGGTAAAAGCTTGGACCCCAGTGAAGCAGAAAATGATTGATGAGCAGAACCGGCATGGCTTTAACCCTCTGAGGATGGAAAGTTATAGAGGACAAGTTCAACCCTGGGACTTCAGGGCCTTCAAAACCTGGAAGGCTGCTCTAAGGTCTCCCTGGATTCTTCTTCAGGCTGAACAGCACCAACTCTCTCAGCCTGTCACCCTAGAGAAGGTTCTCCAGACCTCTGATCTTTTTTGTGGCCTCCTCTGGATCAGCTCTAACAGATCCATGTCCTTCTTGTGTTGGAGGCTCCTGAGCTGGAGACAGCAATGCAGATGGGGTCTCAGCAGAGCAGAGGGGCAGAATCCACCTTTTTCACTGCTGGGGATGCAGCCCAGGACCTATGGCTTCTCTTACCCTACAGAAAGGCTTTCTAAAGCCAGGCAGTGAACAGCAGCATTCTGCACAGGGCTGGGTGCTGTCACATCCTGCTTAATTGCATCTAATTGCCCAGAGTGATGTTTGTGAACACACAGCGCCTGGATGTGCAGCTGCAGCAGCCTCTCTGATCAGTGAAGTGGGAACAAAGAGGTTCCCTCTTTCCACAGCCCCATTCTCTCATCATCTGACAGATTAATTGCCTGGCTTTTTTTTTTTTTCCAGCCCCACATCTGAGACCCAAAGGGTTTTCTGCTTTGCAGCTATGGCCTGGTGAGATCAAAGCTTCTCAGCAAACATCCTGTGCCAAATTTGCTGCTGAGTGAGAGCTGCACCTACATTACCAAAAACCCAAGCTGAGCTGGGCAGCAGGCTTGGCCCTGGTAAACCCACAGCCAGCTGCTTTGATTTGCTCTCTCTCAGGTGCTCATGTTCTGCAAGTGCTGAAATAGTCCCTGAGGAAGAACAGACCAAGCCCACCTCACTCCAACCTCATTTCAGGGAGCTGTAGAGAGCAATGAGGTCTCCCCTCAGCTTCCTTTTCTCCACACTAAACACCCCCAGCTCCCTCATCTGCTTTTCACCAGCCCTGTTCTCCAGACCCTTCACCAGCTTTGTTAGAATCATAGAAGCAAACAGGTTGGAAGAGACCTCCAAGATCACAGGATCATAGGATGGTAGGATTTGGAAGGGGCCCAAGGAGATCATCGAGTCCAACCCCCCGGCCAGAGCAGGATCATCCAGTGTTGCCCTTCTCTGGACCTGCTCCAGCATCTCAATGTCTCTCTTGGAGTGAGTGGCCCAAAACTGAACCCAGCATTGGAGATGTGGCCTCACCAGTGCTGAGTGGAGCTGTTCCAGTGGAAACAGCAGAGGGTGGAGGTGAATGCTCAAAATACACATCCTGAGAGCAGAACAATGCTTAGTTCCATTCAAGGGAGCCACCTTTGATGTCCCAACTGATAGAAGCAGCTCACGTGGCTTTCACAGGGCTGAGTGGCTTTGCCTGACGGCCCAGAGATGATAACAGTGGCAGGGTTACCTTTAATGGCACCATAAAAGCTTAGAGAAGTGAAAGCCAACAGACAGGTGACCTCTGGATGCACTGGACAGAGCCTCCGATAGGGCACCACCGCTGAATTTGCTAAGTGGCATTCCAAGAAGAGGAGCTCAGGACCTCATGAGCAGAGCACCAAAATTGCTTCTTAAAGCATGGTTGGAGTAGGGGACAGCACACAGCTGCTGCAGGAGCACACAGCCTCAGTGGGCACCTGCAGCATCCCTTTGCTCTCCTGACATGCTGAGGGAGGACTACATCATCATAGAGCAGCTTAGGTTGGAAGGGGCCTCAGAAATCATCTACGCCAGCCCCCCTGCCCTGGGCAGGGACACCTCCTACCAGCCCAGCTTGCTCAAGGTCTCGCTCAGCCTGGTCTTGAACACATCCAGGGAGGGAGCATCCTCAACCTCCCTGGGCAACCTGTGCCACTGTCTCCCCACCCTCACTGTAAAGAGCTCCTTCCTAACTTTGAGTTTAAATCTCCTCTCTCCCAGTTTAAACCCATTACTCCTTGTCCTGACATTACAAGACCTTGTAATAGTCCCTCCTCAGCCCTCCTGTAGGCCCCCTTCAGGTACTGGAAGGCTACTACAAGGTCTCCTTGAAGACTTTTCTTCTCCAGGCTGAACAGCCCAAACTCTCATAGCCTGTCAGGTGCTGCTGCCTGATCGTTTTCCCAGCCCTCCTTTGGACCCATTCCAAAGGAGGTCCATGAATGCCTCCCTCCCTGTAAAACAGCGACCTCAAAGCTCATCCAGTTCCAACCCCCTGCCATGGGCCGGGACACCTCCCACCAGCCCAGGTTGCTCAAGGTCTCACCCAACCTGTCCTTGAACACCTCCAGGGAGGGGACATCCACAACCTCCCTGGGCAACCTGTGCCAGAGTCTCACCATGCCACTTTGTTCTTTGGCACAGAGCAGCTTTCCCCTCTAATTTGCCTGACACTGGGCCAATGTCTTGGGCAAGGAGCTGGCACTCTACCAGCACTTTGCTTCTGATCATCCACACCACAGACCATCAGACTACCAGCCTCTGCTTTTGCAACCCTGGCAGAACAGCAAGCCAAACCCAGCGTCACCTCAAGTGCCTTTGCTCCCCAACAGAGTTAATCATTGAGCTCTGGATGAAAAAGCCTCCCCTAGATCCCTGGCTCAGCTGCCCTGCCTGGGAAGACTACTTACTTCCACCACAGAAACGGTTTCCAGTGTTCTTAGGAGACTTGGGATTACAAACTCGGCTCAAATCTTGGAAATGTTTTTGCCACAGCTAAATGGAATCCTCAGAGAACAAGCCTGTGGGTCCTCACAAAGTCCAGCCTGATCTAGGGTAGGGTGTCCCTGCCCATGGCAGAGGAGTTGGAACTAGATGATCCATGTGGTCCTTTCCAGCCCTGACTGATTCTGTGATTCTATCAAGTCCGCAGTTGTGTAACTCCAACCCACAGCTCTGCAGCTGGGTCCCATGCTCACGTGTCACACGCAGTGGGCAGAGCTCTAGGCGCACACATGAGGCTGTCAAAGAACTTGTGCCCTTCAAGGCACAGCATGGGACCTGCCCAGCAAGCAGAGGAACAGGCAGAAACCTCCTCCCACAGCAGCTGGCGGGGGATGAGGATAATATCAACTGGCCCAAACACCAGCCCTGCCCTACTAGGAAAAGGCAACACTACAGAATCCCAGCATGGTTGGGGTTGGACTGGATGATCTCCACAGATCCCTTCCAACTACCCTGCCTCCAGGCAGCTTTGGAATCTCTCCAGAGAAGGAGACTCCACAACCTCTCTGGGCAGCCTGCTCCAATGCTAAAGAATTTTTTTCCTTAAGTTCAAATGAAACCTCCTGGGCTCCAATTCGTACTCATTGTCTGTTGTCCTCTCAGTGGCCAGCACTGAAAAGAGCCCAGCTCCATGCTCTTATGCCTCAACCTGTAGAAAATCCCCTCTTAGGCTGCTCTTCTGCAGGCTGAAGAGCCCCAGGGCCCCTCACAGCAACGCTCCAGGCTCCTCAGCATCTTCACAGGCTCTGCTGGGCTCTCTCCAGTAGCTCCCTGTCTCTCTTGAACTGGGATCCCAGAACTGGACACAATCTTTCAGATCTGGCCTCACCAGGGCAGAGCAGAGAGGCAGAAAAAGCTCCCTAGATCTGCTGGCTCAAAATGACATTGGCCTTCTTGGCCACAAGGGCACAGTGCTGGCTCACAGGGGACTGGTCCACCAGCACTTCCAGGTCTTCTCCACAGAGCTGATTTCCAGCAGGTCCAATCCCTCACCTGTACTGGTTCATGAAGTTTTTCCTCCCCCATGTGCAGGACTCTACATTTGCCCTGGTTGAACTTCATAAGAATCCCCTCTACCCAGTTCTCCAGCTGGAAAGGCAGCCCTGCCTAAGCACATCTTTAAGAGCACTGAACTGCCCTACTGGGAAGACACAGGTGGCCTAGTTCCATGGCCACCAAGTCTGCAAGCCCTGATTTCTCCTGGACCCTTCTCCATCCCACCTTTCCACAAGAGCTGTGCACTTCTCTGCTTTCAGCAATTCAGAGAACCACAGAATGGGTTTGGTTGGAAGAGACTTCCAAGATCACTGTGTCCAACCATCAACCCAACACCTCCATGGCCCCAAGTGCCATGGCCCCACCTTTCTCAAACACCTCCAGGGACAGAGGCTCCACCACCTCCCTGAGCAGCCTGTGACAATCCCTGACCATTCTTGCAGCAAAGAATTTTTTCCTTATCTCCAACCTAACCCTCCCTGGCACAGTTTAAGGCCAGTTCCTCTCCCATCACCTCAAGACCAACCCCACCTCACTGCAACTTTCTTTCAGGGAGCTGTAGAGAGCAATAAGGTCTCCCCTCAGCCTCCTCTTCTCCACAGTTCCCTCATCCTTGACAAGTGGGAACCACAGTAAGGAGCTGTTCCTGCCTTTGTTCTTTGAGGGGCAACAAAGGAAGCAAGAGATTCAGAAAGACCCAGAAGGCCAAGGAGGAAACATTTGCCTCTCTAGGTCCAGGGCATCTCTCACCACAAGCTAATTCTCCCATTGACTCCACAGAGTGGGCACCAAGCCAGCATGTAACGCTCTGGAAATCCCATCAGGAGTGCTTCCTTCTCTTCGGTGTTTGAGTGGTGCTCACAGCTCCCTGATGAAGACTGCAGCCCAAACCCTGCCCCCAGCACTCTTTGAAGGAGAAATGAAACGCTTCATTAAGTCAGAAATTGTTGAGATTGCAAATGAGGAACAGAACCTCCAGGTCTGGAGGCAAAGCTGCTAAGAATTCATGAGCCAAACGTTGTGTTTATGCAACACTAAGGATGAGATTTTAATTGCTTATTACCCTAATTGATTTCATTCAGTCGTTATGGCAACTTTCTGCTTGCAGATCTGCGCTGCACCGGAGGCTGACAGGCGGTGGAGCAAGGTTGTGTGACACACCACACTCTGCTTGAAGATAAAAACCTTCAGAGGTTTGCTCACAGGAGCCAGAGGAGATGGAGACCATGGTTGGGTCTTAATATCCTTTTTTATCTGCAGTTAGTCTCTGCTGTCTCAGCTGATTACTTTCATGCTTATCTCTAGAATCATAGAGCTGTTGAGGTTGGAAGAGACCTTTGAGATCATCAAGTCCAACCTCTTACCTAGAGGTCACAATGCTGAGCCATTGCCACTAAACCATGCCACTCAGCGCCACATTCAGACCTCTTTTCAACCCCTCCAGGAATGGACACTCCACCACCTTCCTGGGCAGCCTGTTCCCGTGCCTGAGACTGCTTTCTGGGAAGGAATTTTTCCTGATCTCAAGCCTGGACCTCCTTTAGCACAACTTGTGGCCATTTCCCCTTGTCCTGTCACTTGCTGCATGTGAGAAGAGACCAATATCCACCTCAGCAGTTCCACTGCTGATACCTCAACAGCCCTCTTGAGCTACAGGAGAACAGGTAAGCAGCACAACATCTGAAGATGCTCTCAGCAAGCAGGACCTGTCTGCAACAAAGAGAACCTTCAGCCTACACTTGGAATCACAGGATTGTTTGGGTTGGAAAAGCCCCCTAAGACCAACTCCAACCACTAACCCAACACCACCACAGCCACTAAACCATGGCCCCAAGTGCCATGGCCACATGTTTCTTGAACATCTCCAGAGACAGGGACCCCTCCACCTCCCTGGGCAGCCTCTTCCAATGCCTTCAGGAAAGAAATCACTTTAGCAACACACTACCTGAAATGCAAAAGGAGCAACTCTTCAGCCAGGAGCTGTCTTAGGGGATGTCTTCTCCCCACATATTCCCTTTCAGCTCCCACCCAAGCCAGTCCTCCTGACAAGGCAGTAATGCAAATGAGCAGGTATTTAAACCCTGGAGACTGCAAGCGTTCCAAGTTTCACCTCGTGGTAGAAGAAAGCCCAAACCAGCATTCACAAGGCAGGCACACCTCTGCTATTACAAACAAGCCAACCCCCAAAGCCCCATTCTTTGAACAAAGGCAGGCAAAATCTCCTTGGAGGGCTGTAGAGCTTTATCTGACCTGGCAAAAATCAAAGCTGAGCCTCAATTATCAAACCACAGCAGTAAACCCAACAATGCACTTGCAAGCAAAGTTCTTTTCATGCTGGGACAGACTTGAAAGGGGCTGAATGTTCCAAACTCAAGCTTTACTAAACAAAGTAATGCTTACAAGCTGTTAGTAAACCCAAAGAGATTGCCCATGGCTTCCTACCTTCCCAGCAGCCCACCTACGCAGCGCAGGCAGCAGCTGCTGCCACCTGAGCCAGGCAGTTGCTGTGCTGGAGCAACCTGAGCAGGCACTTTTGATGTTGATACGTCTTTGCTGGAGCAGCTTTCATGGTCAAAGCAGTCACAAGAGAGAGCAAGGAAGCCACTGCTCTCCAAACAGTGCAGTGTGTGCTTCAAAGGGGAGCAGTTGCAGGGCCTCGAGCAACCTGGCTGCTCAAGTAGTGCTCAACTCTAGAGGGAAGTGTTCCTGCCCATAGCAGAGAGGTTGGAACTGAATCATCTTGAAGGTCCCTTCAAACCCAAACTCTTCCACGGTTCTATAACTGACTTTCAGTGGTAACTGAGTTAGAAGAAAGGAATTTTAAGCAGAACTTTGTACTATTATCGTGTCCATCCCTCTGCTGTTGCTTGTGAGAAGTCTTGTAGTGTGTTTCTGAAGTAGCTATGAAGGCCATAAATTAACAGAAGGGTTCTTTTAGCAGGAGCAGTGGCCCTCTTCTTCCCACACGTTCCCTGCATAGGAGTGACAGCACTGTCAGCCTCAGCACCCTCTCCATTCCCAGTGTTGGAATATCCAAGGCAAGACTTCCCTTCACAGCAGCAATAGGTGACCTGAAGCCAGGCTGCCCTGGCAGAGGGAACACCTTGGGGCTTTGCTTCACTCCATCCCTTGCACAAGAAAGGATAAAAATAGGGAAGTTTTCTATCAACCTCCAAGGTCTATCATGATGCTTACACCATCTCAGCAGGTAGCCGAGTGCAGGTCCTGGCTCCTTTTTTTTCTCTAGAGCTGGGAATATCTTTCCAGCAAGAACCATTTACAACCCCCTACTCCTTAATTTTTGCAACACAGACACTATTTGCAAAAGCTGGCAAGATGGGTAGGAGGTCAAAGAGAAACAAGTTCAAGTTTGCCTTTGATGAGTTGTGGATTGCCAAGACGCAGACAACCTGAGACCAGGTTTCACTCAGAAGACTGAGCAGCAAGCAACCACAAACCCACTGCAGCCCAGCACACTTGGGAGCCCTCACTTCACATCTGGGAGCTGCCAGGTGTCCAAGAACAAGTCCCACCACTCACCACAGCACAACAGCCCAGCTCAGCTGCAAGGTTGCAGAGGGACTTTTCCTCAAGGTGTCCAGCAACAGAGAAAGGGGGAATGGTTTAAAAGCTAAGGAAGAGTAGGGTTAGACTGGAGCTTAAGAATAAGTTCATCACTAAGACTGGTGAGACTCTGGAACAGGTTGTCCAGGGAGGTTGTGGCTGCCTCCTTCCTGGATGTGTTCTAGGCCAGGTTGGTTAAAGCCTCGAGTAGCTGAGTTGTCCCTGCCCACAGCAGGCGGCTTGGAGTAGATAATCTCTGAGGTCCCTTCCAACCTCAGCGATTCTTTGCAAGCAGCTTAACCAGAACTCCTGGAGAACCTGGAACACAACAAGCCACACAACAAATCTGCAAGGAACAAACCAGAAGGCAGAGCAGTTAACAAATAACAGCACTTGGTTTATTCTCGCTCTCAAACAAGACTCAGTAGGTCCATTACCTGCACCCCAAGTACTCCATTTCAGAAGGGAGCTCTCCTGGCAGGAAGAAGCCTTTTCAGATGTACAGTATTTATATCATACAGAGGAGCACAATAAATTACTATCTACATGCAACATAGCTACAAAAAAAAGTTACATACAGTGTAAAAAAATACAGTATTTGCCACCCAGAGGTTTGGGTTAAATTGGGGGGGTTGGGGTTTTTTTTTCTTCTTTTCCCTGTACATTTTTTTTCCCCATTTACATTTTTATATACATTTTTTGTAAACTTTTTCTTATTTTAGAAATCACAGAACAGTTATCAACTTACAGCATTGCTCTTCCCATCCTAAAACAACATTTTCCCCCTCCCCACCCTTCTACAAAACAGCCTTGAGCTTCTCGGCCTCTTCATTTCTACTTTGGCACCACCACACTTCACATCATTACTCTCAGCTAATTTAGTCTCCTGCCTCCTTTACTTTCCTACCTTCTTCAGTAAGGAGATACACACAACCATACTTCAATTTGTGCTTCAAGGAAGGAAAACAGGTCAGGAAAACAAAACAAAGCCATTATTACATCAACTACTTCATCAACGTCACATTGACCTGATTGGACTGCAAAAGAGCAACTTTTTTCCTGCACTAACTGTTTTTTACATCAGCATGCAAACAAGTCTGATTAATGACTCAATAATAATATGACTATACTGCAAAGCAACTACAAGGGTTAAATAGGGCAAAGGAATGCAGACTTATCAAGCTTTAGCATGTTAATAAGTCTAATAGGATGGCCTGGCATGTGAAGAGTTGAAACACACTGAGGAACACAACATGGATTTCAGTGTAGAAACAGGTGTGTCAAAATAAATAGGGAATTGCTCACTTCAGCCTATCCTTTAGAGGAAATTACTGCTGACCAGAAAGCTCCTCCTTGCCATGCACACTCCTGTTGGGATTCCTCAAGTTGCTAAAAACCAAGCTCCTCAAAAGAAAAATCTGCTTGGGGTACACAGCTCAAGATCCAGCTGCAAAGGAGCAGAGTGCAAAGCATTAAAGCAGTTTCAGCACCTGGCCCATTTGACATTACATCTTTCAGCCTGGTACTGTGTTTGTCTCATTCCACATCACCTGCTCTGGACAGCTGGATCTAATCCCCAACATCAAGGAGTGGAGGTGCCCTCAAGATGACTTTAATTCAATCTTGCTGCTCAAAGCTGAACTCACACCAAGCTCTGGGCTTTACCATGTTGAAACTGAAGAACCTCCCAGAAAAAAAGCCTGCACAGCCCCTCCTGGTCCTTCCCGTGCTTGGCTATCTCCCCGTGGAGCAAACCTCCATGAACTGAGAACTTCACAGTTTAAAGCCTCTCATCCTTACTCTATGCTTCTCAGTCAAGACCCTGAAATCATCTTCTCCTCAGCAATCTCCTCTTCCACACCAGAGGCTACTGTTCAACCCTTCAAAGGCTACATAAGCTCCTTTTGCTTAGCCTCTCCCCACAGGTCCTGTGCCCAAAATTGCTGAACCATTTTGGCAGCTTCCCGATGGACTTACACAAATTGATCAACATCTTGAGCCCAAAGGGGAATGAAGCCAAGCAAAGGGAAAACAAAACCTTACTCCCCTCAGTCTGATGGTTATGCAGCTGTTAACACAGTCCACAGTTAGATGCTAGTAAGCATTTTGGCCCAGCTGCTACAAGAGCATTTATGCTTCCTGACAACAGAGCTACCCATTAGAATTTGGTTTTCACTGAGGACCTGAACAGGATTTTTTCCTCCTTAATTACAATGAAAAAACCAAGGCAGGCATTCAAAACACTGATAGACCACAGCAATTTTTGCCTTACTACAGTTTACCACCTCATTTATTATTGCCAAAAGCCTCTACTGTGCATTAAAAATCTCAACCCGGCACAATCAAGAGCGACAGTTAAGAGGTTGTTGCCACTTTGCTGGAGGTTTGAGTTCAAAGAAGAAGGTGCCTTCCAGGTCACTTGGAGGAGAACTGCTGAGGCTTTCTTCCCCACTGCTCATATCTTCACAGGAGTCCTCACTAGAGGAAAAAAAACACATCAGGAAAAGGTGATAAAAACATCACATCACCTCAAAACTGGCGAACATCCCTCAAACCTGTGTTTTCTTGCATGCTTTTGTGTTCCTGGTGTAACATCCCAGATCATAGAATCAATCAGGTCAGAAGAGACCTCCAAGCTCATCCAGTCCAACCTAACACCCAGCCCTGTCTAATTAACTAGACCATGGCACTAAGTGCCTCATCCAGGCTTTGCTTCAACACCTTCAGGGACAGCAACTCCACCACCTCCCTGAGCAGCCCATTCCAAGGACAAATCAAAGTGCTTCTCAGCACTAAGACTCAAGTTACAATTCCCTTTCTTGTAATGCCAAAAAGATCTCCTCATCAAGCAGCCAGAGTTCAAGCTATCAAACACAGATTGCTTCAGAAAACTGCAGTGCTTTGCATGTCTCCAAAACCGGAATCATACAGTAACAGAATGGGTCAAGTTGGAAGAGACCTCCAAAGGTCACCTAGTCCAACCCCCGGCAGTCAGCAGGGACAGTATTCACTAGAGCAGGTTGCTCACAGCCTTCTCCAGTCTCACTTTGACTATTTCCAAGCATGGGGCCTCCACTACCATCCCAGGCAACCTGTTGCAGTATGCCAGTACCCTCAAGACATAAAGCTTGTTCCTCACATCCAATCTCAATCTGCTCTGTTCTCAGTTCAAACCATTGTCCCTTGTCCTTTTCCTGCAGGCCTTTGCAAACAGTCCCTCTACAGCCTTCCTGCAGCCCACTTCAGGTACTGGAAGGCTGCTCTAAGGTCCCCTGGAGCCTTCTCTTCTCCAAGCTGAACCCAGATTTCCTCAGCCTGTCAGAACGGTTTAGGTTGGAAGGAACCTCAAAGATCATCCAGTTCCAACCCCCCTGACATGGGCAGGGACATCTCCCACTAGCCCAGCTTGCTCAAGGTCTCATCCAACCTGGCCTTGAACACATCCAGGGAGGGAGCATCCACAATCTCCCTGGGCAACCTGTGCCACTGTCTCCCCACCCTCACTGTGAAGAGCTCCTTCCTAACTTCTAGTTGAAATCTCCTCTCTCCCAGTTTAAAACCATTACTTCTTGTCCTGCCATTACAAGATCTTGTAATAGACCCTCCTCAGCCCTCCTGTAGGCCTCCTTCATATATTAGAAGGGTACTACAAGGTCTCCTCAAAGACTTTTCTTCTCCAGGTTGAACAGCCCAAACTCTCATAGCCTGTCAGGTGCTGCTGCCTGATCATTTTCCCAGCCCTCCTTTGGACCCATTTCAAAGGAGGTCCACGAATGCCTCCCTCCCTGTAAAGCACCTGTACTTCAAAAGCACACTGACCATTCCCCATTTTTACACTCTCCTTGGGACATATTCTCAGCCTACCAGTATTTCCCAAGCTAGCATTTTTCCCCTCAAGTAACAGTCAGTAACAGTTACCATGAACATCTGCCCCCTCAAATACAAGAACCTCCAAGAAACAAACCCACTGACAGAAGCTGTACCAACCTCTCCCTCTCACTGAAGCATCCACCCTCTGGGATGGTTGGCAGCTCAGGAACGCTGTAGTAACTGTTTTGTAGATTCTGGGCTGTACGCCTTGACACAATCCAAACCAGCTTTTTATGATCAGGTTTGCAACACTCAGGAGAAGAATAATCAGCCAGGCATTTGGAGACCAGCTCCCTCCAGTAAAGTAGGTCACTATCACTGATCTGACAAGAGAAGAAAAGAATCTCTTCAGTCTATTACACACAGGCTCTAGAGATAACCCCTCCCTCCTTTTTTTTACCTTCTCAGAAAAGCTTTGGGGAAAAGAAAAACATGAGTCAAGATAAAAGTGAGTCAGAACTGTAATACTTCTGTCAAAGTTGGGCTGCTTTTGAAAGTGAGCTCCTCTGCACCTCCCTGAAATGGCTCTGGTCAAGTCCGAGTTGACAGCTTGCCCTGCAGTTGCTGTTAGCTCTTTCATCATCACTCCCAAAAGGAAAATTGAAGCCAAGATGATTCCATTCATAAATCAATTTCCTTTTTAAAATGGAATCATCTCATAAAGAATTGCTTTTGCTCCTCCAGAAAAATGGCTTAGTTCAATTTGACTTGAAGGGTGAAAAGCTTCCATCTTTAACACATTCAGATCAAGACTGGAGATGAGGAAGAAACTCTTGACAGTGAGGATGGGGAGACACTGGCACAGGTTCTCCAGGGAAACTGTGGATGCTCCCTCCCTGGATGTGTTCAAGGCCAGGTTGGATGAGGCCTTGAGCAATCTGGGCTAGTGGGAGGTGTCCCTGCCCATGACAGGGTGTTAGAACTGGACAATCTTGAAGGTCTCCTCCAAGCCAAACCATTCTAGAAGTCTGCGTGACAGCAGAAGCAGCCTGCCCTTGCTCTCCAAGCAGCAGGTTTCTGGGCATTTGGCATTCTACCAACAAAATCCTGTTACTGGAATTGCAGACAGATGCTTAAACAATCATTTCACTGCTTCCTTCAGCTGATGCCAAAACAGCACCTGTAAAGATTGTCAGCAGGGGTCCCTTAAATATAACCCTGGCCATCATTAACTGCACCAGCCCCAACCACTGCAAAAACAACCCACAGGAAGCATTTACCTTCGAATGCTTTTGAACACGCAGAAGGATCTCAAACAGCTCAACAGACTTCAAAGTCTGAACTTCCAGAGTGAGAAGGCACAAGGCCAAGACAGATGGCTGAAAGGGAAAAAAAGGCATAATAATAGTATCACTGCTCAACAGAACATGAATTCAAACCTCCTCAAGCAGTCAAAGAAAGCTACTTGCACCTCAAGCACTGTGCCCAGTTTTGGGGATGGCAGCATAAGGACACTGAAGTGGGTACAGAGAAGGGCAATGAAGCTGGTGAGGGGTTGGAGAGCTGATGGGGAGAGGCTGAGGGAGCCAGGATTAGTCAGTCTAGAGAAGAGGAGCCTGAAAGGTTGCAGTGAAGATGGTGCTGGCATCCTCTAAGTATCTAACAACAGGACAAGAGGCAATGACCTGAAAATGTGCCAGAGGAGGGTTAGGTTGGGGATGAGGAAAGAATTATTTGCTGCAAGAGTGGCCAGAGATTGGAAGAGGCTGCCCAGGGAGGTGGTGGAGTCCCCATCCCTGAGGGTGTTCAACAAACGTGTGGTCATGGCACTTAGGGACAGTTTAGTGGCCATGGTGGTGCTGGGCTGCCAGATGGACACAGCCTTTTCCAACCTCAGTGATTGTGTGGTTACTCACTTTTGCTTTTGAGAAGACCAGACGACAATTGCAAGCTTTTAGCTGTGCTTCCAATTTGTCAAGGTTCAGCATTTCTTTCCTGTGAGACACCCAAGAGAAAAGCACAGATACCAACAGGGAGTCACCCATTAGGAAGTAAAAACTTCAGGAGCTGCCTCCGCTCCGGGCAGCAGCAGCATCATTTAAGGAGAAACTGAAGAGGAAAGGGGCTCAAACTATCACTCACCTTTCTGAGGTATGACAGAGTACAATAGTATGGTACAAGTGCAAGAAGGTTAAGGCAGTAGTAGCTTTAAATTCAAAGTGCAACTTCTCTGAAATGATCTTTTCCATCCGCCTCAGGTCCGAGACGGTGCATTTGCACTGGCTGATCCGGATGAGCTCCTGAGCAGATGGAATATTGCATTCTTCTTCCACCACCCGGGCAGCCAGCTGGAAACAGCAAACTCCAATGCAAGATAAATGCTTTGGTTTCACCTACAAATAAGAAGCAGTGCTGTGAGTACCCTCCTGCTCTCCAACAGCCACACCAACAGCTCCTCCAACCTAGGGGAGCTGATTCATGTGTTCAGTTCAACAGGAAGTTCTACTTAACTAGGAGCGGTGTCAGTCGATTCATGCACCCCACTCAGTCACATCACAAGTTTCAGCAGTCAACAAACAAAGGTGATGAGAGGACTGGGACTAGGCTCTGAGCAACCAGATCTAGTGGAGGATGTCCCTGCTGACTGCAGGGGCACCACAGCAGATGACCTTTGGAGGTCACTTCCAACCCAAACCATTCTAGGATTCTGTGATCTCTCTTATGAAGACAGACTGAAGGAACTGGGTTTCTTTTCGTCTGGAGAAGAGCAGACCGAGGGGGATCTCACCAATGCTGATCAATACTTCAAGGGTGAGTGGCCCGATAGGACCAGGCTTTTTTTTCGGTGGTGCCCAGTGGTAGGACAAAGGCTAACTGGCACAAACTTGAATGAGGAAGAAATTTAAGGGTGGCAGAGCACTGTAGCAGGCTGCCCAGAGAGGTGGTGGAGCACCCATTTGTGGAGACATGCCAAAGCCACCTGGCTGCGTTCTTGAATGATCTTCTGTAGCTGGCCTTGTCTTGGAAGGGGGAGGGGGGGGTGTGTGTCGTCGAGAGGCCCCTTCCAACCCCCACCGTTCTGTGACTGTCACATCAATCTGCCACAGCTAAGGCAGAGGAAGCGAAGCTCGACAGCCGAGCACCCTCTACTGAGCTAGCTGCACACCACCACACAAACGGAGCGCAGCGAGCATCGCAGTACCCCCACTTCGCCAAGCAGCGGCGCTCACCTACCCTTAGTAAAAGCCTACACAAAGCCAGCCCGAGCCTGTTCGAGGCAGTCCTACCACTCCCCAACTTGTTCCTACCTCTGCTATTCTCTCCTCTCCACCAGGAAATCGTTTTGTGCCACTTCAAGGACAATCAGACCACAGAACTGATGCGTCTTTATCACATAACCGTAGAGCGGTAGGGGTTGGAAGAGGGGATTTATGTGTTGGGTTTTCTCCTAATAATGGTAAACTGGTTTAGGTGCAAATTGTCTGCTATGAAGCTGCAAACATGAAAAGCAAAGCATCTAGGAAAAAAAAAAACCCCACCACATCACTTGGCATTAGTTCCAGTGCTAAGCTAAGCTTTAACTAGAAATAGTCTGTAACACAAATTGGTTTGTGTCTTAATTCCTCCCTTCTTAGTCTTTTACATCTGGCTCCAGAGCTATCAGAGGAATTACACCGTGCTGCTACTCGCCTTCAGAGCGGTACTCCAGGGTCACAAAAGACTTCAGAAGTGTTGCTAGCACGGAGTGATCAAATAGGCACACTTCCAACCTAGATCACAACCCTCCCCCCTCTTCTGCGAGGCAAGAAAGTTCCCAGTAAGCTGAGGCTTACACCAACGGGTCCTCTCCCCCCACCAAAATACCTTCATAAGAGCCAGGAACCTGTCCAGAATGTTAACGGCCAAAACAAACGTTTCAGTTGCAAATCCGAAGAAGTTGTTGAGGCTCCAAAGATCTTCCACCTTGGCATTCCTTTGTCTGGGACACAGAGTGTTTTCATTCTATGAGCAGGGAAGCAAAGTCAGAATCACTCAGTGGCACCAGTGGGGGCCGTAACCACTTGCTCCCTAAGTCATCTTAGATCAGAGAGGAGCAATTATTTTTTTCTCCTTCCTTTTTTTCTTAAATACGTTAATTTAGGTTTTTGAGGCTCAAAACACACCCCAGGTACAGGGATTAGTGTCTCACTGGTGCAATACTCAGCACAGCCACATCGCCAACTACATATTTGGTATTTTAAGGCAACAGTTACTAAGTGCTTGCATATCCAGTGACTCCTGACCTCAAGGAAACAGAGACGACTGAACTCATCTTACTCTCCCTGCCGCCCCCGCGTTAATATTTAAGCAGCAAAAGCAAACTAGCAGACTGATTTCAGAGACTTATTTTTGTTAAGCATTAAGGCTCTTTCCAGAGCTCACAAGCATCAGGAAGAGTGCAAGCCTGCCCTGAACGCGGAAGGGAACTCTGGCAACGTTCACGGTTAGCTTCTTTCCTTACTGTCAAACATTGAGCAGTTTCAGGTTCATTTCCCTATACCTTGATGATTCAAAGCATTAACTGCCTCACTTGACATCCCAGCTTTCTTGCAGTACCAAGAGAAAAACAGCACTCATCTCTCGGTTCTGCGTTCAGTCCAAGCTTACACTACCAAACACCAAAACGTTTGCTGTGTCCCGTAGGTCACAGTTCTTTGACAACGAACTGTACCATAGTAAGCACACGGATGGAGCTCGAACAAAAGACAAGCGGCGTTTCCAGAGCACAGAATTTTTCGTCTGCCTTCTAGCTCAGGCTTTTCTGAAGCAGCCCGTTCCTGCCCCCCGCCTCGCACGGCTGCCCGGCTCACCTCGGCGGCGCACTCGATGAGGCTGAGCCCCTTCTCGCGGGGCTGGAAGCGCCCCTCCTGCTCCAGGTGGAGGTTCAGCTGCTTGAAAAGCCACAGCGCCTCGATGCTCATCTTCTCCCCTGCCTCCGGTCCTTCACCTGCACAGCACACACAGGTCGTCAACTGCTGGCAGCTCGCCTCCCCCTCCCCAGCGGGGACAAAGGCAGCCGGGCGCCCCCCGCCCCCCTCCCCGCTGGAAACCGCTCAGCCGCTTTCCCCCCGGGGAGGCGAACAAAAGGGTCTGGCAAGACGCCTCAAGGAGGGGACAGCCCAGCCCTGTCACCACACTCACCCGGGACGGCAGTGAGGGAGCACCGGGCCCCCTCCCGCGGCCCTCACCGCTCGGTTCTTCCGCGGCGGGGAGGGGGGAGGCGAGCCCGGTTCCCGTCACCGCAGGGACGCGGGTGGGCTCCGCCGCTGGCCCCGCATCCAGGCAGGGCCGTCTGCGCCTCTGCCCGCGGCCGGCCCCACTCGCCTCCCCCAGGGAGTCACGGCGATACCCGAGGCAGCGGCACCATCCCCGGCCCCCACCAGCCGCCTCCGCCCCAGCCCCGCATCAAAATGGAGGCGGTGCAGCTCCTCCCCCTTGTTTTTGTTCGGGCAGCCCGCAGATGGCCCCGCGCGGAGCGCTCCCTAGTAGGCCCGGCCGGTGAGGCGCCTTGGAGGGGTAAAATAGTTCGCTGCCAGCCGCCCACCCTTAGGGGTGCCCCGAGAGGGACAGTAAGTCAGGTCAGGACGCGACGTAAGCGCGCAGCATGGCCTCTGCTATAAAGAAAGCAGTGCGAAGCTAGGCTTCTCCGGAGAGCGGTCGAAGCCTCGGCGGAAGGAGCCAACGCCAAGGCGCATCACTCCTTTAAAGGGACCCAAGCACGGCGCCTCAATAGCCGCCAACTCGTTTCAAAACGTCCGCCCAAACCTGCCCCGTCTCTGATTGGCCCGCGCTCCGCCGCTGGTTATTGGCCAGCAGCTCCGCTTGGCCCCTCCCCTTTCACCTCCTCCGCCGAGGGTGTGTTGTTTACAGGCGGCGATTGGCCCCCGACCCAGAGATGTTCTGTCCGGATTGGCCGGGCCTGTTCTACCTCTGCCCCGCCTGCAGCTGCGGGCCTTAGCAACCGGCTGAGCCGGAGGGCAGGGGCTGCCAACGGTCGAGCCTCATCGGCGCTCGGCCCCGCAGCGACGGCTGCCAGACCCCGCGGGGCTCCTGAGCGCCACTACCACCCTCCCCGCTCTCTACAGGCATCATAAAGCGTCGCAATAAAGGATAACGACAAATCCTGTCCTGCTTCCCCGAGGGGACTGGAATGAGGTAGCTCAGCTCTCTCTAGTGCCCGACCCTTCCCCTCAGGCTGTTTGAGGGTTCAAAGTGCCCATCCGGGTTAAAAAAAACCAACCCAAACCACTGAAAAGTTGCAGACCAGTAGTCGACTTTATTTAAAGTCTGGTATTACAAAGTTTTTTAGCGTTTCTCTGCGCAATCACTGTCAGTGTGGAGCACGAATCCGAGGTCTGATGCTTCAGGTAGGAAGAAGGTGGCTCGTAACGCCGATAGCCGATGTCAGAGGCTGCAACCAAAGGGCTTCCCAGCCTGCAGCTTAACGGAGCCCCGATGACAAGATAAAACAGGATCTCACAAAACAAATCACCGTCTGGAGGATTTGTGGGGCTGTTTCAACACGTTCCATGTGCTGCTTCTCGTGGGCAAAGACAAAGGAACAAACGCCGGGCAAACCCAGCGAAACCGCAGCGGCTCGTGGTGTGTACATACTGGAGACAAAAGTCTGTGCTGGCGACTCCAACAGATTAGCGTTTGGCTTGATCTGGTCAGGTTCCACAGTCTCAGCAAACAGAAAACGTTCACTAAATGTCGCAGCTGGAAAAATAAGCTGCCTCCTCTACCAAACAGTCAGCAACGTTGCTATGCCAATCTCTATTTCTAGGCACAGTTCCTGTCTGCGCTGCCAGTGATGACAGCCAAGGATTTCTTCAAGTTTATTTTGATGACAAGAGCTCTTAGACTCCCATAAACATGCACAACTTTTCCCCAGGATGTTCCTGAGACAAGCCAGAGCTCTTGTAGGTACCACAGAATCATAGAATCAGCCAGGTTGGAAGAGACATCCAAGATCATCCAGGCCAACCTAGCACCCAGCCCTGTCCAATCAACCAGATCATGGCACTAAGTGCCTCAGCCAGGTTTTGCTTCAACACCTCCAGGGACAGCGACTCCACCACCTCCCTGGGCAGCCCATTCCAAAGCCAATCACTCTCTCTGCCAACAACTCCCTCCTAACATCCAGCCTAGACCCCCTCTGGCACAACTTCGGACTGTGTCCCCCCCTTTCTGTTGCTGGTTGCCTGGCAGAAGACACCAACCCCCACCTGGCTACAGCCTCCCTTCAGGTAGTTGTACACAGCAATGAGGTCTGCCCTGAGCCTCCTCTTCTCCAGGCTGCACACCGTCAGCTCCCTCAGCTTCTCACAGAGCTGTGCTCCAGGCCTTTCACCAGCTTCATTGCCCTTCTCTGGACACATTCCAGTATCTCAGCATCTCTTCTGAACTGAAGTCACAGCACCCTGCATGGATGAACAAGGCATAGTGACTGGGTTCTTTTTTTTTTTGGTGGGATAAAGACAGTTTTAAGTTCTGAGGTAAGAATTTTGGATCTTCTCTGTATTATGAGTATTAGGGAAAAAATCTTTCCTGCAAGAGTGGTCAGGCATTGGAACAAGTTGTCCAGGGAGGTGTTTAAGAAGTGCATAGATATTGCACTTCAGGATATAGTTTAGTGGTCGTTGTAGTTAGGTTATGGTTGGACTCAATGATCTTGAAGGTCTTTCCAATGTTAATGATTCTATGAACAACAATTACTGTTAATGGAGCTGACTTCAGACTGGCTCCTTAGAGTGATGTCATCTAGGGGATGCTGTCAAGGTGAGCCTCTGTTATCCAAATGCCCTTGGCAGTCACCACTTTCCCCCCCACACACACATTCTGAAATCATAGAATCATAGAATGGTTTAGGTTGGAAGGGACCTCAAGGATCATCCAGCTCCAACCCCCTGCCATAGGCAGGGACAGCTCCCACTAGAGCAGGTTGCTCAAGGCCTCATCCAGCCTGGCCTTAAATGCCTCCAGGGAGGAAGCATCCACAACCTCCCTGGGCAACCTGTGCCAGTGTCTCACCACCCTCACTGTAAAGAACTTCCTCCTAACATCCAGTCTAAATCTCCCCTCCTCCAGCTTAAACCCATTCCCCCTCGTCCTGACATTACTAGACCTTGTCAATAGTCCCTCCCCAGCCTTCCTGTAGGCTCCCTTCAGATACTGGAAAGCCACTATAAGGTGTCCTCGAAGCCTTCTCTTCTCCAGGCTGAAGAGCCCCAACTCTCTCAGCCTGTCCTCATAGCAGAGCTGCTGCAGCCCTCTGAGCATCTTCGTGGCTCTCCTCTGGACTCGCTCCAGCAGTTCCATGTCCTTCTTGTGTTGGGGGCTCCAGAACTGCACACAGTACTCCAGGTGGGGTCTGAGGAGAGCAGAGTAAAGGGGGAGAATCACCTCCCTTGCCCTGCTGGCCACACTGCTCTTGATGCAGCCCAGCACACGGTTTGCTGTCTGGGCTGCATGCATCTTGCTACCACAGAGATGGAGTGTGGATGATCCTCCTCCCACTGCTCTGCCAAGCCACATCATGGAACATGCATTTTGGTTTACCTAAACAGCAAAGTAAGTTCATTTTGTGAATACTTAGCATGACACTTCTAAAAATGTTAATTCTCACATCTCCTTCAATGCATACCTGGCTTTCCTTTTACTCATTTAAATCTAACACAACAATCTGCACAGTTATTTTTTATATATGATGTCATTTGAGAGGGGAAAATCTGTGATAGAACCTTGCCTCACTAGTGACACAGAGCTGTTGGAGCGAGTCCAGAGGGGGGCCACGAAGATGATCCAAGGGCTGCAGTACCTCTGCTATGAGGGGGAGCTGAGGTTGTTCAGCCTGGAGGAGAGAAGACTCCAGGGGGACCTCAAAGCTGCCTTCCATTAGCTGAAGAAAGGTTGGAGAGGGACTTTTCATAAGGGTGTTTAGCTATAGGATAAAAGGGAATGGTTTGAAGCTGAGGGAGGTCAGGGTCAGACTGAATCTTAGGAAGAAGTTCTTCAGTACGAAGGTGGTGAGACTCTGGAATAGGCTGCCCAGGGAGGTTGTAGATGCCTTCTCCCTGGAGATGTTCAAGGTCAGGTTGGATGAAGTCTTGAGCAGTCAAGTCTATTTGAGAAGCATCTCTGCCCTCAGTGAGGAGGTTGGAGTAGATGATCTCTGTGGTCCCTTCCAACCTGAGGCATTCTAGAATTCTATGAGCAGAAGGGCTCATTTTCTACACTGGGAGAGAACCATCCCTGTCCATCTTTGTCCATCTGTAATTAACTGATCTGTTGCAAAAAGCTGAGTAGGACTGAGAAAAAACTCAAACAGCCTGAAACTCCAAAGATCCCTGCTATAAGTGATGATCTCATCAGCTTTGGGACTATACACTGGGAAAATGAGTCTGCTCCCTGTGCTGTCTGGATTTGGCAGAACGACAAGGAGAAGTCATAGTAAGGTCTGCAAAAGAACATCTGGGTTTGGTGGGGTTTATTTTTCAGTTGTGCAAGTTTCATTTTCCTTCAATGCAGCATTCCTTTATGACGAGGGGAAGTGAGTATGAGAAGGAATGAGAAGTGTTCCCACTTCTCATTGTATTGTGAGAAAAGACAATTTATCTATTCTATTACATGGAATAGCAATTCCTTCCTGCCATTCTTTGGGACTCTAAAAGAGATAGAGACATTCCTTAGCTACAGATGCTGTAGCACTCATTATTTAGTTACAGTGAGGAGAGCCTTTGAGAGGGGAATTCTTGAGTTATGCTGATCCAGAAGACTGGTGTGAAACCAACAATAAAAGGAATTAAACCTGGAGGAAACCCCATCTGCAATCTTTTTGAATCTTAAGGCAAGCAAAGAAACTGGTGAGAGGCCTGGAACACAGCCCTGTGAGGAGAGGCTGAGGGAGCTGGGGGTGTTTAGACTGGAGGAGGCTCAGGGCAGACCTCATTGCTGTCTGCAACTACCTGAAGGGAGGCTGTAGCCAGGTGGGGTTGGTCTCTCCTGCCAGACAACCAGCAACAGAACAAGGGGACACAGTCCCAAGTTGCACCGGGGAGGTCTAGGCTGGATGTTAGGAGGAAGTTGTTGGCAGAGAGAGTGATTGGCATTGGAATGGGCTGCTCAGGGAGGTGGTGGAGTTGCCATCCCTGAAGGTGTCCAAGCAAAGCCTGGATGAGGCACTTAGTGCTATGGTCTAGTTGATTGGACAGGGCTGGGTGCTAGGTTGGACTGGGTGATCTTGGAGATCTCTTCCAACCTGGTTGATTCTCTGATTCTCTAAAAGGTTTATCCTGAAGCCTTAACCTCTGCAAGAGAAACTTTAAGCTAAATAGCAGTATTTGCTGTCACCAGTGAGACTGTTCTGTGCCATCAAGTGGAATTGGTATCATTTTAAGTAGCCTTCCAGTATGGCTTGGGAGAACTCGTCCTGGCACATCCACACAGCAATTCAGCAGGAATAGTTATGGATGGGTAACAGCTGTGTATTGCCTGGCAGGTGGTGATATCAGAGGTGGTAATTGGGCCTTGTGACATGTGGATTTCCAAACTGAAACAGGCTTACAAACCCTCGTGCTGAAAGGACAGGTGGTAATTAACACTCTCGACACAAGCAGTCTGCCCACTTGGCAACTGGACACCCAGGTAAGAACAATTAGGTTCACTCAGAACAATAGTTTCCTTTCAACCACTTAACCAAAGAGCTCCACACGCCTTACAGCCACTAATTAATCCAAGTGCCTCACTGCTATACCATTATAGTGGTGAGGAGGAGGACAGCAGCACCAGGAGAGTGGCAGAGCTCAAAAGGGGAAGGTAGAAGTTACAGAGCTGTGACTATTTCTCTTCCCCTAAGACCACACTGCTGCTGCATGATGATTAGGGACTTAGCAGCTAATACTGGAGAGGAGGGGGAAATGTGTCAAGTTTGGCCAACATCCTTAAGTTTTCTGCCACGATGGAAGAGAGAACAGCTGATGTGTGAATTAGCATTTGCTTCAAGCATAATTCAGGCTGATGCGAGGAGATGAGCGAAGTATCAAACATCAAGAGAGCCTGCATCAAATGAGATTAGCCCTAGAATCCTCTTCCCCCCCTCGAGAGCTGCTTATTCTTGCCTAACTCCTTAAGAGGCATCATATGAGAAAGAAAAAATAAATCTCTGTGATAATTAAAAAGGATGATTTGGGAGTTGGGTGTTTTCCATTTAACTGAGGGGACTAAAAGTAATGTGGGCTTTTCTTCACCGGGCCTTTTGTGTGGGAACAAGGCCAGGAGATTAAATGATTCATAAATCTGCTGGAATGTAAAACTTGTTCCCCTGCCAGCAGCCCCCAAAGGTGAGGGGCATCCGATCTCCTCCTGACTGTCCCCATTGGCACAGCTCCTGTTCTCAGTGCAGAGGAGTGTAATTTCACACTTTTCACCTTGTGGAAGTCGGTCAAGTTCAGGACTCATAAATAAATGAATTTATGCCGATTTATTCACTGCTTCCTAAAAGATGGACTGAGAGTGGGGCAATGCTGATCAAGGATTCAAGTAAATAGGAGGCTGGTGCTGGGGAAAAGGCTCACCTGCAACAAGAACACAAGCCAGGAGGAGCAGTGACAGAGTACAGACACTGCCACTGTGGTGACCACACCCCGAGTTCAAAATAGCTGTTGAAATGAAATGGGAAGGGAGGCTGCAGGGAAAAAAAAAAAGAAACCCATCTTGTTTGCTCAGGAGAAGGGAGCTATACTTAGCAGGAAGTATTTTGAGCTGACAAGACCCAAACACAAATCAATGGAAACTTAGGAAGTTTAGGACAGCCCATAAGCTGTTAGAGATTGGGCTTTTTTTGTCTTGCTGCTGCAACATGTGGCCAACTAGCACAGAAATAGCATCCTCCAGCATTAATGGCTAGGTGAGAGGAACTCCCATGACAAGAGGAAGGCTCACCACGAAGAAAAAATGCAAGTTAGCCTATGGAAGACAATTTATAACAGGCTGTTGTGCATGGCTTTGTTTTGCCAAAGCAAAATTTACATGTTTTTTTGGTGGGCATCCAGAAAAGCTCTTCAGAGGCATTCAAAGAGGGAGCCTGGGATTGCCTCTGGGTCGCTGGGCTCTTGCTGATTGCAGGGCATCTTCAGCCAAGTGTTTTGGGGACAGGACAGAGACATATTAGAGATATCTAAAGTCCTAAAATGAGGCATTCATTTAAGCTGGTATAAAGCTGCCAGGTACTGATACAAAGCTACTGTATTTATACCCTTATATTGCTGTAAGTACCCCTACACCAGCACATCAGAGTCCTGGGAGAAAAGGAATTGTGCCTGGATAACTTCAATCACAAGGTTTCCTAGCATAAAGAAGGCAAACCTACAGCTAACCACCATGGGAGCAGCCTCAGACTCCTAGAGGAGAAGAAATGTTGTTGTGAAGTGCCGGAGATGACAACTTCAGACCTCTATTTTCACTGCCTTGATTAACATTTGGTCTGTTTTCGTCTCCTTTGTGCTGTTTTAATGCAGTATTCTCCTCCTTACCTGTTTAGTCTTGTCTCTTCAGAGTTACTTTTGACATTAAACTGTCTCTGGAGGCATTTCTGACGACAGAGCAACCTAACTTCTGACTCCCAGAGGAGGTTACTAGAAGAGATCAAAAAGTCCTTTGGAAAACAAACATTTTCTAGATGTTCTTATTCCTCATAGAGTAGCTGGCATAAAGCACAGCTAAGAACTGAATTTCTCGTACTGATAAAGTCTTGAAGGAAATTCCAAGGCTTGATTGAGAACTGTCACAGACCCAAAAGGATTCTCTCCCAGAAATCACACTGTGGATAGGCCCCTACCTATTACTTCATGGCCCATGTACAGTGTGCTGGTAACCACAGAGATCCACGATCCTCAGTGCCAACAGAGTGTGAGGAACTGGCTGGAGAGTGAACAGTGTTCTTCAGAAAGCCTGGTTCCCTGCCTGTGTTGTTATGAAGACCTTTCTCCACACACAGCTGGGAGGATCTAGAGAGGTGTTAAAGAGCTAACTGCTTGCAAACACAGTGTCCAACGCAACCTACTTTTGGAACATCATAAGATCTTGTTTTGGAGACCTTGAAAATGGCTCTGGCATGAGAAGAGGAAGGGGGAACTACAACCCCCAAGCTCGTGCAAACCCTCACGTAAAGAGGGTGAGGAGGGGACAGCACCCATGGATGACTTCACCAGTGCCACGTCAAGAATATTTGCAGTTTTGCTGCTTACACATTGTTGCTGCCCCACCTTGTTCAAATTCCACTCACTCTGCTCTGAGAAAAAGGAAGGGGCTAGGAAAGATTCCAAATCTGTGACACATTTCATAACTTACTCAGTGATTACAAATATTCTTTAAACTAGAGCAGGGTAGGTTTAGGTTGGACACAAGGAAGAAGTTGTTTACAACAAGAGTGGTAAAATACTTGAACGGGTTGCCCAGGGACATGGTTGAGCTGTGTCCCTGAGGGCATTCAAGATCAGACTCAATGTGGCCTTGAGCAGCCTGATCTTTCTGGAGGTGTCCTTGCTGAGTGGAGTGGTATTGGACAAGATCCACTTTGAGGGTCCCTTCCAACCCAATGCAATCTGTGAGTCTGAATTCATCGTTTCTGCACTGGGTGGGTTTAGGTGTTCTTTGTATTGATCCTCTTGCAGGTCTTTTGCCAGCCAGCTCAGTGTCACTGATTTCCATCACAGCTGTTGTCAGAAACCTCTACTGCACCTTCAAGTCTACTCAAACCTCCCTTCCTGCCTTTTTTTTCACCAACACTATGGGATGCCTATAAGAATTTTCTGTAGGGAGGTGCTACAGGCAGTATTTACAATGAAGCAGGCCCAGTTTTGATCTAACTGATGTTGTTGCGCAGCCAGGGCAATCTTTGAGAAGCCAAGGGAATGAGCAGTGTGCTTGGGTGCTTTTATGGCAATAATTTGCCTTTGCTGCAAGTTAAATTGCCTGAAAGGAAGCTCTCTGTTTCAATAACCTTGTGCTTGTCTAAGCGTGACCATGCAACTAGCAGTTTGCTGAAAGGTCTCTTTTAATAACTATTTGTTACTCTGGAAGGTGAGTTTCATTCACTGGGTGTTTTTGTCACTTATTTCAAGTGGGTTCCTTTATTTAATTGACAAGATAATTCCAGGCAGTGTTGTACTTAAGGCTTTTTAAAGGATTCTTTTAGGAAGGTAGCTGTGCATAATTTTCAGAAGGCATTTTCAGAATCAGAGGGACTCTGCATAAATGGAATTTAAATAAGTCATTAAAAGTTAAACCAAGAATAAAAGAGCAGTCACCTTTCTGACAGCAGAACCAGGCAGCTGTTGAGTAAAATGATTTACTGGGAGGCATTCAGTTTGGAGGGCTGGGAATGGATATTTTCTGTGGATTTTTAGATCCAACGTGGTGCAAATCCACTGTGGATGATTTGGATTAAACATTAAGAGGCTAACGGATGCTGCACAAAGCCTCCGTGAAACAAAAGGGAGATAGTTCCATCTTGATTTCTGGGTTTTAATCAGGCAATGAAAGAGCTGATCCTAGAATCATAAAAGCACAGAATCATTGTGATTGGAAAAGACCTCTAAGGTCAGTCAGTCCAATCATCAACCCAACACCAGCATGGCCATCAAACCATGGCCACGCCTTTCTTGAACACCTCCAGGGATGGGGACTCCACCACATCTCTGGGCAGGGCAGCCTGTCCCAATCCCTGGTCACTCTTGCAGCAAATAATTTTTTCCTCATCTCCAACCTAACCCTCCCCTGGCACAATATCAGTCCAGTTCCTCTCTTTCTATCACCCAACACGAGGGAGAAGAGACCAACCCCACCTCACTGCAACCTGCTTTCAGGGACTTGTAGAAAGAACTGATACTGTAGAGGGAGCTGATACCTGGCTGCTAAGAGATGACACAACAAGTCACACATTGCCTCATCAGCTGGGAGCAGAACCCCTGCCTTCAGTAGCAGCCAGTGACAAATTTCTGGCCACCAGTCAGAAATCCTCCCTCACTTTTCATCCTACTGCTCTTTGCCACGTTACCAAAGACATTCCCAACTCCTTACACTCTGGCTTCTCCCAGGTTATCCACTCTGAAATACAACAGGCTGCAACATTTCAGTAACCACACCTTCTAATCACCCAGGCTTAATCTGAAAGCCTCAAGAGATGAAAAATCCCTTAATTATCTAACATGCTGTGAACAAAATACATCTCTTTGTCCTATCCCAGGGTGTCTTCAATTTACCTTCTTGAAAGTCTTTTGCTCAGACTAATTTCTTCAGGGCAGTGTCTTTGATATTTGCATGAGGATAACCATTAACTGCAAACTATGTCAACCTGCATACCAACCCTGTATCAGCATGACTGGCATAAATTATCACAGACTGAAGGGTTTTTCCAACTCTAAGTGTAAAAAAGTCACCCCTCAACTCTAGTGGATTGCTTCTTCTTACTCAAATAACTAGCAGTTGGAGTTCTGGAGGTCTCACAGAGTCTGCCAATCTTACTCCATTTTCCCATGCCAGAAATGGAATATTCCTTTATTCCCCCTCTCCTTTCTTTCCAAACAATAACTATGCTTTAGCAATTCCATGTCCACTGGTGCATAATGTCCTTCTCAGAACTCCCAATCATAATTTATACTTTGCTTCACAAGATTAATTGCTCTGTGCTAGTGTGAAGAGAGATGTACAAATTTCCATGAGCAGTACACCACAGATGTTTTCCAAGTAACAGCTGCAGGAACAATTCCAGAATAGCTCTATCTTAAGCCACCATGTCCAAGCACTCTTGGTACTTGCCAGAAGAAATAAGTCAAATGTGCTTTCTCAAATGTACAGTCAGTAGGTAACTTTGCCTGTCTACCTGGGTCTAACTCCAGGGTTCACACTTCTTTAACCTCATATTTAGGATCACATATCACACAGTTCCCTAAATACTCACAGAGCATACAGAACATCCTCCAACACCTTGCCTGATCTGTGCCTGCTCTCCTCCTGCTGTCACTGCAGCCCATAGCCAAGCTGTTGTTTTCTTTAGAGGAAAAGAAAAGGCAAGCCTCAGCAGCAGGGATTCCAGAGGGAGGACAGGACACCGAGGTAGCCAGCTGAGTACCAAGTGCCGAGTAGCAAACAGGAGTGTGTGTCACTTATGAAACCTGCAGCCTTGCTTCCATCCAAAAGTGCATCACCAAACGTGACCCTAAAGTGCAAGTCACTCTGTCAGCGCTGCCTCATCCATTCCAAAGGCACTGTATACAGGTGGCACAAGAAATAGTACACATCAGGCCAGATGATAAATCCCTACAATGCTGATACAAGCTCTCCAGGACAGGAAATATCAGATTACAGATGATGATGTCTACAGTCAAGTATAATCACAGTCAGATAATTAATGTGAACTACCTTTGAGCAGTCACATGGAGAAAAGAAAGGAATTGTTATGTTCTGTAAAGAAAATAAAGCAAGAAAACCTGTATTAAACGAGCCAGAGAGGGGGAATTTGTAAGATGCTGTTACCTTTTCTCCCTTCCTGAAGACCATGCTTGCTGTAGCTGAAATCTTGCTGGAGTAGGTGTGCTGAAGGACACACAGCTCTCATTGCCTTGATTTACCTTGATTTTTGTCCCCATCCACTCGCCCATCATCTTCCTTCCAATGCAACGTGGAAAACTATTTAACCTCATTTAACTTTGAAATTAGCCCTGCTCTGAGCAGGAGTTTGGCCTGGAACACCTCCAGAGGCCCCTTCCAGCCTCAATTATTCTTTGATTTTATGACTATTTATTGCAGTTAACACCTCTGTGTTTACAATGCCCATTTACTTATTGATCTTGGATGGTTAAAGGAGGCAATTTTCTGCCCCTCCTGTGCTGCCATATCGCTGCTCTGCTTTGCTTCAAGGACTGTTAAGAAAAGCCATAAGAAATGCTATTGCAGTTTAGGAAGTGATTCAAGAAAGCACATCAAATCAAATCAGGTTAGATAAGAATTAAGCTTCATGGCAGATGATGACTGCTTGAAAGGACTTTTATGAAGATTTGGCACATTTCTATCCTTTAGAATCATAGAATACCAGAATAGTCTGGGTTGGAAGTGACCTCCAAAGGTCATCTGGTCCAACCTCCCTGCAAGCAGCAGGGATCTCTTCCACTAGAGCAGGTTGCTCAGAGACTTATCAAGCCTGACCTTGATTATCTCCAGAGACAGGGCCTCAACTCTCTCCCTGGTTAACCTGTTGCAGTGTTCCTCATGGTGCAGAACTTGTTCCTAACATCCAATCTAAATCTCCTCTCATTTCAAACCATTTCCCCCTATCCTGTCCCTGCAGGCTTTGCAAACAGTCCCTCTACAGCCTTCTTGTAGCCCGCTTCAGGTACTGGAAGACTACTCTAAGGTCTCCTTGGAGCCTCCTCTAGGCTGAACAGTCCCAGGATGCAACTGGCCACCTTCTTATCCACCAGAACTCTCAAGTCCTTATCCACAGGGCTGCTTTCTATCACCTCAGCCCCCAATCTGTACTGATAGTAAGGATTGTTCCAACCCAGGTGCAGGGCTCTGCACGTGGTCTTGTTGAACCTCATAAGGTTCACCTGGGCCCACCTTTCCAGCTTGTCCAGGGCCTTCTGCATGACCTCCTGTCCCTCTACAGAATATCAAGAGCGCCACTCAGTGCCATCTGTGAACTTGCTGATGGTGCTCTCAATCCCACTGCCTATAGCATTGGTAAAAATATTAGTACTGGTCCCACTATGGACCTCTGAGGGACACCACTTGTCACCAATCTCCATCAGGACTTTGAGTCATAAAACGGCCTCTGAATGTGACCATCCAGACAATTCCTTATCCACTGAACCGTCCACCCATTGAATCCACATCTCTCCAACTTGGCAAGCAGGTTGTTGTGGGGGACTGTGTCAGAGGCTTTGCAGAAGTCCAGGTCAAAAAAAGATTTGGATACAGTTAAAGGAAGAAAGATTCTTCCCCCCCACCCTCTGCAGTAATTTGGATTCAGGCAGGTAGATCTTCTAGAGGAGCGAAAATGAAGGAGAAATGTGCATGAAACAGTGTCAGCTAGCTGTTCCACTGCATCATCCATACTGCCATGCTAAAAGGGGAAAACTGGGAATGCTGCAGAGGAGGAGACACATTCCTGTCTGCTGTTGGTTCTCTGCCCTGTTGCAACACGAGTTTCTGACTAGTCATTGGGACTTTCAGAAGAATGATTGATTTACAGGTGAGGGACACAGTCTGAAGGTTTTCCTGTCACCAAGGTAAATGGAATAGGTTTGGAATCGATGAGAACATTTTGCAAGGAGTAAAGCAAACTACAGAAAACAAATGTCCTTGTTGAGAAGAGCACATTATTTAGGCAAAACAAATCAGGTAGACAAGTGAATTTCCTGCCTGCAGTTCTCTCCACATTAATCAATGAGTGTGATAGAGGTACTTTATTTACTAAACTGAGGCATGTAGGTCACTCTTCTGATGAAAGCAGAAGTGTGTCTCTGTGTTGGGAACAGCTTTGAGGGAATCTTCTTTGGCTCACATAGCAGAGTATGTTTCCCTAGTAGATAATTGATATTCCTGCTGTGAGGAGGGAGTTGTGAGGGGCCGTTGGAAAGCAGCCTGCTAACAGCTATGATGTCCTAAGAGGCTGTGGAGATGTTCCACTTGATCTGGTGCTCCTGGGATTCAGCTTGTGGGGTTTTCTGATGGCAACAGACTCAATTCTGCAGACTTACAATCTACCTGAGACGGCCTCTCCCTGCATGACAGCTGATAGCTTCTGATAAGGGAGAGCACTAAACCTGACAACTGACTTAAAAGAGAGCAGATTGCACAATCCACGAGTTGGTGACTGTGCTTGCTGCACTGTTTCTGTTGTCTCTATCAAATATGGATTCATGTAGCTGAGACACTTGGGTGTCCAGGCTATTTTATTGTGCTATTAAGCCTTTTTTCCCTAAGGCTAACAAGTATCTGGACAAGGAATTCATGTTGCTTTTTGATCTCCTCATCTGTTTTGGGAAAAGTAAGCCAACACAGAGTACTTTGGAAAGGGATCTTGCTTGCTGCTAGTCCCTCTCACTAGACAGATGCTTCTTCCTCTTCTGTGCCAGGACAACAACTTAGCTTCAGTTTCACGCATGGAACAGCTGAATTCCGCTTGTGAAACTGAAGCCAGGGTTCATCTGTCCAGCTGAAGTGGAAACCTACAATTTAAGATGGCAGAAATGAAGGACACTGCATCTAGTTTCTTCTTTTCCTTTGCCACATACTTCAGAAGAGATTGGATTTATTTTTTTCAAAGGGTAATTTATTATTGCCTGTAAGAAGCAGCATAGCTAATCTACTTACCAGGTACAACAGCCACGGCATTTGTATGGACTGACTTCCATGCTGCTTACTTGGAAGATCAGCATCCCACTGAGTGCTTCCTTGCACAGAAAGGCTAAGATTTGCCAAAATCAGGAGTGACTTTGGAAAATTCACTTTTCACAAAGGTCAAAGCTCAGTGGTCAAGCTCATTTCATTCCTCTCTGAGAGTTCCTGCCAGCTGATGATTTTTATTTGATGAGCACTGAGCTCATCACTGATTTTTATTTGATGAGCACTTAATCCCAGAAAGCTGGGCAAAGCCTTCTCAGGTAATTTCACCATCATTTATCATTTTGTTAGGATTCTCCTCATTTCCTTCTGTTGCTTTTCCCAACATTCCACAATACTGTTTTGCAATTTTGCCTCTAGACAAAGAAACCTGTGTCAGTTTCTCTGCAGCTTTGCGAAAACCACCTCCTGAGAACCTGTTTTAATTCCAGGCTCTGAAAAATAGGAGTTCCCTCTAAGAAAAGGAGCCTTTCTGAGCCCTGAGGAGAGCTCAGTGAGATATTTTTTTCAGTTCTATCAGCACACACATCTCTCCTGATTGCTTTAGGAGCACTCAGATGCTTCTACGAGGGTTTCCTCCACCGAGCTCAGCCTGCCTATTCACCACATCTGATGTCTGAGATGGGCCTGGAAAAGATGAGTAGGGATTTTTCATTTGTTTAAAAAGTTTTTTCTGTGTTCTGTTCATAAAACCAAGATCATTTGGGTCCTTCACTACAGGAAAGACATTGAGGTGCTGGAGCATGTCCAGAGAAGGGCAACCAAGCTGGTGAAGGGCCTCGAGAACAAGGTTGGTGAGGAGCAGCTGAGGGAGCTGGGGGTGTTTAGTGTGGAGGAGGCTGAGGGGAAAGCTCTCTACAGCTCCCTGAAAGGAGGTTGGACTCTTTTCCCTAGTCAGAAGGAGAGGCAATGGCCTGAAATTGTACCAAGGGAGATTTAGGTTGGAGATGAGGAAAAAAGAGTGGTCAGGGATTGTCACAGGCTGCCCAGGGAGGTGACAGAGTCCCCATTGCTGGAGGTGTTCAAGAAAGGTGTGGCCATGGCACTTGGGCACATGGTTTGTTGGCCAAGATGGTGTGGGTTGATGGTAGGACTCTATGATCAATATTGCCTTCTCTGGGCTGATCAAAACTCACTTGCTACATACAAGATCTCGGGTTAGCAATAAATGAGATAAGTGATACAGTGATCAGAGTCAAAGCACAACCAGAGGAATAGCAAGACCTACTCTGTCACACTCATCTTGACCAGCCAAGTGCAAGCAGCAGCTGTCATGAAAAGTCTGCATGTCTCTGGCCCCTTGGGACAGTCAAATGCATTACAAAATACTTTGATTTAGCCTCACAACCAAGCTGAGAAGAGGGTCAATTTATCCTCATTCTGAAGTGGCTGGCTGCAGACAGATCTGAACTCAGCAAGTGTTTGCCCGCACTGGACTTTGTGTGCACCCAAGTTGGGTGGATATGAAAAGAAGAATTAACCTTTGCATCTGTGGGTTTAACTGGCCAAAAGTCAGGCAGCAAGCAACGCCTGGGTCTCTCCACAGCAGAACCCAGAGCCAAACCACAACACCATCTGGTTCTCGCTCTGCAGGGTACTTAAACAGCACAGATAAAAATGTCTGCTGCAAGGATACACAACCTCCCCTTTTCCACGTGCTGGGATTTGGCTTTGAATCCTCTGGTGCCTCTTCTCTCCCTCTGCCCAGTGGTAGAAACATGAGAATTGTATAACCCAAGAGGCAGGTACCACAAATTCCTTCTGGGGGGGGGTGGGGGTGTTCCTGTTCCACTAAAGTGGCTCTCTCTGATCTAGTATTTACTGGTTTGTCACCTCCCTAGAGCCCAGGCTGAGTCCCTGCATGCAGAACACCTGCTTGTGCTGGTTGCAGTGGCCTTCCTCCAGGTGTACTTCATTGCATTCAGCAGCTTCATGTTTTTTCTAGGTTTAATACTGCATCTTTTGCTTTTGTTTTTGGGCCATAGGCCCAAACACAGAGAGCTCTTGTTGGTTGCCTCCATCTCCTTCTCAGCAGTCTCTCCAAATCTCTTGGCTTGGCAGACACTCATGGCAACCTGCCCTAGCCCTCAGCTGCTCTGGGCACATGCTGTGCCTTTCTTCTCAGTACATGTACCACTGTGCTGTTATTTTGATGTCTGGGTGGTTATGCCCAGACCTAGACCACCTCCTGCATAGGTTTGAAATGGTCCTGGAAGACCTCACCTTCAGCTGACCACCTGCTAAGACAGTCTGGCTGCTCCAAGGTCCTTCCTGCTCCAGGTGACTCACTTCTCAGTCTCCAGGATTTCCTTCACAAGAAGGATAGATTCTACCTCTGTACTCAGCACTGGGGAGGCCACACCATGCATCCTGGGTTCAGTTTTGGGCCCCTCACTATGAAAAGGACATTGGGGTGCTGGAGCAGGCCCAGAGAAGGGCAAGGTCCCGGTGGCAAGTCTGGAGAACAGGTCTGGTGAGGAGCAGTGAGGGAAGCCAGGTTGTCCAGCCTGGAGAAGAGAAGGAGGCTGGAACCAGGATTCAAGTTTCTTCTCCCAAGGAGCAAGCAATAGGACAAGAGGGAAAGGCCTCAAGTTGCACCAAAGGTTTAGGTTGGACACATGGAACAATTTCCTCCCTGAAAAGGTTGCCAAGCCTGTCTCAGGCTGCCAAGGGCAGTAGTGGAGTCCCTATCCCTGGGGGGATTTAAAAGCCATGCAGATGTGGTGCTGAGTGACACAGTGTAGCGGTTACCTGGAAGTGCTGGTTAATGGTTGGGCTGGATGATCTGAAAAGTCTCTTCCAACCCAAACAGTTCCAGGATTCTATGACTCAGTAGCTGTCTAGTTTTTTGCCCTACTTTCTACTCAGTTGGGTGCCCCCTCAACTGTCTCTCCCTACTGCTGCTGAGGACAAAGGACCATAATCAGATGTGTCCAGCTGGGGGCATATTCAGCACAAGATGAATAAAGGGCACTCTGTTGGGGGATGTTAGCACTAGAGCCTCTTGCCAAACCACCACTTCCACAGCATGCTGCAGGGAGGATGTGCTGCACCGCCTCAGCCTCCCAGCACTGACTCGACAAACGTTCTGGGAAGGGCCCTGATGCGAATCCCTTGGGCAAACAGCTGGGATGTGCAGGAACTGCTGTAGATGTGGGAGTGGAACCATCTTGGGACAATGTTGGTCAGACCTCCAGCAACAACTTCCCAGACAGGAGAGTCAGCTTGATTATTTTCACTTGGTCACTGCCACAAACCACCAGTGGACCAACTGATGGAAAAGACTTTGAGCAACCTGGTCTAGTAGAGGGTGTCCCTGCAGGGGAGGGGGCAATTAGATGATCTTTAAGGTCCTTTCCAACCCAAACCATTCTATGAGTCTGAACCCCTACAGCTTAGACTTAAATACTGAGCCTTGAACACAGAAACCCAAAAGAATCAGAATACAACTGGGAAAACACAGATTAAATTCCAGCAGGGCTTGCCCTTCTCTGCATTTTCTTAGTTCTGAAAAGCATATCCAAGACAAAAGTAGAAAGAATGGAAGGGAGCAGCACCCAGCAAGTTCAGATTTGGAAAGCAAATCACCCTATGCCCAGAGAAGTTTGGTTGCTGCAGAAAAATACAGCACTTTGGTCTTAGAAGATACTAAAGAAAGGATTGGAACAAGCTTATGGCAGCTGAACTTTTATCAAACCGATTCAGAGTTAATTTGTCAGGAAATAAGGGGTTAAAAAAAGGCTTCTGGCAGCTGAACTTTTATCAAACCGATTCAGAGTTAATTTGTCAGGAAATAAAGGGTTAAAACAAGCTTCTGACAGCTGAACTTTTATCAAACCGATTCAGAGTTAATTTGTCAGGAAATAAAGGGTTAAAACAAGCTTATGGCAGGTGAACTTTTATCAAGCTGATTCAGAGTTAATTTGTCAGGAAATAAAGGGTTAAAAAAAGCTTTTGACAGCTGAACTTTTTATCAAACCGATTCAGAGTTAATTTGTCAGGAAATAAAGGGTTAAAAAAGGCTTTTGACAGCTGAACTTTTATCAAACCGATTCAGAGTTAATTTGTCAGGAAATACAGGGTTAAAACAAGGCTTCTGACAGCTGAACTTTTATCAAACCGATTCAGAGTTAATTTGTCAGGAAATAAATAGAAGGGGGGAAAAGGATCTGTGCTGTCTCTGCACATGATTTATGTCACTGTGCTTATTATCTCTAGGGGAAATCCTCCTTTGTGCGCTATCTGAACAGCTCATAACGAGAGATACTGGAAGGAGTTTAAAGAGAGCGAGTTGCCTTCGCTCTGAACTCCTTGCTTTTATCTGTTCGTTTCAACCTCTAGTGGCATAGCAAGGTCCTGTCACTCATCTTCACCGTGCCAGGCTTTCCATACCAAGTACTTATCCCCTTTCTGGGCTTTTTTTAAATGACACACACCTCTGATACCTTTAAAAAAAAAAGAGAAATATTTCTGTTGAAAAAAAATTAAATTGAACACTCACAAGTTTCGTTGTCCAGGTCTTAACTCAAGCAGACAAAAGGAACCAATGGAGCTGGGAGAACATCTTGGGCTTCCCTGGCACTTCAAGCATCTTCTGCCATGTCAGTAGGACTCAGAGTCTGCCATCCGGAAGCCCACCTGCAGGCTTTTGCTCTGGGGAAGGGCCTAAGGAAGTAAATAAAGACTAATCCTTGTTTTCATAGGTAAATAAAGAGTAAACAGGGCAAATCCCGGGGCGGGAGCGGGGACCGGGAGGTCTCTCCCAGCAAACAGCGCGGGAGACACGATAAGGACATCAAAGCAAGCAGAGCCTGACACCTTTGCTGAACAAGGAGATGGCTGTATATAAATGCCATATTCCTTCGTGTTTTAAATGAAACTTTAGTCATGAGCTGCTTACTACCACAGTCACTGCGGGGGAGCTAGCTTAAACTTCCTCCGGCGCCGGGGATGAAGGAAGGCGCAGACAGGCGTCACGGCCGCTCACATCTCCACTCGCCGAGGAGAGGCGTGCGGAGGACGGCGGTGCCCAGCCAGCCAGAGGCACAGGGCTCCGCCATAGCGGACGCCTGGCAGCAGCGCCCACTCAGCCCCAGCACGAAGGCAGAGGCCATCGCCTCCCGCCCGTACTTATAGCCGCGCATGCGCCGCGCATGGACGGCGGTGAGACGCTTCGCGGCGCTACTCCGCGCGATCATTCCGCTGAGCGCCCCGACGAAAAAGAATCCTCTCTCCCTTTACCTTCCCTGCTGCCCGCCGCGCCGCCCCCTACCAGCGAACAGCGAACCGTGTGCTCGCTGGCGGCGGGAGGGCGAGAGGGAGGAGCGAACAGGGAGACGGAGGCGAGCCCCGCCACTCACTGTCCCCGCCCCGGTGGTGCCGGAGCCGGCGGGCGTCCCGCCCGCGCAGGAGGCGGGAATGGGCTGAGGGGAGGCGCGGCGGCCGGCGCTTCTTTCCCTCCCCTGCTCCCCCGCGGGAAGCGGCTGGCTGCGGGCTGCCTCTCGCTCCCCCCCCTTCCCTTTTCGTTTTTATTTTGTTTTACCCCCCCCCCCCCCCCCATCGCGGCGGCGGCGGCGGCGGCCCGCCTTTCCCTCCCCGATCCCTTCCCTCCTTTCCCCTGTCGCCGCTGCCCCGCCATGGCGACATGAGCCCGCCGGCCGCCGCCGCCGCCGCAGCTGCCCCGACTATGGGGCCCGCAGGGTGCTGAAGCGCCGCGGAGGAGCCCCGCCGCCGTCGCCCCGTCATGGGGTGCTGATGGCCGGGCCCCGCCGGGCACCCCGCCGCCGCGCAGGGGAGGTGAGCAGTGAGGGGGGAACGGGGAGAGAGGGGACGAGGGCGGGAGGTCCCAGCTGGGGAAGGGGGTGCAAAGCACCGGGAGGGTGTGTGGGTGCGGGGGTGCATCTTGCAGACGGTGCAGTGTATGTGCCCGGGCGCTCTGCATCGCTTCTCTGCTGGTGTTGAAGGTGAGCAGTGCACGCCGCGCCCTCCTCTGCCCCCCTGTCCCGTCGCTGCTGTGTCTGGCCGATCTCTGTCTAGGCAGTACTGGTGCCTGGGGCTGGCCCGTGTCCTGTGTGCCCCTTTCCACGTTTGGGGGCCAAGCAGCGCATCTGTGCCCCAGGTGTGACTTCCTGTCACAGCGCTGGGCCAAGCGTCTCTTTGTGGCGCACATAATTGGGGTTTTTTGTTCTGTTGTCTCGGTGCACTTCACTTGCAGAGATGGGCTGCGCTCTCCTCCCGTCCGTCTTTGCCCTCCCATCTGCCATCGCAAGAAATTTCCTTCAAAGAAGAGCGGCATTGTGTGCTAGAAATCTATCTCCAACGGGGTGAACTCAAAAAGAATGAGGTTACCAGCACTTATTTCATGCTGGTGGTAGAAAGCAGCAAAAAAAAAAATCCCCTTCAGAACTTGGAACACGGCAAAACCTGTTCCCTTATGCTCCCCTTTTGACCCTGTGAAGGAGTAAAAGAACAATCCTGCATTCTCCTGCCCTTAAAAATAAGGGTGTTAGAAGCCAGACTATTTCAGACTTGAATTTGAAAGTGCTTTCCAGCATCCGCCTTTGTGTGCTTCCAAACTGTTCCTTCCGTGGTGTGCTGCACCAGCCTCTGCATGGCACAGCTCCCTTTAAAGACAGAAGGGTGAGATTCGTTTAAACTAATTAAGCTGAGCAGAATGCATGATATGGTGGTGAAACTCTACTTTCTGCAGCCTCTCCCACCTTTTCCCTGGCAGATGTAGCTGTGTCCCCCCCTTGCCCCACCCCTGGGGCCAACCCCCTGGCTAGGGCTGTTATTTCTGCCCTGATTTAAACCTGTGGAGCCCAGGTTTTGCAAGGTGAGGCTGGGGAGGAGTTTGCTTCTCCAAAACTGAATCACAGCGTTTTTCCCTTGTCTCGAGGGTTTGAGTTTGGATCTCTGCAAATGATTCAGGTTTGTTTTTAAAGTAGTTTGGCTGGGGGACGGTGTGGTCTGATCTGTGTCTGCACAGACCTTGGCGTGAGATGTGGAAAGCTGATCTTTTGGCTTCTCCCCAGCAGGAACTGAGCTTTCACAGGGTGCATATATATGTATATATATACACACACACTTCTAATCATCCTTCACTCCTCATTAAAACTTGTGTCTAGTTAGGTACAACAGAACTGATCTTAGACTCACTGTTCACTGTATCCATTCTGTATCCTTACTTAGCTTTGTTTGCTCTGGGTCCTTATTTAAAAACACTTTGACATCACCTCTATCATTTCATGATAAAAGCTTTGCTTTATCAGGACACTCTCTACAAAAAAAGTCCTGCTTGGTGGATGTCTTGATTTGTATCTCGAATGTCCCAGGACTGCAGCTGGCTGTTGATTAGATACCGTGAGCAGAGCAGCCCTCCCACGAAGTGTTTTCTGCTCCAGTCTCATCATCAGCCCTTTCTGGATACAGCTGAGGGCACTGACCAGCCTGAGCTGTGCTGGGTGCTGGCTAGTCACAGTATCTTCAGCCCCACAGGGCAGAGTCCCGCCACTGTCAGCCCTACCACATGCCCAGACTTGTGCCAGTCAGCCCCTCCTGGGGCTGTTGCAGGATTGGAGTCTGGGGCCAGCACTGAGGTCATTCAGGCTGGCTCTGCAGCTTCTGTGTACTCTTCCAGGTGGTACAGGGGAGTTTGGGTTGGCTCAGGTGTAGCACTCGGGAAAGTCAGCCCAGTGGTTCATATCCCCACATGCTGGAGGTTTTGGGATAACTGAGGGAACAGACAAGTCAAGTGTTAGACCTATGTTTTCCAGGGCAGTGCACTATCCAGAGCTATGCTTGCCGGCTTCTATTAAGACTTAGATGCATTCAACAATTACGTTCTAAAATCTGTTACTTTCCTGTTTTCAGATTGTCACAATAATATTTACAGACATTTATCAGATTAAATAGACTTTACTCCGAGTACAGCAGCTGTTCAGTGCCACTACCTTTGCTGGTGTGATTGCCTTGGGGTAAACTTTAAATCAGTAGATGGACCCAGGTGTTTCACCCAGCTTTTCACAGCTTTGAGCACTTTCCTTGTAATTAGTCTCTTACGTTTTGCCTTCTCACCTTCTCTTCCTTCGCTCCCTTCTTGGGAGGCAACAGAAAGAAGGTGAGCAGTGCTAATGTGGTGGAACACGTCCCCTCCACCCCCCGCCGGGCCAGTGTGTGAGATGCTTTCCTTTGCATACCCGCAGCAGTGCCCTGCTTAGAGCAGTAATTAATCTTGACCTCACGCTGATCTGCCCCTTGGGGAGCACATATATTCATAGGTTTTATCTCGGGCTTTGCTGGTGTCACTTTTTAAGCAGTAAGATTCAGTGTCATAGTGATGTAAATGATCCATCTGAAGTGAGTGATGGAACATATACAGTCAGTTACACATTGCCAGGGGGAGATTTTTAAAGGACTAGGTAGGATCAGTGGCTTCAGGAAAGCTGAACGTCATATACTGACCTCCAAAGAATAGCCCTTAGGGCTCTGTTGCACAAACAAAAGCAGCATGTGAGTAAAGGAGAATACCTGTGTCTCCAGATGCAGTTGTAGGATCTGGAAATCCTCCTCTTTAAGATGTAACGTGAGTGCCGAAACCCAATCCACCCAGGAACAAAATGTTGCTCTTTTACTTTGCTCCCCTAACTGTGGGGCTGGAGAAGGTGCAAACCCCACATCCTTGTCACTAGGACAGTGATAGAGCAACAGGAAATCCAAGCTGGTTATCAAGGATGTGGATTCTGGTTCACTGAATGGGGAGGGTAGTTTTTGTGAGGACTGAGCACAATAAGAGCCATTTTCAAGTGCTAGAAAAGCAAAGTGAAGTCATTCAGATGGAAGGGAAAAAAATCTCACCTGTCTCCCCACTATGAAGCAGATGCGGTCTGAAATGTTCCCTTCCTGTGTGTTTGCTAACTGCAAATATCAACACTGCTTTATTAACCATAATGGCTATTTGCACTTGCAATGAACTCAGCTAAAAGCACACTCACACATAACATGTTAGTGCAGATACTCCATTTTGTTCATCAGCCCAGACATCAAACATTTTCTTTGCTGGGCTGATGGGAGGTGCTGGGTAAAGCCATTTGCACCTTTTTGGTGGTATTTTGCTGCATACAGCAAGATCCCCTTTCTTGGCTGGTGTAGCTCTTGACTGGAGTGGGGTGCTGGAGGAGAACCTGGCTCCCCAAAGCTTCAACCTTTACCTTCCTTACAATTTTGATACAAATTTTGGGGTTAAACTGCTCCTAACTGCTGCCATGCAGCTGGAAAGGGTGCAGCTAGTATAGGAACGTGACCATCAAATGCAGCTTGGTCTCCATTCATGAAAGCACTGCAAATGAGCCTGTGCTTGTGCTGATAGGAGAAAAGAGGGACTTCAGCCTTTACCTTCCTTGCAATTTCGACTAAATCTTGGGGGTTGAGCTGCTCCTAACTGCTGCCATGCATCTGGAAAGGGTGCAGCTGCTATAGGAACGCGACCATCAAATGCAGCTTGGTCTCCATTCATGAAAGCACTGCAAACGAGTCTAAGAGCAAATTTTGCACAGCATACTTTGAGGAAGCAACAACAGCCCTCTGCCAGCCTCAGTCTCACTGTTTTCTCTATCCTACCTCCTCTTTCCAAAGGTTCCTTCCTGGGGCTTATTTTAGGCTGAGGAATGTTTGCTTTAGGTTGTCCAGAACTGGGGATATCACAGCTGTTAGGTTCATACTAGTTGAGCAGGAGAGATGAGATATGCAGGGAAGAGCCAGGATTGCCTGTGCACTGTGCCTGCCTATTTTTGTGGACAATTGGAATTAAATCCTTTGCTGTATTGTCTCAACAAAAGCCTAATTAGTCAGCAAGCTGGAGCTCCTGGAGGATAATTAAGCTTTATAACTGTGGGTTCTCTTTGGGTTGATGAGAAAGAGAAGATGGTACCCTCAGAGCCTAAGAATGCTGCTCTGCAGCTACTGTGCTGTACCTCATAATTGATCTATTGTTTCAACAGCAGATAATTCCTCATTTCCTCATAATTATCTTTTCAGTGCCTCATGCTGGATCCCAATATTAGCTGTAATCACTGATAATTTACTCTGAAGTCAATCAGAATTTGCAAAGCAAAAATATTGGCCTTGGTGAACATTTATGTTCTCAGATGAAAATCCTCTTTTCTTGCTGTCAAGAGGAACCAAGGCTTAGTAGTTACACAGTTCTTTGGCTGCAAGTGTTGAACTGGGTATAAACTTGTTTGGGTTTGTTGCTGCTCATTTCTGTTAATGACTGACTGCTGATGAAAGACAAAAAGAGCTACTGCTGAATCCTTTCCCTCCGTTGCTGCCCACAGAGGCTCTGTATTTATTTGGTTTCAGGGGATTATGTTACTCAAGAGGTGGTGTCTGATGCTTCAGATGCTGAATGCCTGTTGGCCCTTGCCTGTAGAGAGTTAGCTTTTATGAGCTTGAAAGCCTCTGGCCCTATTTTATGAAATTACTGTTCACTCTCGTACATTTATGAGCTTGATTTTCCCCTTAGAGTAGCTTCCTTCAAGTTACTGTTGTTTTATCCCAAGTTATATTGGTGATGGGAGAAGTGAATCACAGTCTGCATGTGTCTCTTTTAGGAGAGCAGCAGTGAGACATTACATAATGCCTGTTCTGCCCCCTTTTTTTTTTTTTTTTAATTTTTAAAGCCTTCCTGCTCAGCTTTCAGCATTTGATGCCTGAAAAACCTATGAGCTGCTCTGGGTATGCAGCTGAGCCCTCACAACTGTGCCATTTTAAGCCTAAAGCCCTTAAGATCACAGAGTGGTTGAGAGGGGAAGGGACATCTGAAGGTCATCTTGTCCAACCTCTCTCTCATCTCAAGCAGAGAAGTCTAAAACCAGCTACATCCTGTCCCATGTTGTAGAATCATTGTGAAATGGCTTGGGTTAGAAAGGACCTTAAAGATCATCCAGTTCCAACCCCCTTGCACACAGACAGGAACACCCCCCGCTAGCCCAAGCTGCTCAGGGCCCCATCCACCCTGGCCTTGAACTCCTCCAGGGAGGGGGCATCCACAACCTCCCTGGGCAACCCGTTCCAGTGTCTCACCTACCTCGCTGTAAAGAGCTCCAGATGCCTTTTCCATATTTCCAAGGACAGAGATTCCACAACCTCTCCAGGCAAGCTCTGCTGATGTCCTGTCACCCTCACAGTAAAAAGAATCATAGAATCATAGAATGGTTTAGGTTGGAAGGGACCTCAAGGATCATCCAGCTCCAACCCCCCGCCATAGGCAGGGACACCTCCCACTAGGTGTACTAGATGATTAGAAAGAACACCTCCTGCATTCCAGTTTGTGCCCCTGCCTCTGGTCGTGGCACTGGGTACCACTGAAGAGAGCTTGGCTCCATAGTCTCCATCCCAGAGCTCTTCTGTATCAAAAGCCTCTACCCTGTAAGGGACAGCTGCTCCAACATCTGCTGGAAGAAACAGCCCATGGTGTGCCACCACCCTGTCTGAGACTGCTTCTTGGAACTACCTCCTTCATGGCAACTTCTTACATAGACTCCTGCATTTGGTGGTGGAGCTTTGGGCCTGCCCCTTATGTAGACCTCTTCCAATTAGTGGTTAATAGGTAGCGTGACCTTCCCTAATTAAGGGGCAGGCAATCACGTTCATTAGAGCTTCCTCAGGCTCACACCCTTTTGTCTTCCCAATTACTGCCCTTAGCAGCCTCAAGTGTCCTAGAGGGTTCCCAAGTGTTCCCCAACCATCCTGGACCTTGTCCCAGAAAGATGCAGAAGGTTCCAGAGCAGAACCCAGAGACTGGTTTCCAACGCAAGCATTTCTTTCGCAAGTGCTCATAAAGAGGCATGGGGGAGGGTGTTACTTTGTAAGGGTTTAGTTTTTTGCTTGAATTTAACCCGTGCAAGCAAACACCTTCCATCAGTTAATAACTTCTGCTTTGAGTTTTAGGTTCAAAATAAACCAAAATCTGAAAGCAGAACTCATGGAAGTGCATTGAGTTTCGTCTCCCCTCTGCATCAAACACATAGGTTGTGCAGCTGGAGCTGGTCTCCTCGGGCTGGGATCGGAGCTTACCTTGTATCCATGCTGCACTTGCCGTGTTGCCACACGCCGCCTCCAGAGCTTGGATTGAAACAGCTTCTTTGCATTGTTCCTGAGCTGCGGCACAGAAAATTTGAAGTCGTTGCTGACCAAAAGCCTTTCTGGGCGCATGCAGCTTGCACAGACTCATCTTGGCAGTTGCTGAGACAAGAAGGAAATGCAAACCTCACCCGGAGCCATTAGAGAAGGGGGTAGGGCTGGTACAGGGCTGGAAGCATGCCCATCTAGCCAGGAGGGAAGAATGGGAACTTTGTCTGGAAGTTCAGGCAAAAGTTCATCTTCTACCTCGTTTTTGTGTTTTGTTTGGTTTTTTTTTAAGTCCCTACTTTGGAAAATAGAATGGAAGCTTCCCTCAAAGAGCAGTAGCAAAACCCTGATGTCAGTTGTAGGGCTTGGGGAGTGCAGCACAGCAGACATCGTGTCTTAGAACTGGTCTGCTTCGTGGTCCCTGGCAGTAGAAGGGGAAAGGCTTTGCAGCAGGTACAGATTTTATACAAGGGTGGCTGCTGGAAAAACAGAACACCACAGGCTTGTACCTGCAGAACCCCCTGAGTGGCAGCCATCAGACAGCAGCTTTATGCCACCAGTGTCTCTGTGGCACCCTCCTTCCTATTTACAAATGCCTTCACCCAGGCCTTTTTTTTGACCATGAATTATTCCTTCTGTTTTTTTGATTATTTTTTTTTCTGCTCTCTTTAAGAGGAACTTCTTTAATTTAAGGGTGATGGACCATTGGAACAGGCTGCCCAGAGAGCTGGTGGAGTCTCCATCTCTGGAGGGAGACTTTCAAGGCCCACTTGGATGTGTTCCTGTGTTACCTTCGTTAGATGAACGTGCCTTGGCAGGGTGGTTGGACTTAATCATCTTCAGAGGTCCCTTCCAACCTCTACCATTCCACGATCCTGTCTGTGAACTGAGAACGTTGGTGTTTTTCTACCACAGAGCACCACACATCTCAAATTCTATCTGAGCTTGCTTTTTTTTTAACAGCACAGAGACAGAAAATGGTAGTGAGAAGAATGCACTGCTGCTGGTCACGATGCAGCCCTCTCCAGAGGCTGCTGTTCTTCCTTCTCTCTGGTTGCAAAACAGGCCCTGGCATTTCTGTTTCAAAAAAGACTTCAAACACCTCCCTCCCCACCCATCAAAACATTGCTCTGCCTTCTCCTCGTGTTTTTAACTAGCAGGTTTCTTTCAAATGTTGGGAAAAAAAATCTTCCATTTGGAAAACCAGCACGAAAATGAGGTCAACTTGCTATGCACTCCCAGGAAAAAGCTGGTTGGAGGAAAAGAAGTGGCGAGTGTGTGATGTACATGAGCCTGCCCAAACGATGCTGCCAAAACATCTGACAGGCTTGCCTTTGTAGCAGATTGTGGGAGTTAGCTCTGCCTGAGTCACACAGCCAAATGGTAACGGCCCTCTGCTCTTCCCAGCCCAAACCAAATCACCTCTTTCTGGATTTAGGCCTGGGGCTGCTTCCTGCACAACTCGGATGTGCAGCTGGTTCAACGTGCAGTATCAGTTGCGTACCTGGAGTGTAGCTGCATCGGGTACTGAGGCATTTCTCATCTAATGTCTGTTAGCATTCATTCCATAAAAGCCAGGTCCTTGCTTCTCATACTTGCTTATTGAGATGCTGGAATTTGAAGCTATATTCCCAAACATCTTTTCCCCAGTAAATTAACTCAGAAATCACCTCTTATCTCAAAGCTCTGTCAAGCTGTTTCCACTAACCAGGCTGCAATATGAGTTACCTTCTGTAGCTCAAACCAGTTGACTTCAACTCGGCACCAGCCCTCTGCTTATCCCTATCACCTCAGGTTGAAAGGACAGAGAGCTGATTGCTCACAGCAGAGTTTACTCTTAAATCACAAACTCATTGTCCTCTCAATTATGTGCCACAAAATAATGCACAGTTGTCAAAGGAGTCTGTGCCTGCTGCTTTTCTCAGATGCAAGCAACACTGTAGGCATTTACCTGTGTGAGGCAGAAATCTCCATTGTGCTTTACTGATTTGGAGTGAGGAAAGAGTTAAGCCAAGAGGAAGCACCAGATACTAAAATTAACATCCATCCATCCCCCCGCCCACCCCTTTGAAATTTCTCAGCACAACTCGCAGTCAGACGATTTCTTCTAGCAGTGCAGGCTGCGTTTTGATCCTGGAAATCACAGATGGCTGCCTGCAGCTCCCAGGAATTCAGTCCCTTCCTCTCTTCTGCTTCGCCCTCCTCCCCCTCCCAGAGAAGTCTGTTTGCAGGTCATCTGGAAGATCTAAAGCTGAAGCAGATTTGGCTGCTGGGCCCTATGGTGCTTACAAGTTCTGCAGAAACGCCTGTGGTGGTTTAGCTCTGTTGGAATTACCCCTCCTGTCTGGAATTAGGCACCAAATAAAAACAGCAGGCTTCAGGCTGTCTCTAGCCCTAAAGACCTTGTTATTTTTAAAATGAAATTACATAGATTTTAAAAAACAACCCCCCCAAAGACCAACCCACAGCCGAAACAAAAGAGGTCTCTCTCGATGCCCTGAATGCTTCCAGTGATCCTGTTCACAGCGCTGTTACATTGGAGCAGCTGAACTGCAACTGGAGGCAGGGGGAAACGAGGAGCTGTGTTAGGAGCTTGTGCTACCAGCGGACAAGACCTTTCCTGTAGCTGCACCTTTTGTCTGCAGGAGGCTCTTTTCATTGCCAGTGTATTACAAACCCTGCAGATACCAATAAAATGGATTATTTTGCATGCTGGACAGATGCATACCCCCTCAACTCAGAAATGTTCCTGGCTAGGGAGGTGCTGCCCCACTTACTGCAAACACAGAACTGCGTTTGAAAGTCGTAGCCTGCAGCACTTAGCAGACTCCAGCTCCTCTAGGAGAACCAAGAGTAGCTCTTCTAAGTGAAGTTAGCTAGAAACATGGATCAGAAAGAGAGGTCTTTATCAGATGGGTGGTGTTTGATGGACCAAGTCAGGGGATTTTTCATGGATAAGCAGAGGATTTGTCATGCTTCTCACAAGTAGAATCATGAAATTGTTTTGGCTAGTATCTTGGGATCATCAAGTCCAACCTTCAACCCAGCACCACCATGGCCATTAAAGCGTGTCCCCAGTGCTGTGTCCACATGTTTCTTCAACACCTCCAGGGATGGTGACTCCACCACCTCCCTGGGCAGCCTGTTCCAATGCCTGACTGCTCTTGCAGGAATGAAAATTCTCCTGATCTCCAACCTTGGCAGCAAAAACTTCACACCAAGGTTTTGACTCTCTAATTTAAGAGCAAGATCCAACCTGCAGCTTGTGACTGGCTCACAGCAGACGTCAAAGCCAGTGTGTTGCCTTGGCTCACTTCTTCTTTCCCAGCTTCCCAGGGGTTCTTTAAGAAGTTTCAGTGTAGCCAGATGACCTTCTAGTGAAGATTAGCAATCTATTTGCTCAGTGATTAAAAAACTTACAAAGTGACCATTGGAAGAAACCAACCCAACAATGCACCAGGCTGGAGCTGGAGTTCAGTTTGAGATCAGGCACACGGAAAGCTAGACGAGAGAGTTGGTGGTGACTGTCACCACCATGGCATTTGCCCCAGCAATGGGTCCCAGTCCTCACAGATTCATAGAATGGGTTGGAATGAAAGGGACCTTCAAGGTCGTCCAGTTCCAACCCCCTCTGCCAGAGGCAGGGACACCTCTCACTAGCCCAGGTTGCTCAAGGTCTCATACAGCCTGGCCTTGAACACCTCCAGGAACAGGGCATCCACAGCCTCCCTGGGCAACCTGTGCCAGTGTCTGCCCACCCTCACTGTCAATAATTTCTTCCTCATCTCCAGTCCAAATCTCTTCCAGTTTCAATCCATTACCTCTCATTGTGTCACTCTAAGCCCTTGTAAAAAGTCGCTTCCCAGCCCCTTCAGGTACTGGAAGGCTGCTATTAGGTCTCCCTGGAGCCTTCTTTTCTGTGGGCTCAACTCTCTCAGCCTACCCTCGTAGCAGAGGTGCTCCAGCCCTCTTGTCATTTTCACGGCCTCCTCTGCATCCTCTCCAGCAGTTCCTTGTCCTTATATCAGGGCTTAGTCACAGAAGAGTGTGAGTTTTTGTCTAGAGCAAATCTCTGGGCTGAGCCCTGCTATGGTACTGCTGTTCTCTGCAGGGAAGCTGCTGCCCTGACAGAGGCTTTCACTGCTGGTGTGAGCCTTGCCCCTGCTTTTCTGCGGGTTTTAATCATCTTGAGCTGGAAGAGTCCGAGTCCAGACCCTCTATGGTCTTCACCCCACTTTCACATGCTGGTTTGTGGGAAGCTGCGCCGGCCCTAGGGTTTGTCTGCAGTGGCTCCCTGGGGGGTTGTGCAGGGCTGGCTTTTTTGGGGTTTAAATGGCGTGCCTTTATCTGATTAAGGGCTATGTAAATTTAGATGCAGACTGGGTTCAGCCCGCAGGGTTCTTGGCCAGCTGCCTGGCGTGCTCTCGCTGCTGGAAAAGCCTCTGCAACACTCTTGCTCCCAGGGAAACTTTCAAGCACGTCATTCCTCTGCCCATTTTTTTTTTTTTCCCCCCTCTTAATAAAGGTTATTATGCCCCAGCACTCACTGAATTACCTCCCAAGTCCAGAAAGGAGAGGTAATTTTCCCCTCATTTCCCCTTGGCAACTTCAGAAGAGTTGCCATCACTGCTCACTAAAAACGTCCATTCAGGGTGCACTAGAGACACCTCTCAGCTCTCTGCTGGGGCCACTGACCTGCTGACATAGATCAGGGGAACTAAAAAGTTTTTCCTGGGCCCAGAGGCCTGTGAATCCCATTTGTGTTGTAAATACACTGCAAATGTTGTGTCAGTCACAACAGAAAAAAAGCCAGGGTGCCTGAGCGTGGTCACTGTGGCCTTAAGTTTTCATAGAATTGCAGAGTGGTTTGGACTGGAAGGGACCTTAAAGGTCATCCCTCCATCATGCTGTGGACAGGGACACTTCCCACCAGCCCAGGTTCCTCAAGGCCTCATCCAGCCTGATCTTGAACACCTAAAGGGAGAGGGCATCCACAACCTCCTTGGGTAACTTATTCCAGTGTCTCCCCACCTCACCGTCATAGAATCATAGAATGGTTTAGGTTAGAAGGGACCCCAAGGATCATCCAGCTCCAACCCCCTGCCACAGGCAGGGACACCTCCCACTAGAGCAGGCTGCTCCAGGCCTCATCCAGCCTGGCCTTAAATGCCTCCAGGGAGGAAGCATCCACAACCTCCCTGGGCAACCTGTTCCAGTGTCTCACCACCCTCACTGTAAAGAACTTCCTCCTAACATCCAGTCTGAATCTCCCCTCTTCCAGCTTAAACCCATTCCCCCTCGTCCTAACATTACTAGACCGTGTAAATAGTCCCTCCCCAGCTTTCCTGTAGGCTCCCTTCAGATACTGGAAAGCCAAGAATTTCTTCCTAATCTCCAGTCTAAACCTCCCCTCCTCAAGCCTCAGTCCATTCCCTCTCATCATACCACTGCAAGCCCTTGTAAGAAGTTCCTACCTTTTTCCTTCCCCTGTGTTTTCTCCAGTGAATTGAGGGGGGGGTGGCTAATTACCCTCTGTCTCCTGCAAAACAAAGGAAGGACCATCAATATTTCATGTTAAGAGACAAGTTTGGGCTAAATAAAGCTGCTGCTTTCTTCCTGCGTGCAGTGAGGAGCTCGCTGTCTCCCAGCTCTTGGAAAAAGTCCTCTGAGAAAAGTTAAAACCACCCAGCTCTTGCTCTGCACGAGCCTGGAGAAACCCTTTCTCGGGGGTCTTCAGCTGCAAGGTGAGAACTACCCCCAGGGTCCCCCCTTGCAAATGCCAGAGGCGATAAAATATTTCACCTGCTCATTGAGAACTGTTTTCTTTTCCTATCGTTGTGAGGGTGCAACTCTCCTCACTGCTGTCCTCATTTCCCACCTCCTCTGGAAGAGCTGATGGTGATCCAGCCTTTGAGAACCAGCCCATCAGGAAACCTGTCTGATGAGAGCTTAATAAGATGCTAATGAAGCCCTGGAGGGAATGAGCTGGGGGTGAGGCTGTGAATGTGCATCCCAGTTGCCTCAATGTCATTAGAATCACCTGAGGGTTAAAAAATAAATGCTGAAAGGAGTAAATGCACCTAAATAAGCTGTGGCTGGAGCCACAGAACCACATTTCACCTCTTCCCAGGTACAGTCTCCCTCTTGTCAAGTGAGGAATTTTCACAGGGACTTTCGAGGCCACAGGGTTGGTCCATGAGCCATTCAGGAGCTGATGAGCAGTGATTTGGAGACACACTGCAGAGCATTTTGACCCCTTCAGGAATCATGCATCCAAACTGTTCTCTCCAGCCAGAAAAATCTGTATGTGGCCCACATCACCTCGGATCATTCCAGTGGCAGGCTGGGAAAAAACCTGTGCAGGGGTGTGCTGAGCCAGCACAACCTCTCTTTTCTTACTCATAGCTTCACAGAAGGGTTTGGGTTAGAAGAGACCTTCAAGACCATCCAGTTCCACCCCCCTGCCATTGGCAGGGACACATCCCACTAGCCCAGGTTGCTCAAGGCCTCATCCAACCTGGCCTTCAACACCTCCGCAGAGAGAGCATCCACAGCCTCCCTGGGCAGCCTGTTTCAGTGAACATGGAGAAGCTTTTGTTTTACAAAAATAGACTATAAAAAAGGGAGGTTTCTGTTCCAGGACCCAGACTCCTGACATTTATTCCCCACTTAAAACCTGCTTAGCTCTAAGTGGGGCTTGGGAGGGTTGCAGGTTCTGTGTGAATCATGCCCGTCAAATCCTCCTGCGACAGTGAAACTGACAGTGAAAGAATCACAGAATCAGCCAGGTTGGAAGAGAGCTCCAAGCTTGTCCAGTCCAACCTAGCACCCAGCCCTGTGCAGTCAACCAGACCATGGCACTAAGTGCCTCATCCAGGCTTTGCTTCAACACCTCCAGGGATGGTGACTCCACCACCTCCCTGGGCAGCCCATTCCAATGGCAAT
>WAAF01019305.1:84236-203617 GCA_013400475.1 Tricholaema leucomelas
TCACCCCATTGGCCTCTGCCCACCCATCCAACCTAAGGAAATTTGTTGTAGAGTTTCCCTCCATCCAGAGCTGCTGCTCTTATTATTTATCACTACCTGCTTGTTTTCACTCTGAATTGTGTTTATTTTCTCTGCTTCTGCCTTATTTCCTATAAACACAGCACAACCTGTTGTGTTAACAAACCAGACTTTGTCAAACAGCACTTTTGGCCACTACCCACCTGTTAGGTGGATTTCACAAGAGCTCACAGAAGGATTTAAAAGTTTAAATAACTTTCTCATGGATTTACCCTTCAGGGCTGAATTGTTTTGCTTCAGTGATTTCATACTGACAAGAAATGTGCGGCCAGAGGAGTCGGTAGGCAGGGTTAGGAGGATTTGAATAACCTTTTCCATCAGATCATCTACTCCATTTGAAAGCAGGTGGTGGAATCTTGTCTTCCAAAAAGCCAACCAAACAGAACCTTGCCTCATTGCACATGTACAAGTTTCTTGGTGTGTTATGGTTGCTGAGTGAGGCTGCACTCAGGCCAGGATAACTCCCTTTTCTTTTTTTTGTGATTTGATGTAAATCATAGCATCAACCAGGTTGGAAGACCCCTCCAAGATCATCCAATCCAACCTAGCACCCAGCCTCATCCAATCAACCAGACCATGACACTAAGTGCCTCATCCAGGCTTTGCTTGAACATCTCCAGGGACGGTGACTCCACCACCTCTCTGGGCAGCCCATTCCAATGCCAATCACTCTCTCTGCCAACAACTTCCTCCTAACATCCAGCCTAGACCTCCCCTGGCACAACTTGAGACTGTGTCCCCTTCTTCTGTTGCTGGTTGCCGGGGAGAAGAGTAGGCCTTGCTGAAGTTTTCTCCATTACTTTGACTTGGGAAGGCTGTCACTGGGCTCCTTTCCTGTCTAACATGATGAGAGGTGAGGTCTAACATGGTGAGAGGCCTGGAGCACAGCCCTGTGAGGAGAGGCTGAGGGAGCTGGGAGTGTGCAGCCTGCAGAAGAGGAGGCTCAGGGTAGACTTCATTGCTGTCTACAACTGCCTGAAGGGAGGCTGTAGCCAGGTGGGTTGGGCTCTTCTGCCAGGCAACCAGAAACAGAAGAAGAGGACAGAGTCTCAAGCTGTGGCAGGGAAGGTCTAGGCTGGATGTTAGGAGGAAGTTGTTGGCAAAGAGAGTGATTGGCATTGGAATGAGCTATCCAGGGAGGTGTTGAAGCAAAGCCTGGATGAGGCACTTAGTGTCATGGTCTGGTTGATTGGATGAGGCTGGGTGCTAGGTTGGCCTGGATGATCTTGGAGGTCTCTTCCAACCTAGTTGATTCTATATGTTTTCTATATATAGTATATGAGAGCTGTGCACTGAAGTTCTGTGGATCTAACATATTTTCAGACCCAAGAGGAACCTTCCTGACCTCCCCTGCACTGCACACCTAACAGGTTGTGCTTCAATGAGGAGCTCCAAACCACACAGGGCAAAACACTGATCTGTTTGTTGGGCTCCAGCTTGTAAGTCAGTTCAGTTCTCAGACAAGAGTTGCTCTGTTATGCACAGAGCTGTCCATTGCTGCTGGGAGTACTGGGTTAAGGCTGGCACCGACCAGGCACTGGGGCTGGGATTTGTGTCACTGGTATAGTGAGTTTAGCTTCAGCAAGATCTGGGCCAAGGTGGTGAACTTGCTGAAGTCCTCTTTGTATTTGCCACACAGCTCTTTTTCCTAAACCCCCTGCTTTTTCTTGCTGATGAAGCTGGCAAGGTCTTGCCTCGTTCCCTGCACAACAGGGAAGCTGGAGCCCTCAAAGTGGCAGAGCTGTGCAGCACACGAAGGTGGTGATGTGCACGATTGTGGGCTGGCATTATCTGAATCTGAGCCAGCTGGTTTGGGTTTCCTCTGGCAGCTTTGCTAAGTACCCCATCGCTGTCTGTTCTGTTTCTTGCAGCAATGTGCCCTTGTGGCCAAGAAGGCCAATGGCATCCTGGGGTGCATCCAGAAGTGTGGCCAGCAGGTCGAGGGAGGCTCTTGTTCCCCTCTGCTCTGCCCTGGTGAGGCCACATCTGGTGTATGTGTTCAGTTCTTGGCTCCCCGGTTCAAAAAGGACAGGGACTTGCTGGAGAGGGGACAGCGGAGCAAAGGTGTGCTGAGGGGACTGGAACAGCTCTGTCATGGGGAAAGGCTAAGAGAACTGGGGCTGTTTAGTCTGGAGAAGAGTAGCCCGAGGGGGATCTCAGTGTTTCAGGGATGGAAGTCAGGAGGATGGGACCAAGCTTTGTTCAGTGGTGCCCAGTGACAGGACAAGGTGGTGGAGTCCACCACCCAGAGAGGTGGTAGAGTCTCCCATCTCTGGAGAGATTCCAGACTCACCTGGATGTGTTCCTGCGTGACCTTCTCTAGGTGACCCTGCCTTGGCAAGGGGGCTGGGCTCAGTGATCTCCAGACATCTTCCAGCCCCGCTGTCCTGCGGTTGGTGCTTTCCTTTGGTCGATTCACTGAAGAGTGGCAGCTCAGCATTCACCAGGCTGTCTTTGGTTTTGCAGGTAGCTGTATCCAGCTGGGTGGCAGGCGGATCCAAGGGTTACCATGAAGTTTTCAGGACCCCTGGAGAGCCAGAGGTTGTCTCTCCTTCTGGAGACGGCAATCTCTAGGGAAGCTCAGATGTGGAAAGCACATGTGCCGAAAATTCAGCCCAATCAGGTAATGTCTCTTCTCATCAGTCCTCCTTATAAGGGCTGGGGAGCAGCCTCGGGTGTGGTTTTAGGGGCACAGCTGAATCTGTGGCAGGAGGAATTACCTTCTGCTTGAGGCTGGGAAATTAAACTCTGGAGAAAGTGATGACTTCTTTGTTTCAGGGGCATCTCTGCACCTGGGGAGGCAGGACACAGTGTGCAGCATACAGTGTTAGACCTCTGCTGCCGCTTGGGATAGCACACACACGTGATGTCCTCATTAAATTAGGTTTACAAATTATGGGGATAAACACACATTTCTAGTGGGCACAGCTCTGCAACAGCTCCTAAAAGCAGCTTCTTTTCCTTGGGCTAGGTTCCCTAATAATACCATTGCAGTGCTGCTGGCACAGGAAATGTCTTCTCACATGAAGTTACTGCCAGCTTAGCTCAGGCCTCCCCTGAGACAGCATGGCCACAGCTAAAACCTGGCTTTGCCCCCTCTTCTCACTCTGGGCCAGACTCATCCCTACTCCGAATCAGCCCTGGATCAGCCCAGTGCTGCAGGACAGGCTGCAGTTGTGACAGCTGAGAACAGGCCAGGATGTGACTTGCTGAGGCACTGCTTCAGGAAGATCCCCACTGCCTGGAAGAGGACTATTTATGGAGCAGGGTGCAAGCTGGTGTCACGGGAAGCAGAGCCAGGCACTGGCTCGTTCCAGGGAGGAATGTGCTTGTAGGACTGCAGGGAGAATTCAGGGTGGAAGGGGCCACAGCAGGGGGTCCATAGCCTAACCATCCGCTCAAGTTCCGCAGCACAGACAAATGGGAGGTTGGAGCAGGTTGCTCACGACCTTACCCACCCTGAGGTGTTTGCAGGGGAGGTGTCTCTCTGGTGTGTGCACTCAGAAAACGCCTCTGGGCTCCACGCAGTTCTGTTCCAAACAAAAGTGAAACACGAGGGTGCTGTCAGGGAGCTCTGGGCACAAATAACCACACTGAAGGGCTCAGAGCCTCTTGATCCATCTGCAATGATCACCTGATTCTTCTCACTTGTCAAAGCCAATCAGTGTGGTGGTTGGTTTGTGTCTGGGGAGCAGGAAATGCTCTGGTTGTGTAGAAGCAAGTGAGGTTTTTAGGGGCTCAGTGTTAGTCCAGGTCTGGCTTTCCAAAGGAGTGCCTTGGTTGCCAGAGGTGCCGAGCATGTGGGAGCTGTGGCTGACTTTGGGCACGTACCACTGGAGACCCTGGCTTGTGGTGGAGCAGCCTGTTGATGCTGGCAGTGTGCCTGGGCTTCGTGATTACAGTGCAGAGAGATAAGATTGCAGCATAATGAGGCAGGCTGGGGACCTGGAGAGTGTAACCAAACCAGATTCCTCAGGGAAGATTTCACAGGCACAAGGCACTATTTTTTGCCTTGATGAAGTCGATTGTGGTGGCTCAGGAGCCACCAGCTGTGTTAGTTTTCCAGGCAGTCCCTCCCTTGCAGGAATGCCTGGTTGCCCTCTGAAGATGGCATTCCTTATCTGTGCCACCTTTCAGTTGAGACTGCAGCAGGAGGACTGACCTCAAGCCTTGTCTGGGGGCAAAGAGCAGCTGACCTCGAGAGTGCTTAATGGCACTGTGGTTGAAGTTTGCAGCACCTCTGATACCCTTAAATACTTGGGGAGGTTTGTGGGACTCTGCTGCTTGCTGTGGGAAGTCTGAGTAGGATCTGGTATGGAAACAGCCTGGTGCCTAAAGGCAGTGTCAAGTCTCAGGTCTGGCCTGGACCAACACCAAGCAGTGTGCAATGACATCATGATCCTGAAGGATCTCTTCCCCTCCTCCTCCACTGCACTTCAACCATGTCACTGAGTTCGTGCTTGGGAGCAGTTCCTGGCCCTCTGCACTGGTCCCCTGGGGTTTCCACTCCTGAAATTTCCACCCCAAACCTCTGCTGTCTCTCTGACCTTTTTCTTTCTGTTCCCCTGCTTGCTCTGTTCAGCTGGAATCCACGCTGCTAAATGTGCTCTGGCAGCAAAGAATCGTTAAATGGGATTGAACCCTCTGTGTGTGTCTGTGTCAGACCTACCAAGGTCAGACTGGGAAGGGGAGGGCAGCACAGCAGAGCTGTCTGCTCCGGGGAAGTCCTGCCTGGCGGTGCCAGGGTGCAGCTGAAGCCCCTGGATCTGTACTCGCATGTCTCTGCTCCTAGCATTCGTGACACCCTGCTTCCACATGTCCCTCCACTTCTGCAGCCTTCAGTCACAGCCCCTCAGTGACAACCATCCTGGCTGCTTGCTGCAGGTCCCCAACACCTACTGCTGCAGCAACCTACAAACTCCCTGGATCTGAATCTGTTGTTCATTTGCAGTGGCTGTGGGGAAGTCTGCATCCTGTCTATCAGATCTGGCAACCCCAGCACCTGTAATTTTCCACTCCTTGCTTCAAGGGTGGGCTGACCCCAGCGAGGGCTCTCATCAAGTCCTCTGGGTGCAGGAGAGGGTCTGTGAATGCACCAGTGGAAGTCTTAACAGGTTGAGGCGCACCATGGCTGTTCCTCAGGAGTGAACATGCAGTTTTGGCACTCGAGGAGACGGTTTGGGTTCTGGTGTTTAAAACCGGAACAAATTCAGCTGCTCAGGATATGTCAGAGTTGAGACCTTTGAAAGGAGGAAACTCACAGGAACAGGAAGAGTTCACATTTTTAGCACAGGCTGCAAAGTCTGTTTGGGACTTTGAGCCTTGTATTTTGACCTGTGTGATTTTTCTGTTGAGTTTTCCCTGCCTGGAACAAACTGCCCTTTCCTAGTGCTTTTAGCGTCCCTCCTTTCAATGTAGGCCACTGGCTCTGGGTATTTGCAGTATATCAAAGCCAGATCTCACAGGGACTTTTCAGCTTGAATTCAAAAATAGGTGGGCTGAATCTGGGACCCTCCTGGTGCTTCTGAATGGATTTGGTAATTTCTCTTCCCCCCTCCCCCTTTTTTCCCCCTGCCCTTGGGTTATAGAATATGCAAATGGCATTCAGAAGCTTTCATGTGGTTAAGGCTTGAGAAATCAAGCGGTAAAGACTGGTCAAAGGTTGCTCTTTGCATGTTACCAAGTAACTGCAGCAGAGGTGTGCAAGCCAAGGGGCTTGGGGTTATTTATTACAGAAACAGAGCCTCTCTTCCATCATTTCTCCCTTCTTGCCTGCTCTGTCTCCTTCTGCCTGTCTGCTCATTTGTTCTCTGCACCTCTGGAGGAAGGAGACTCCCAGTTTATTTCCAGTTTTTCCACTGTCTCCCCACACGACCTTGGGTTGGTCTTTTCACCTTCTGCTGCCTGTTTTAACCTGTGGGCAGCGTTTGACTTCCTGCTTTTGCCCAGGCTGGTGAGGTTGCTGCCCCCAGCTGTGGTTTGGCAGCAGCAATTCCCCTCCCCAGCCTCAGTGCACCTTACGGAGCCAATGGCAGAGGCTGTGCTGCTCCCCAGGCAAACCCTGCCGGATGCTGCTTCCGCAGGCTGTCGGGAGAGCACCTCCAATTCCAACCGGTACCAGAGAGGTGCAGCCCAGTGGGCATCAGTTTGGGGGTCGCTCTGGTGTAAACCAGCAATCCTGAGACCAAAGGAGGGACCCATTTTGCTGGCTTATTTCCAGCTACCCGTTTTGGAAGCCCCTCACTACTGATCAGGGTCACCTGCTACTCTTCAAGCTGAACTAGGCAGACACAGATAGAGGAAAGAGCAAAACATCCCTGTCTGGGAGAGCAGACAGAGAAGAAACCTCAGCAGGTTAAGGTGTTTCTGCTAGATTAGACAGCAATCAGATGGAGCTAGGTTGGAGTTCACAGATAACAGTTATCTGAGACTGCATTTCCCAGAGTCTGGAACTGGCCTCAGGCACGCTTTGTGCTGTGCTCACACTCTGGAGCCTTCCAGCCAGAGGAATTGTCTTGGCCTTCAGTCCCCAGGGCTGTTGTTAGGTTTGCCTGGGAGCAGCCCGCTGCTGCCGAGCCTGCCCTTGCTGGGCCTGGGTTAATTGTTGGTGATTAGAGCCCTCCTGCTGGGCTACTGTGCTTTGCCACCCCGGGAGGGAGCAGCTTCTGTGGGCAGCACAAAGCTGGCCACACACAGCAGCTGCAGGAAAGTACCTGCAGAGCGAGGAGGAACTTTTGCTTTCCGGCCCGAAGGGACTTTCTTACTGTCAGCCACCGCAGTGGCTCATTTTCATTTTTAATCCTAGCTAATAAGGAGCGGTGACCTCGGTGCTTAATTACCTTTATGGAGCTGCAGTTCTTACTGGTGTTACTAGGGAGGTGCAGGTGCAGGTACAGCCTGGAGGCAAAGGGACAAAGACTGAAGGGGGAAACTCCTTGCTGGGACGTGGCAGCAAGGTTTGTGAGATCCATTCCTCTCCCTTCTGTCTGGCCTTTAAACTAGGCTATAACGAGTTTTCCTACTCTCGATGGGGTGAGGTTTCAATCCACCTGCTCTTGCTGTGTGAGGGGATTCTCCCCCCCACCCTAGTGCCCCTCTGTTTGCAGCCAGAGACTGGAGTCGACAGAGGTTTGTGGATTGTTAGTGCAGCAAGGAGCTGGAAATTCACCTCCTTTCCTTTGCTTCCCCAGACAGCTCCAGAGCAGCCAGGTTTTATTCCAAAGCCTTCCTGCTTCCCTTTGCAGTGGTTGCTTCATGTTGAAGGGGCAGGGTGCTCTGTGTGAGGCCTGTGTGCTCTTTGTTTTCATCGCTGTCTTGCTGAGATCCAGGCTTGTTTTCCAGGGGCTCAGATCAAAGGTAACTTATTCCTCACCTGGAGGGGACAGCTGCTGTCAGGCTCTGGGTGTGCAGTTGGTGTTCTTTATGTTAGGCCTGACCATTTAAAGCTGCTGCCGAGTCCAGAGGTTTGGCCTCCCGCTGCCCATGAAGGGTGAGAAGATTCAGGGAGGCCTGGAGGCTGCAAGGCAGCGGGGACAGGCCTTACTTACCCTTCCCACCCGTTCTGTTTCTAGGAGAAAGTCTTAACTTGTGCTTTGGCAGACACAGGGCAAAGAGCACTGAAACAGGATGGGCACTGCCAGGAGCTGCGTCAGGAGGCTGATGCCCATTTCTGTCAGGATGTATCAGGAATGAAAGGGGATGGGGGAAGTGCCCCCCGTGGTGCTGAGGCATGGCCCTGCTGCCATTCTCAGCCCCTTGTCTCAAGCCGCTGCTGTAAGGCAGGAGGGCAGACAGAGGCAACTGCCCTGCTGATACAGCTCTCCCAGTGCCCAGGCCTGCACCCACTGGCTTCACCAGTAAGGCTGCTGGGGCAGGACCAGTGGTGATTCAAGAGGCAGAGGCAGATTGAAAAGTCAGGTTTATTTCATTGGCTGGGGTGGTTCCAGGCTGGCTGTCAGCAGCTGCGCGCAGAACTTACCTGCTGGACTCATCCAGATTCTGCCCTTCCAGAGTAATCCTTTAAACTGCTTGGAGCCTTTTAACTCCAGCGTGGGGTCCAAACCTGGCTGTGTGTAGAAGTCCCTTTGTGTGGCTTTGTCTCTCGCCATTTAAAATCAGGCAGAAGGAGCAAAGCCACAAGGAATTTCATCTCCTCCCCTTCCTGCCTGTTTCAGGCTCAGCTGTGCAGGCCTCACTTGGCTCTGTAAGGCTGTCTACGACTACCTGAAGGGAGGCAGTAGCCGGGTGGGGTTGGGCTCTTCTGCCAGGGAACCAGCAGCAGAACAAGGGGACACAGTCTCAAGTTGTGCTAGGGGAGGTCTAGGCTGCATGTTAGGAGGAAGTTGTTGGCAGAGAGAGTGATTGGCATTGGAATGGGCTGAGGTGGTGGAGTCAGTGTCCCTGGAGGTGTTCAAACAAAGCCTGGATGAGACAGTGCCATGGTCTGGTTGACTGGACAGGGCTGGGTGCTAGGCTGGACTAGATAAGCTTGGAGGTCTCTTTCAACCTGATTGATTCTATGATTCTATGACAGTCAGGGCTTGCCATGGTGGTGCCCAGTTCTCTCCCCGGAGACACTCTGGGCACCTGTCCTGCTGTCCAGGAGATGTTTTTAGCAGAGCATTTAATAAACCTTGCTGTGTGGTGCATTTACTGTAGTCCCAGTGTGCCCCACGCCAGCCTTGCTGGGCTCAGCACAGCGTGTTGCAGATGGCAGGCGTCCTGCCCCTCGCGGGGCTCACACTTCACCCCTAAACTGAAATAACCGTTCTCAAAAGAATCTTTATTTCTTGAAACTGAGGGAAGAAAGAGAACCAAACAGTCTTCTCCTTCCTCATGAAAAATGGGAGGTGCTTTTAAAAGCCACACTAGAGTCAAGTGGTATCATGAGGTCCCATCTGGGTCAGACACAGTCCTGCTGATGCCATCGAGCTTCAGGAGCAAAGACAAGGCAGGACTTTGTTCTGCTTGGAGCAGCAGCTGAAGGCAGGTTTTGCAGGCAGGAGTAGTGGTGCTTCATTAGCCCGGGACAGCTGGAGGAAACAGCTCTGGGTTGCACAGCCCTGTGCCTTTAGAGCACAGTTCCTGCTGTGCTTTTCCAGAGGGAGCTGGGTGGCCACGTTTTGGTGAGGTGCATTTCTGCCAGCAGCAGTAACCTGCTGTGCCCCCACACTGTCACAGAGCCCAGAGCTTGGCCCTGGGGCTCGAGCCCTGCCATCATGCCCATCCCTTCCGTCCTGCTTGCTGGTGAAGGTGGAGCTCAGCACAAAGTGAATATGTCACACTGCCAGTAGCAACAGAAGGCATGAAGCTGGTGTCCCCGTGGAGGCCCTGCTGTCACTCCAGCCCTGCCTGCCAGCTCTGCTCTCACACGTTCTTGACTTCAAGGCAGGAGGCAGCAGCTCTGTACCAAGCAGTGCTAACTGTGTAAGGCACACCGTGGGTGCTCTGGTGGTGGGTGTAGCCTGGAGTATTTATTTTGCATCACTGCTGGGTGTTTTTGTTTTCTCTAACTGCTCCTTTCTCTTTGCCCTTTGTGGTTGCTGGGAGGACAGCTGCAGCCCAGCCCAGCAGTGACCTTTGTTTGACAAGCCCTGAGCTCTCCTCTCCACAGCCAGCCAGCATTTCATTCCCTTTCTCAAACCACCTCAGCAGCAGCCGAAGGAGCACAGGGACCCTGAGCACAGCACAAGAAGCGTGTCTGGTTTCACCTCTGGGCACATCCTTGCTCATTATCCCGGGTAATCCCTGTTGAAGTCAGAGCAGACATGCACTTGGTTGACTCCAAAGGCTGTAGAAAAGCTGTAAACATTTCCTGAAGGAAGTCAGGGAGAAAGATTTGACGTCAGGGGCTGATGGGTTTGTGTAGTTGAAATTCAGCTACTGGCCAAACAGATCAATGGGGGTGACCTGGGCCAAAAAAAAAGTTCAAAAACCAACCAAACCTAAACGTTTTTAAGGGAAACTGGACCTGCTTTGCTCCAGCTCACAGCTCACTGCACTACTGAAGGGCTTTTCTAAGCTGCTTGGAGTTTTCTTTTCTTAACATAGCCAAAAGTACTTTAACTGAGCTGAAAATAGCCCTGTGACTTGGAGGAAAGATAAACCTTTCCTTTCAAAACATAGCTTCTCTCCTGTGTGTCAGGAGCTGTGCACCTGTGTGGTTCTGAGGGGCTTGAAACCACCAGAGAGTTCAAAGCAGAACTGGGGAGTACTTTGTCGGCACCTGGGAAGCTACAGCACAGCCTCCCTCTCCTCAGCACGGTGCAATCTGAGGGTGCTCTAAGGAACTCTGTCTATTCCAGGCAGAGTTTTGGGGCTGGGTTAAGTAGCAGTGAGAACCAAGTGGTGACCAAGGCTGGCTCAGGGCCCCTCCCTCCCAAGGCAGGCTTTATCTCTGTGCTGAATGACTCCTGCCAGGTAAAATCTTTGGGCTTCTCCTTCTCCACCTGTTTCTAACAGCAGTTTGCTTTTCTCTCCGACAGGATGTAGCCATTTCTCCAAAGCAGAGGGATGAGGTCATCCAGTGGCTGGCCAAGCTCAAATACCAGTTCCACCTTTATCCAGAAACGCTGGCCCTGGCTATCAGCCTTTTGGACAGGTTTTTAGCAGCAGTGAAGGTAAATACTTGCAGCTCCACAAACTGTAGTGGCTCTGTGCCACTCGCCCAGCTGGCAGTGTGCAGCCCTGGTGCTGCGGTGGGACAGAAATGCTTGCTTCCCCCTGCTCTGACACGTGGATGGGAGGGCACCTGCACCACTCCAGGAGCTTGTGGAGCTGGAATCTCCCCGTAGCAATTGTCCACCTGGCAGAAACAGCCACTGCTGTAATGAGAACCTGCGGTGCTCAAGGAACTGGCCCAGTGAAAGTTTCTGTCTTTCGTCTGCTCTGCTCCTTGTCTTGCCTCCATGCAGGGCAGCTCAGCAACTGCAGCCTGTGCTAACCCCAGAGAGAAGCTGCACCTTCCCTTCTCAGCTGTGGGGTTGGGATGTTGATTGCCTCAGCAGGGCCCTTCTTCCTTCCAGCCATCAGAAGAAGGGGCTGCAGAGGCTGTGCTTTAGATAGAGTCTGCAGCCAGGCTGACAGGCAGAGCTTAGTGCTGGTGTCACGCCAGACAGATGTGACAGATGTGAAGTACAGAGGTAAGCAAGCATGGCTGCAGACCACCCCAGTGACAGGCTGCCCACTCCTGCTGCACTGAGCAGGCTGGAGAGCAGAGATGCCTGCTGGGCTTTAAGGCCGTTAAACCTCAAATGTGTGTGGAAAAGAGAGGTTAGAAGCCAGCTGGGATCTGCAGCTTTGCTGTGCCCACGAGTCTGCCACAGATGGGCTGGGCTTGGGCCATGCTGTGTGCCCGTGATCAGCCCCAGGTGCCTGTCCTTGAGCTGTGAAGCATGGCTTTGGGCAGCTCCCGCTGCGTTTGCTCTGGTCCATTCCTGGCTCAGCAGAGGCGCAGGTGAGACAGCTTAGGAGAGCCGAGCACAGCCTCGGTGCTTACCTCTCAATGGGACTTCACTGGGTGGGTTGGAAGTGACATCATCCATTAATCCACCCGTTCAGTATCGACAGTGGTTTAATCACAAGCCGTGGAAGTTTTTATTCTTGGGGAGATAAAGTGGCTGAGTCACTGAAAGACTGAGCTGGGAAACACAGTTCAATATCTCAGCAGCTAATGCCCTCGAGTACAGCTTTTCTGTCAGCAATTTGCAGCAGCCAAGGAGTCTGCAAGGTATGAAAACATGAGTAGGGAGCCCCCTGTGTGCTCCAGCCAGTGGAAAGCTGTTTGTCTGGCCAAGCACTGCTCCAACAGCTCAGGCCTCTCTGCTCCCTCCTTGTTTTACTCTCCGTTGTTACCAACACAGGTCCTTTCCCTTCACGGCCATAGGGTGGCAGGGTGAAGCTCCCAGAGGAGACCAGGAGCTGAGTTTTAACAGGCCTTGGCCTGGCTCCAGGGCAGTCTCTTAGAGGGGATGCAGGGGAAAAGAGGAGATAAAATGATTGCTGAAACTAACAGGGAGAAGCAACTTCCATGATGGCAGAAGCCTGCTCTAGACATCTCTTTTCCCCAGATAAACTTCACAGGTCTCCTTCCTTGCTGTCAAGAACGGGTTCCAGCCTTGCCCTGAGGGGATGGATTCCCTTTGCTTTCAGTGACCACCGGAGGCTCCCCTGCCACCCCTAGCTGTGGATTTTCTGCAGGGACTGCAGTTTAAATGGCAGGAGGAAGCCAAAGTTGTAGGCACAGCATGGTGCTCTTTGAGTAATAGGTTGACTAAAGGTAGAGATCTTCACTGTGGACCTGAGCCTCTGTTCTCCTCTCGTTGTTTTGTGGATTTCCCAGCAGCCACTGAAGTTCAGCCAGCTGCTGAAGTCACCTAGCAAGAAGCAGTCCTGGCAGCAGTTCAGGCTGTGAGCAGAGCTTCACATTTGGTGCAGGACTCACACTGACCTTTGCGAGCAGCAGCTGCTGAGGTGGGCAGCAGGGGACTAGCTGCCAAATTGCACTTCCCTTTCCCAAAAGAGGTCGCTGTGGAAGGAACCAGCAATCCCTTACAAATCCCTGGGCCTGCAGGGCAGGAGTACAGGAGGGATGGTTCTTGTGGTGCTTTACATTTCAGCAGGCAAGGACAGCATTTTTGTCTGCCCCCTTGCTCTGGGTCTACTAACAGCAGAGCTGCCGCTGCTCCTGCTTTGGCAGAGAGGTCTTTAGCCAGGTGATTTTCCCTTTCCCATGTTTCCTGCACTGCCTGCACCCAGCCCTTCCCAGAGCAGTGGGTGCCAGCTGGGCTGACAGGGCTGGCAGCCTGCTGTCCTCCCTACATCATGGATGCGGGCTGGTTGCCTGGCACCGCCTGCCACTGCCTGCCGATCCGGAACACGGCACACAAGCAGCCCAGCGCCTGGGGCTCAGGATGTCCAGCCCACCCAGCAGGGACTGGGGATAATTTGTGCATCTCTCTTACAGAGGCTTCTCTGTTTTTCTCTACCACAGGCTCATCCAAAGTACTTGAACTGTATTGCAATCAGCTGCTTCTTCCTCGCTGCAAAGACCATCGAGGAAGATGAGGTAGGCTTCTTGTTCTTGCCACCTTAGTGTGGTCTGAAGGCACCTTTAGACTCTGCCAGCCCTGCCTTTGCTTGCCAGGACAGGGCTGGCTGGTTTCTGTACTGACTGGTCCTCTGGGTTCTCCTTTGCCTTGGCTTTTGCAGAGGATTCCAGTACTGAAGGTGTTGGCTCGGGACAGCTTCTGTGGCTGTTCTCCAGCTGAAATCCGCAGAATGGAGAAGATTATACTGGATAAACTGAACTGGGATCTTCACATGGCAACGCCATTGGATTTCCTTCATATTGTAAGTAAGGGGCTCTTCATGTTCCTCCTGGTGGCTGGTGGGGTAGAGAAGGTACCTAGACAGAAGCCCACCTGTGGGGGAGCAAGGGCCTCAGGCTGTGTTCAGAACTCCTCTGTGCAAGTCGTTTCTGAAAGCAGCAGCCTTGCTAGAGCGTTCCAGAGACTCGTGACACGGGGGGCACAGTTCCCAACACATGGCCTTGCCATCTGACCTCTTGGCCTGGTCTGAGGCATGTTAAGTCACAAGCTAAGACTCACAGCTCCTGAAAACCTTGCCCCTGAGCCTTAACTGATGGTGGTTTGGCTCGGAGCTAAGTGTCAGGCAGCACCAAACCAAGGCCAAAGCACTTGCTACAGAAAAGCATGGCCAGAGAACCAGGACCATGGATGATGCAAGACCAAGGGAAGTGTCCTGACGGTCTCTGCTTTCATCCTTTCTGTCGCTCAAGGAGGTTTTGTCCAGGGCACCTGACCTGCCAAAGCTAATGCTGAGAGAATGGAGTAGCCTTTTGCAGAGCCCTGAGGAAGCTGGTCCCCAGGCACAAGACATGGATTGTGGCAGCTCCCACCAGGAAGGCTGCACCAAGCCACTGGTGGTTGTTTCTGCCTTGAAGGTTGAGCTGTGGGATCCTTTTGTGTCCAAGCCCTCTGGCATGCCATCGTGGAAGTCTGAGCTGGCTTGGCCTGAGGGACTGCCCGTTGGTGACCCCAGCTGCCTCACCTGCTTGTTTCCCCCCTCCCAGTTCCATGCAGTTGCGGTGTCCAACAGGCCTCAGCTGCTGACCATCCTGCCCAAGCTGAGCCCCTCCCAGCACGTGGCGGCGCTCGCCAAGCAGCTGCTGCACTGCATGGCCTGTTCCCAGCTGCTGCAGTTCAAGGGCTCCATGCTGGCGCTGGCCATCGTCAGTCTGGAGCTGGAGAAGCTGCTGCCCGACTGGCTGGCTCTCATCATCGAGCTGCTCCAGAAGGCACAGGTGAGGGCTGGGGAGGGCACTGCGCAGTGGGGAGGGACGGGGCTGCAGGGGGCTGCACCTTGCTTGGGGATCTGGGGTTGTTGGTCCCTACATGCTGATCCCTGCCTGCAGTCATGCTGCTGAGAGGATGGCAGATGTTGGGTTAGGGTTGAACTTGATGGTCTTAAAGTCTTTGCCAGGCAGGTGCTTCTGTGCTTGTACCTGGAGGGACACTTTGGTTCTGCAAAGGCTCAACCTTGACCACAGCCAGTAGATGACAAAGGGAGGAGCTGTGTGCCCTGATGCATTCGGGCTTTCTGGACCAGGGAGGGGACACCAGTCAGTCTCTCTGCCTAAGCATAGGGGGTGACCTGACAGGGCCTGGAAAGACAAACACTCAAGCTGCTAAAAACAAGACACTTTTAACATCCTCTACGCTATTACCAGGAGGTGGAAGCTGAAGCAGGGGGCTGGAGGGTTTGAAACTGGATCAGGGTAGATTGAGGTTGGACATGAGGAGGAGGATCTGTACTATGAATGGTGAAATACTGCAACAGGCTGCCCAGAGTGGTTGAGGCCCTGTCCCTAGGGACACTCAAGATCAGACTCAGTGTGGCTCTAGGCAACCTGATCTAGTTGGAGTTGCCCCTGCTGACTGCAGGGGGTTGGACAAGATGACCTTTGAGGGTTCCTTCCAACCCAGTGCAAGCTCTTGAACCTGTATCTCATAAAATCATGGTGCTGGGGGTCTTCAGTCCTTTGCCACCGTCTCCTGTGCTCAGCAGATCATTGAGGAGAAGAGAGGTGCTCAGGTGGTTGGTGTGCTCAGAGCTGCAGCCCTGCCCTGGCTGCCAGTCTCTCCTCAACGCAGCAGCTGTCCCTCACCCCCGTCTCTGCCTCTCGTCCCACTCCAGATGGATAGCTCGCAGCTGATCCACTGCCGGGAGCTGGTGGCACATCACCTTTCCACTCTGCACTCTCCTCTGCTGCCCAATCCTGTATATGTCTACAGTCCCCTCCAGCATACCCTGGTGACCTGTAACAGAGGAGCGTTCAAACGCCAGCCCTCCTCTGTCCCAGGGCCAGGGTTCTCCAAGGACAACGGCAGGCCAGAAGTGCCAGTCACAGGTACAGCCGCACTCTACCAGCGTCTGCCGGCTCCCGGGGGCTGCAAGCAAGCCTCTGCCAAGCGGAAGGTGGAGGAGATGGAAGTGGATGACTTCTACGATGGCATCAAACGTCTCTACAACGAGGACGTGGCTCCAGAGGCAGTGGCTCTCGAAAGCATGGCCTCTGTCTGTGGCGCCGATGTCTCCAGGCAGGAGGGCAGCGTTTCCCCCTGCCCACCTCTCCAGCCGGTGTCTGTGATGTAGCTGTGGGCAAGTACCACCTGCTCCAGAGACCAGGCAGGACCAGGGGGGCCATACCTTGTCAGGCTGAACTGAAGGGAGCCAAAAGCCCAGACAAAAATTCCCAACCCTTTCTGGATTATTACATTTGGTTTTTCCCCCCCTCCTTGTGCGGCTAATTCTAGTTCCACTATTTAAGCACTTAAAAAAAAAAAAACCCACACCAAAAAGTATATATAAAAAAAAAAATCTAAAAAAAAAAAAAAGACCCAAAAACCAAGAAAAGGAAAAAAAAAAAAGTAGCCAGAAATTGTTTCCTTTTAGTGTTGTCAGTTCCACTGTTTTGCTGCTCCTGTGTCTTGTAACCCACGCTCTGCACCCAAGGGCTGTCCCAACCAGCTCCACCTCTCTGAGCCAGACAGCTCGTGGAGTCTCCTCCTCTGGAGACTCTCAAGACCTGTCCTGATGTGGTCCTGGGTGAGCCTGCTGTGGCAGGAGGGGGTTGGACTGGATGGTCTCTGGCGGTCCCTTCCAACCCCTACCGTTCTCTGGTTTCTCTGCTCCTCCCTCTCTGCTTGCTCCTCTTTTGATTCTCGGCGAGTCTCAGTCTCGTGCATGACGTCCTGTGCCACCTGGCCTCACTGCAGCTTTCTTTGCCCTCTCCCCCAGGAGAAAGAGACTTTATTTTTTGTGTTTGGTTTGGTTTCATTTTGTTTTATCAACGGGAGAGAATATTTAAAAACTGGACTTAAACTAAAAAACAAAAAAGAAATGAAACCACAAAACCAAACCAGCCCTGAGGCTCTCAGGCAGGACACTGGGGTGGGCGCCCACTGTGCTCTGTGCCTCACACCAAGCCCTCCCTGTTCCCACACAGAAAGGAGGGAAGCGATTTGCTATCACTCTGACCAAGAAGGGTCACCCCACCCCCCACCCCTCTTCTTGTTTGCACCAAGAAATGTTGCACTCAGCCTGGATTTTCACCAACCCATCAAGTGTAAACCTCTGATCCTGGCGTTTTTCTACCTATGTGAGGTGCTGGGGCAGCCACATCCACCCGAGGTTTGAGCGGTGTCCTTGTCAGCCACAGAGCCAAACTGAGTGACCCTCACCCCACTTTTGTGTTCCTATCACCCCTAAGCAAGACAAACGTCTCTGCAAGTGTCCCACCCCTGTTTCTCAGAATGACCTGCCCCAAGCGTAAGCTCTCTCCACAGCCCTGAGGAAGGTATTGTGTTTGGAGCCATTGTACTGCTGAAAGCCTTCTGGTAGCAATAAAGAAAAGTTGTCCTGGAGCCTGGGTCCTGCTCTCTGCTTGTCACACCTGGGGGCTGTGATGGAGCTGCCCCAGGCCAGACCTGCGAGGAAGCTGCTGTTGGGGTGCCAGGCAGTTGGGATGCTGCCAGCTCATCTCTACAGCAGCTCCAGCTTTTTTCCCTGGTGCTACTCACGCTCTCCACCAGGCTGTTCCTTGTCCCAGGACAGGCCACTCTGGGCACAGCTAGGCCATGGCTTTCCTTGGCTTCCAGCTCGCTCCAGCCCATGTCCTGGAAACCACCTCCGGAGGCTGCAGTTCTCAGAAGGGGTTGCAGCTTCCTTCCCTTACAGCCTTTCCTTAGGGCGTAACCAGCCCTGACCTTTTCTCTTGCCCTGCTCTGCTTTCTTAAACCAGGCTGCTGGGCATCACCTGGCACACCCCTGCCCAAACACCCTGTCACTGCAGGACTTCAGCATCCTGGGAGGATGATGCCAGGACAAGCTGGGCACCCAGAGTTTCTGAGCAGCCACCATGATCCCGTCTATCCCAATGGGAGCTCCAGCTGCTTGTGCGGTCATTTGAGCCAGGGCTGTCCTGTACCAAGCCACGGAGAGACTTCTGTGGGACTGCAGCTCATTTTAGCTGGCTTCCAGCACAGACTGTGGGAGAGGAAGAGGCGTTTGGGACCAGAGTGCCATGCCACTTACCTTCTGTTGGCTTGTCCTCCCGGTGAGAAGGGGACACCCTCACCTTGCCCCATTCAGCAGCACTCAGAAGGATCACTGCCCAACCCCTCTGCAGGTGTGTAGAGGGAGAGGAGCTAGCAGGGGGCTGGGCAGGCGTTCGGCTTGTGCCAGCTGGCTGGTGCCTGGCTGGAGCAGGAGGCAGGGAGCTTTGCTGCTGGAGCAGTCCCTCCCTATGGATGTGCTGCAGTCAGGGTTTTGCTCCAGGAGAAGGAAAAAGAGTTGTGGCTGTTTTCTACTCCCTGAAAGTGCCAGGATGAGCAGGTCCTGCGCTGCCCAGCTCACACCAGCCATGGCAGAAGCTGTGCAGTGACAGCTGCTGAGCTTGTCTGCACCTGCAAGGCAAACCCCTCAAGAAGAGGACTGAGCACCTCGCTGGCTGGCAGAGGAGCTCTCATATTCCTGAGACCCAAACATCCAAACATGCAGGCACTCTCCAGCCCCAGCCGGAGCCTTTGCACTGTGAGCAACCCTGCTCCAACCTTCTGCCTGGGTAAGAGCAGCCCCACTCAAAGTAAGGACCAGGCAGATGAAACCTGGCTTGGTTTGACAGACCTACCTCTGCAGAGTCCTGCTGCCAGGCTGTCCTCTCCAAGGCCCCAGGACCAGCTGTGGGCCAGCTCTGGCTACATTGCCCAGCAGCATCCTGGTGTCTTTTGGTCCTCCAGATGTAAAAAGGAAAGGTCAGACTGCAACTGCCAGTGCATCACATGGACTTGCAGATGGAGGTGCAGGGATACAGTAGGGTACAGAAGAATCAGTCTCAAACCCAGCTATGCCCCAGGTGCAGGTGCCCAGCTGTGCCAAGAGCCCTGGGGCAAACCTAACGAGCCTTGGCACACCAGGGCACCCTTCCTAGGGACAATCCAGCCTGGCACTAGGAAGACAGAGCTGGCACACAGGCCTCTTCAGAGGACCACAGCAGTGTCTTGAGATGGTCTTCAGCTCTGCAGCTCTGCTAATGCCACCTGTGTCCCAGAGGCCAGCTGGGGCCAGCAAGGGGTGGAGGGAGCCCAAGTCTGCCTTGCTGGCTGCACTGGTGGAGCTTGGTGACTGGAAAGGCAATGCCCAAAGTCAGCACTGCCTGGAAATGAGGCACACCCCAGCAAGGCTCCCCGAGGCAGCAAGATCCATCTGGTTTGGAGATAATCTGCACTGCCACACGGAAAATCCATTTTCCACTTCCCACCTTCCCCCCCCCCAACCAAAAAGCCCCAGGTGATGACACAGTCCAAGCACAGTCCCCTCTCACTGCCTGGCTGCCACAGAACTGATCTCTCTGCTGTTCCTGCTTCTGGCACACGGGACTGGCCTGGAGTGCCATCAGGGCTCCCCAGTACCCACAGGGGACCACCCTGATGCCCAGGACTCCTCTTACTCATGCGGTGCTCCTCCAGGCTCCACAGCACCCCAGTGCTTCCCAGCAGGAACCACGGCACACTCATACACCCCTTTCACCCCCCTTAGCTCGAGGGACCAGCCTAGAAGTGTTCCTCTTTCACACTAGCTGAAGACACTTGGTGACACCAAGTGACAAATAACCTCTCTCTGGGCCGGCCAGTGGCAGGTTTGACGCTTCTATGGCCTTGCTGTGCGGACATCTCTTCCCCAACAGCTGCCTGCCCTGGAGGAAGCGAGCCATGGGGCAAGTCCCTGCCTCTCCCCCACCCCGAGATGTGGGAGAGCCTCAGCTCAGCCCTTAGAGCCACCTCTGTCTCTGCTTTCTGCTTCCTGTTCTCCTGCCCGCCCCAGCAGCCACCACCACATTACGGATGTTCATCCTTTTACCCCCCCCCCCCCCCGCTTAAGGCCCCTTATGGGGGGGGTATTCCCCACGAATTCGCCTTTCAGAAGTAACCGCTAAAGCCCCAAAGCCTCTGCCTCAGCAGCCTGGGCCAACCGATTCCCGAAGTCCTCCGTCAGGAGGTTCTGAGCCCCTTTCCCTCTCGCTGGGTGGCATCTAGCCGCGACTTTGACACAGCATCAGGAACAAACTGGGGCTGCAGGGACCTCTAGGGGACATCTGCTGCAACCTCCGGCTCACGCCGCGGCTGCTCCTCTCATCTCTCCAGCCTGAGGCCTCCAAGCCTTTGTGGTCTCACCTGGCTGGCTGCTGCTCCATCTCATTTATCATTTAGTGCCCTTCTCTACCTCCACTACGTCCTTCTGGGAGACATGAAGTCCAGAGCTGCATGCAGGATTCAAAGCACCAGCACAGCAAAGCTAGAGCTGCAAAACAAAGGCAGTTTGGGTGAGCCTTGGAGTTTGGTTTCTGCTGCTCTGCTTCTCTTACGGAAAGCTTTAAAAAGAAAACCAAAACATGTTTGGGATTGAAAAGTCAACCAACAAAAGGGGTTCGTCCTTCAAAGCTTTGTGACACAGCAGCACTACTGGTGGGTCACTGCCTGCTGAGCCCCTCCAGCTGCTGAAGAACAGCCTCCAGGCACAGCCCAGCCCTTGCAAAGGGCAGAAGAAATGCCCTAAAAACCGGGGGGCTCAAGAGCTCCTCGAAAAGCCCAGGAGCGACCCAGCAGACAGGGGCCCCTCAGGATACTTCAGTGTGGCCAAGCTGCACATTCACAGCCAGGACTGCAGAGCCCCAGGGCGTGCTGTGTGAGTAAGGGCAGGGGTTAGCAGCACTTGAAATCCTCTCTAGCTGTCAGACGGAAACACCTCACTGCCGCCCAACTTTTGTCTTCCTGCTTGCACTAAGTTATGCCACAGCTGAGCCTGGGGCCCCAGCCCAGGGCTGTAGTGCAGTGGTGGGACTTGGCAGGCTGCAGTCCTAGCACCAGCTAAGCCCATACTGCAATTTTTTTATAGGGGAACACACCAAAGAAGTCCAAAGAATGAGAGAAACACAAGCAGAGGACTCCCGGCACCAAGCAAGAGGCGCTGGGAAAGGTCTGACCATGCAGGCTGCTGCAGGAGCCACCTGGGTGGAATGGCCTCTGAGTAACCAGCAGGGGTTCTTGGCAAGTTGAAGGCTACCATGAAAGGAGTTGCTGCAGAGAAGAGGCACAGCAAGGCTAGGTGCGGGTGGCCTGGTGCATGGAGAACAGAAGGGACAGGACTCCCTCCTGCAAGTGGGGCAGCCTGCTCCCAGCTCACAAAGCACCCAGAGCAAGAAAAGAACTCACACAGGTGAGGTTTAATGCAGCCAGCACCCTCCAGGCCTCAGCCCATGAGGAAGCAGCTACCCTGTTTGTCCTCAGAAGGTTCTAGAGCCTGAGAAGGTCTCTAGATCTGGCTATCTCCTGGTAAGCACTGGTGGCTGGAGAGCAGACCCCCAGCAGCTATCACCTGAGACCACAGAAGCCTGCAGAGCAGGCTCCATTTTTGGTATTACTGCAAACTGTGTGTGCTAAGCTACATCTGTGCAAACACTCAGATCTCTGCAGCTTGGGCGAGGGTCAGCAGCTGGCAGGGAGGTTTGCTCCAGCACACGCACAAGGCCATCAGTCCATCATCTTCCCAAGTGTCTCTAGCAAGCCACTTGGCTGAAAAGGTCTCCAAGACACAGAGGTTTCTTTTCCTCCCACTTGAGAAAAGCAGGCACCCAGCTGGAGGGAGCTTCCAGAGATCCAGCCCTGAAAACTATTGTGCTTCTGACAGAAACCCAGCAGCCTGCAGCAGCTTGTGCTTCACACCCAGGCTGGTTTAACAGTCCCCTTTCCGCAGCAGCTCGAAGGAGACGAGTTCTTTGGTTAAAAGCTCACAGATGAGAAGGGTAAGTCACTAGTATTCGGTGAAAACAAAAGTGCATCACCCCAGCTGGAGAACATCCAAGGAGGATCAGGCTGTGTCCCAAACCAGCTGGAGGTCAGCACACACCAAGCCCAGAAGCTTTGGTTTTACCTTCAGACAATGCCTTGGAACTTCTCAAGCTTTGTGACTGAGTTGGCTTCCAAAGTCAGCGAGTCAGAGGGCTGAAGGGCAGCCCTCACCCAGCATCGTTAACAGACAACAAGGGTACTTGCTGTTCAGGCTTCAGGAGAACACAAGGAAGCCCTCGATCCAAGCACAGCTGAGTGCAGCCCAGCTGGGCAAGAAGAAATGGTTTTTTTTTTTCCTCCTATAAAGAGGTAAATTAGCCAAAAATTTTTGTTCACCGCTTGCTCAGGGAGATCATGGATCCCCCTTCCTTGGAGATGTTCAAAGCCAGGTTGGATGAGGCCTTGAGCAGCCTGGTCTAGAGGGAGGTGCCCCCTGGCCATGGCATGAGGTTGGCACTGGATGATCTTTAAAAGTGCCTTCTGACTCAAACCGTTCAATGGCTCTACGAAAATAAGGCCTCGAGTGTCCAGAACAGGCTCCACCAACACAGCATCAGCCACCTCCGCTCCGCACAGCTGCAGGCTGAGAAGTCAACCCCAGCTCCGAGGGCTTGTTCTCAGCAGGCCAGGGGAGCAGAGGACACCCTTGTGATGGAGCTGTGGTGTCCAAAGCGGCCAGGTGTCATCTTTAGAGGCAGAAATGAAGTTCTCCAGCTGTGCCCTCGCCCTCAGTCTGTGGCTGGATTTGCCATCGCAACCCGCGCACGGCACAAGGCAACGGGGAGGGAGGGACAGCGCAGCGCGGGCAAGGTCCCTCCTGCGGCCGCTCCCTCGGTGAGCTCTGGGAGCCGACAGACGCGCAGACAGACAGCACAGCGCACCCGCGGACGTGGGGTGACAAACACAAAGGGGAGGAGAGTGATGGAAGAATGAGATGGCTCTTCTCCTGCCAGGGGTGCCCGGAGCAGCAGGCTCTTCCAGCGCCCTGCTGTCCACTGGGAGAGAGGGTGTGGGGGCTCTGGCAGGATGGTGGCTACATAAAGAAGAAGCTACAGAGAAAAGAGAAAAAACAGAAAAGAAAAGAAACAGAGGTTCAGAATTGAAATGAGAAAGGGAGAGAGGAAACAAACGAGGAATAACATCTTAAAGGAAGTGACTCATGAAGGGAGGAGCGCACAGGGGAGGTGCTGTACACACCAACTGCACCAGAGCCTCGGACCTCTCCAAGTAACTAACAACAGGACAAGAGGAAATGACCTCAGGCTGCACCAGGGGAGGGTTAGGTTGGAGATCAGAAATAATTTCTTTGCTGCAAGAGCGGTCCGGGATTGCCACAGGCTGCCCAGGGAGGTGGTGGAGTCCTCATCCCTGGAGGTGTTCAAAGAACAAGCAGACATGGCACTTCAGGACATGGTCTAGCAGTTATGGAGCTGCTGGGTAGGTTGATGAGCTTGGAGGTCTTTTCCAGCCTTAATGATTCTGTAACTCGAGACACCAGTTGATGGGGAGAGAGAACAAGCTCACAACCACCAAAAACAGCAACGGAACAAACAGCAGCACAAACCCACAGAAGCACCTCAAAGGCACAAAGCAACCTGCTGGGAAACTTTACAATGCTCTCAACCCCTCCTGTCACAGCCTCCCAAAACGGCAAAACCAAGAAGTCACAAAGGCCACCTGAAGACCAAAGCATTTGGGTAACAAAACACCACCTGTACTTTTCCTCTCCCCTCTTCAAGTGCTGGTGCTGTTGGTGTGAGTGACCTACAGCACCGACAAGAAAGAGCTGAGCAGATGCTAGAGGGTGATGATATCATCTGCAATTCAACCCCCCCCAGGCATTTTCACATCAAATAAAGAGACAACATCTCCCAGAAGCATACAGAGAGTTGGCATTAGCACTGCACAGGGGTTACACAGGCACTGTTACCAACCTGGGCAGGGGCAGTGGGGGGTAATTTTGCAATAGCAAGGTAAGAAAGTTCTACACCTCTGGTTTAAGGCAATCAGGAGATGAAAAATGTGTCCAAATACAACATTTGCACTGCTGGTGACAGCTTTATTTTCTGGTAGTTAATAAAAAGCCAAACACAAGCCTTCACCTCTGTACAGTTCCACGCTGAGGGATGGCACACGCTGCAACCAAGGGTGCTTGGAGAAGGGATGAAGACCCCAGGCTTTACCATTGCCTTGGAAAGGCAAACTGGATTGAAAGGGACAGATCTGCTTTGATCACACACACAGAGAAATCTCCGTTCTCATCTGGATCTTTTAGGAGAAGCAGGAGGAGAGCTGCCTGGAGAAGTATCAGGCTGGTTAAACAGACACATGCTTCAAGAGACACCAAGCTCCTGGGAGGGATTTCAGGCTGTCAGAAGCACACAGAGAGGGTGGGCAGATGACAAGAACTGCCATTTCCAGGCTGCAGAGGAGCCCAGGGTGGGTCACTGCTTGTCCTCCTCCCCAGCAGCACCGTTCAGTGCCTACATTTAACAACCACGACCTCAAAGGGCACCTTCTGCCCTCCTGGAAAGGAGCCATACAACTCCAGCGAGGTTTGGAGGACCAAACCCCTGCTCACCTCCACCTTTTGGCTGACTACTGGACACACACATGTCCACCTCTAGGGAGCCATTCTGGCCCCTCTCAGTGACCTGGATTTGGTTTGTTTTCCCCTTGTGGGGAGCTGTGTCATGCCCTGGGAACACCAGCATCCCAGAGATGTGTTTCAGTGAGCTCCCTACTTGTTGATATTATTGTAGGGTTTGAAATCCATCTCGTGAGGGACATGCAGCATTATCAGCTAGCTGTGGTCACTGTCCCATGCACCGGGAAAGCTGCAGTGCCTCCCAAGCACGGGATCATGACTTGCAGAGAAGCTGTGCTGGGCTGCTTTAGGATGTTGTGTTCCCTATGGATTCTTCTCCACTAGCGCAGCAAAAGCAGATTATCGCAGAGGTGTGATGCTGGTTGAGCCATGCCATTTGTAAGGAAGTGGACTTAAAAGACCCCCTCCCAGCCAAGCACAGCTGGCTTTTCCTACCAGTAGTGAGGCAGGAAGGGTGAGTCTCTTACTACTCTACTCGCAAAGGCAGAAGCACACAGAGATTTGAGGGCATCGTTCACTCCATGCTGTGAAAAGAGGCATAAGGAAAGACAAGAAGCGCAGCAGCAACAAGCTAAACATGGCCCAGGGGTTCAAGGAGAGAGGAGAAAGCCATCAACACCTCCTTTGCCAAGAAAACCCAAAGCAGCACCTTCAACTTGTGCAAGGTTATGGCTTATGCCCAGTTTCTCCAGAAGAGTTTGGGTTGCGCTGGAGAAAGTAACTCGCTCAAAACCACATGAACACATTTGGCCACAGCTTTGTGTCCGACAGAAGGAAAGGCAATAGCTGGACTCAGCTGACTTCCCTACCAAAGGTACCTTGAAGGGCTGTTTAATGGAGCAGGACAAAGAAATGTTAACAATGAAGCTTCCTTCTTGGCACTAAGTGCTGGTAATTAAGAAGAGGACATGCACAGAGACAGCTGAAGCAATGCCTTCTGCCACGAGCGCTCGGCGATGCGTGCGACGACAGGGCTGCCAAAACCTCCTGCCAAAATCCCAAGCTTCTTCCCTGACAGCTTCAGATTTAAAAGCTGGGTTTGCCAGAAACCACAAGAACCAGCTGCATTTTTCCCTAGCAAACCTGTACTGCATCCAGTTCTGGAGCCCCCATTACAAGAAGGATGTGGAGATGCTGGAGCATGTCCAGAGAAGGGCCACTGGGATGCTCAGAGGGCTGCAGCAGCTCTGCTGTGAGCACAGACTGAAGGAGTTGAGGCTGTTGAGTCTGGAGAAGAGGAGGCTCCCAGGTGACCTTCTTGTGGCCTTCCAGGATCTGAAGGGGACCTACAAAAAAACTGGGGAAGGACTTTTCAGGCTCTCAGAGAGTGCCAAGACTAGGGGGAATGGAGCAAAGATGGAGATGGGGAGGTTCAGGCTGGACACGAGGAGGAAGTTGTTGAGCATGAGAGCTGTAAGAGCCTGGAACAGGTTGCCCAGGGAGGTGGTTGAGGCCCCATGCCTGGAGGTGTTTAAGGCCAGGCTGGATGAGGTTGTGGCCAGCCTGATCCTCCCTGGGTGCCCCTGCCCATGGTTGGAACTAGATGATCCTTGTGGTCCCTTCCAACCCTGACTGAGTCTATGATTCTATTTATCCTGCCAAAATGAGCTTCGTGGTTGGTAAGAGCAGGAGGTGTGACGTGGAAAAAAAACACCAACCCAAAAGCCCAACAACACAAACCCATCAATAAAAAAAAACCAAAAGGGGAGGAGAGGCTCAACTCTTTTATTTCCAGCTTTTTTTTTTACCCTCCAAGCGATTTTTGCTGTCTGCCCAACACATGACATTGAGATAGTCTCTTCCCAAAGCCACGTTTAAGCAAGGAGGGTCAAGAGACAGACAGCTCCCAGACATGCTCCCCAGTTCAACACTTCAAAGATGATAATTCTGCCTCTTGGGTTTGGGGTTTTCCCCCCCACACCCAGAGAGACAAGAAGTTTCATTCCAGAAACAAGTAAAGAACTGCAGTGTGCGAGGCTTGGGAGGAAAGAGTAGGTTTAAGAGTGCTTTAGGGAAAGGAAAAAGGCGACTACCTAGCTAGGAGGAGTGGAAATGCTGGCTGGACATCAGCAGAAGGTTAGGAAGTGCAGAAGTCTCAGGGTCAGCATGGCTTGCCACTTCTTCAGAAGGATGGGAAAGACTCTGTCCAACAAAGCAGTGCTGCAGAAAAGACATTGACCAGATCCATCTCCACACCACGAGGCCTGGCTACGCTACCTCTCCTTTGCATGTCCGAGGGATGTTGCCCCTGGTGCAGGAGGGCTGGTGAGGAGCACAGGGAATGTGTGTCCAGGCCCCCTCTCTGCCTTGCTGTGAGGCTCTGGACTCTGCAGCTCTGCAAGCCTGTCTAGGCACAGGCAGGAACCCTCCTGCAGGCTCTAAGAGGCTGCCGAAGGATGGCTTCCACACCACCCAGGCATCTGATTCCGCATGGGCTGCTAAGACCATGCACTCTGGAGACCAGATGCTCTTTCCAGTGAGGTTTCAAAGGCCACGGCCAAGCAAGTAACAGATGGAAGGGGCAGCGAGAAGCACTCCTGCTCCCAGCGCCTGCGGTGCCGCTCGGCTCCCACTGCGGCAGGGAGCGGCTGGCCTGTACTGGAAGGGCGGCTGCAAAGACAGGCCAGCAGGTGACAACAAACCCAAGCCAACCACTGAGATCAAGGCAGGCAGCAGAACCAGGAGCCAACAAAACCATCATGCAAATGTAATGGCATGCAAGGTCAGTGACAACTTCTGTTATCTGCACACGCAGCCCCCCCGGCCCCCGGCAGTGGGACTCTCACTGCTCCCACATCAGAAGGAACTGGGGTTGGGTTAAACTCAGGGGTCAGCCACACCGGGGACTGGGCTGTGACCCCTGGGCAGCAGGAATGCCCCAAGGCTGGTTTCTATGGAGCCTTCAAGCAGAGGGGACAGTGCAGCCAGCTCTCTTAGAGCCAGGCAGGCCACCAGCTCCAAGGAGCTGAGCCAGTCAGTGATGCTCACCTGAGCTGCTGACATCCAGCCCTGACTCCGAGTTCCAATTTGGGAATGAGAATGGTTTACTGCTGCTGCTTTTAACGAGGAAAACCCATGGGATCATCACTTTTCTCCTTCCCACCCCTGAACTTCCCATTACATAAGAGTCCTGCACCCAAATCCTTCTCCCTTCTTGCTCCCACTATGTTATTAGGATGAGTTAATAGTTACTTGTGTTAAAAAAAATGGAGGAAAACAGGAAAAAGAGAGGAAAAAAAAGGAAAGAAATCAGATGGCAGAGACACATTACTGCAAAAGCAGGTGAATGCAGGAACATCCTTGGCTTGCCAGGCTTTATGTGAAGCTTGCACTGCAAGTTAAAAAAAGAACAAATAAACAAAAAAAAAAGTTAGCAATAATTGAACTCAAAATGGGGGGAAAAAAAACCCAACCCAGAATCAAAGAAAGCTTGGAGAGCCAACACCAGCAACCCGCTCCGTGGGTGGGCATGCAGATGGGTGATGGAGCTCTACAGCAATGGACCCTCGAGGCTGGGCTCTACTCCAGCCTCTGACAAGCAAAAGCAAAAAGAAACCCGAGGGGCAGAAGCAGTAACCAACCAACCATGAAGTTAGCAAGGTAGTGTCTTTCAGCTTCAGCTTTTCAGCCTGTGCCTGGCTGGGAGATGTGGTTGGAGGTGGGCAGTTTGGTGGTCCTAGAGAAGGGCTCTGTGCTTAGCTGAGTTTTACCCAAACTCAGGTGTCTCAGACCTGGGCACTTTAGCTTGCAGATCTGAGTGGGAGCCTTCAGGCAAAGCCATCTTCCTACAGGGTGTTGAGCCAGGCCCTCACTTGTGTGTTGCAGCTCAGATTGTAGCTGTGTGTGAGAGCGTGGGGACTGCCTTGGGGCCAAGCATGGTCCAGGAAGGTCAGATCAGTCCCACTGGACTGGAAGCTGGCATGTGGAGGCCAGATCAGTCCCACTGGACTGGAAGCTGGCATGTGGAGGCCAGATCAGTCCCACTGGACTGGAAGCTGGCATGTGGAGGCCAGATCAGTCCCCACTGGACTGGAAGCTGGCATGTGGAAAGGGAACTGAGGAAAAAAGATTTTCATCTGCTTTTGAAATCAACAGAAACAGAGCCCTAACAGATGGTCCCAGCTCCTGGGGGCGTTGAGGGTGAGCAAGTAACACAACAGCATGGGCTGAGGCATGCATGTGGCCATCTACCAAACAACAGGCAAGCACCAGAAGGCTTTTTGCTGCTCCTAGTTGGTTTTGCCAGGAACCATCTGCAGATGGTTTAGGTTTGAAGCACAGTCCCACCCCAGAGCTATGATAGGGGCTTGAGAAGCAGACTCAACTCCCCCCAAGCAGCAAAGTACTTCAGTAGGTGTCTGTACTCCAGTCACCCAAGTGCCTGAGGCACACAGCTGTGCTGTCCTGAGAGCAGCACAGTTCTGCCATCAGCTGCAACAAGTCTAGATGCCAAGCAGAAGTTACTGGGATCTGAGAAGTGGATTGCTAAAAAAAAAGAGCCAGAAAGACAAGCTGTTCCTTCAGGAACAGTCTGGGTATCAAGGGGGCCAAGCTCTCCCTCAAGGAGTTCAGCCAGCAGCAGAGTTTGCCCTGAACCTTCCCTCTGGCTTTCACAGCACAGCAGGAAGTTTCTGTTGTCCAAGTTGGGAAATCTGCTCCCACCTTGTGAGAAAGCAGCATTCCTATTGAGTGACATTCTGGAGGGAGCTACGAGGACCATGCAGGGCAAGGATATCCTCTGGCAACCGCACGAGACTCCCACAGTCCGTGGCAGCAGGGAGAGGGTGTAAGCCTTACCTAAAGGACCTGCAGCTCTTGGTTAGTGCAGAAAGAGGAAGGTAAAGCCTCTGAGAGGATGAAAGCCTTACCTAAAGAACCTGCAGGTTTTGGTTAGAGCAGAAGGAGGAAGGTAAAGCCTTTGTGAAGCCCAAGGTGTGCTACAAGGCAGAGGCAGCAGCGTTTCCCTCTCGAGCCTGCGTTAGTAACCCAGACACTAGGGAAGAGGTCGAAGCAGTTACAGCACCTGGTGTGGAGCCAGACTGAAAGCAGACACTAAAAGACGTGCACGTTCCTCACGAGTGGGTTTCTGTGAACGCAGCAGCAAAGCAGAATCTGTTTGTCACGGTGCCTGGAAACACCCCTGCCTCACACCCACCAGGTGGCACCTGTGCCAGCCACCTCCACGGCAGCAAACGACACCTAACGCTGACCATCGGGGGTCACTCCACTGCCCAGACCGTTACAGACTGCCCTGGCCTCAGACCCAAGAGAGGAAAAAACTGATTCCAGAGTTCTCAAAAACATTAAGCTGCCAACTCTGTGAGAGAGACAGAGCAGAGAGTCTTCAAAACGTTCCATTCAGGGAATGGGTCACTGTGTCTCAGCCTACCCTATCGACAGGCATGGCTGCAGAAGGGTGTTCCAGCATGCATGGACCTCAGCTGCCCACAGGTGGTGTTCCTGCAGTGCAACACGGCACTGCTGAGCCTCTCCACGGCCACTCTACCCCAGCAGAGCATGCAGCACACAAGCACTCAGTGTACCTCAGCGGGCACCTAAGGCCAGGTTCCCAGCTGGCATAAAGCAGCATGGCTCCATAGGAGCTACATCAAGTTACATCAGCTGAGGAACCAGCCCGAGGTCATCCCCACCTTCCCTGGGGAAGCCAGAGCAGAAGCAACAAGGAACAGGCAAGGAACCAGCAGCAGAGACAGGGGACATGCAAAGTGCCAACAGAGCTTCCCAAAGGACAGGAGGACACAGGCGTATGGGCAGCACAGCAGCCTCCTGGAGGCTGTAGGACAGCTCACACCTGGCTTCAGTTCACTGGTCAGCAAGGGAGAGAAGGGTCTGGAGCACATCCCTACCAGCAGCTTGGCTTTCCCAGGCCAGCTCAGGGTTAGTCCAGCAGGTGGCTGCCAGAAGGAACCCAGCCCTTGGCTACAGCTGTTAGGAGAAGCGTGGAGCTGTTGGCTGGGGTTGGGAGGGGAGGTTAAAGAAGCGTTTTCCAGGGAGATTTGCTGCCTCACCACCTTTACACCTCTCCCAACTGCACTTAGCAGCTAGTGCTGTGTGGTGAGGTGGCCCAGGAAGGACCTGCATGAGCATCCTCTCGCTAGATACAGAAACAGCCAAGCAGATTGTGCCAGCAGGCCTGACAGCAGCCTCTGTTATGGAAACCTGACCTGTTGTGCTACACAAACCAGGCACACACAGTCCACCTCTGCAAGGTGTGCCTGGCTTCACTCTGCACATCACACCTAAGAGGACCTTGTGCTCTGCTTGTTCAAGCAGGCAGAAGTAGCCAGGATTGTGTACTAAACAGGGCTCTCCTGCACTAATCAGAGCTGCAAGAAGGAGGTCCCACCAATGTGGATCCACCCAGAGCTTGAGGTTTCCAGCAGAGCTCTGCAGTGACTTAACTCTGAGCTCAAGTCAATGGCAGTGTTCCTCCAGTTTCAGCGGAAGCAGAGTTAGGTCAATACTGAGCACACATCTGGAAATCCCACCTCTAAATACTGACCACAGGACAGACTCTGTCCTCAGTGCCTGCTGACCTGCTGGAATCTCACAGTGCTGGAGGGTGCAGGATTACAGCCTCAGCATACAAACAGGATATAGAAAACAGTGCCATGATCCTCACTAAAATGAGGGGGGGTTAGCTTATGTCAACTTGATCCAACCACAAATGCAATCTACCTGCAATTACGGTACCATAGGAGTTTGGTTTTGAAGAAAATAGACCCAAGAGTTCCTTGTTCTCAAATCAAGCTTCCAAGTATCCACTTCTGGCACCAGCAACTCCCACCTAAACATAACATGGTGGCTTTGGGGTTTGATCTGCTCCTACTTCCGACTAGTACCTTAAAGGATGGGAACTGGAAACTAGTCTGGGATGAAAGGAGGGGCAGGTAGAGACCCCATCAATAATTCTGGCTCAGGAAGATAAATCTAGGTCCAGCACATCCCAGAGCTGTGCTAGAAGACAATGGAGTGATCACAGAGCAAACTGTCACCATCCCATTGCTCTCCCACACCAGGCAGTCTCTGACATCAAAACAGAAGGTAGTCTTCTGGAGAAAAATTAAGATCATGTCCCTGGCCCACCCTTTAGAAAAAAATACTTTATTTGATCAGGCTGATAAAAGCCCAAGTTTCCAGTCTGGTGATGGGGAAAAGCAAATACAGACATGCAGCAAGAAAGAGAAAACAACCTCCCAAACTGTAACCAAGCCTACAGAGGACGTGGGTGACAGCCGCTTACTTTTTCTTGTCCTTGTCTTTCTTGGTTTGTTGAGAACCTGCCTGCTGAGCCTGTGACTGTAATAGCTGAGCTGCTGCCTTCTTCTTCTGAAAGTTGTTCAGCTCTTCCTCAAGTTCCTTCTTTTTGTCTTCCACCTTTTTCTTCTCTTCTTGGTGAGTCCTCTTTAGATGGTCAAACTTTTCGTGAAGCTGCCAGGACAGAGACAATGAGAAGGGGATGGGAAGAGACTCAAAGTTTCAAGCCCACCCCTGGCAATGGTGCCTGAAGTGGCTCTGCTGCATCACAGAATGTCATAGAATGTCATGGAATCAACCAGGTTGGAAGAGACCTCTAAGATCATCCAGTCCAACCTATCACCAATGCTTAACACCAACTAAGGATCCCTGCTGTTCTAGGAGGGGAAGGACATTTGTAAGGGCAGCTTTGGCAGTGGGGATGGCAGCCATCAGGAAACTGGACTGAAACCCACTAACACCTTTACATTTCCACCCAGGAGTCCTCTTGAGGTAAGAGTTCTGCCTGTCACCAGCCTGGGTCACAAGTCACTGGCCTGTCCCAGCACACCTGGCTGTGAGAAACACTCTGCACACTGAACACACACACACAGGGTGGGAACTCAGGCTGCTGCAGGAATACAGCAGGTCTCTGGGCGCTTCCAAACCTCCACATTCCATCCCTCATTGCTTTGTCCCTGGGGCCTCTCTTGTGCAAAGCAGGTAAAGGTGGCCATGGGATGTGTCCTCCTCCAGCTGCCTCTAACCAGGGAATGCTCCTGCTCGGTTTCACAGGCACAGAAAAGTGATAGAGGACTTGGCATGACAGGCAAGCCCCATGGCAGGACTGGGAGCTGAGCTCATATCTGCCTTTTGGGACTCTTGATGCAGAGGAAGCACCTTTGTGGGCTTCAATGTTGGAAGCTGGATGCTCAGCTCCTTCAGGCTCTCCTGGAAAAGCCCCAGCCTTAAACCTCCCACCCAGGTTACGACACACTCACATCCTTCTCTGCTTCCTTCAGCTCTGCTTCCTTCTCCTTCACTCGCATGACAAACATCTGCCTCATTTCATCCTCCTTCTTCTGGAGTTCACCCAGGAATTCGTTCCTCTTTGCTTCGTAAGTCTCTTGGAGACTGGTAAAAAAAAAACAAACCCAGAAAGAGCCCAAAGAGTCAGAGCTGTATCTCAAGCACAGTCATCAATTTCCACCCTCTGGTGATATCCTAAAACATCATCAGAGGTCTATAACAGAGGTATGAGCACTTCCAGTGAAACCAATCCAAGCCGTCTAGGGGGCAGCAGTGGGAGACAGCTGGCTGGGATAGAAGGAGCGCACTGTTGAGGATGCTGGAGATCAGGTAGCAGGCTGAGTGACTGTCCTCCAAAAGCAACAGCCTCTGGGTAAACATCTACAGCACTCCTTGGCTGCTCACACCTCCTCAGTCCCCCTCAAGTCTTGCACTTGAAGAGATTCAGGATGAGCAGTGGGAGGGCACAGTGGGAAACTCAGAAACATAGAATCGACCAGGATGGGAGAGACCTCCAAGCTCATCCAGCCCAACCTAGCACCCAGCCCTGGCCAAGCAAGCAGACCATGGCACTAAGTGCCTCATCCAGGCTTTGCTTCAACACCTCCAGGTATGGCGACTCCACCACCTCCCTGGGCAGCCCATTCCAATGCCAATCACTCTCTCTGCCAACAACTAACTCCTCACATCCAGCCTATACTTCCCCCGGCAAACTTGGCTTTAAGGAGTTCATCAAACACAACACTGAGCTAAAGTCAATTTTCACTACTTAATGTTAGTGGATTCAGCCTGGGGGCTTCATTTAGGCAAAGTCACCTTGAGAGACCTCTCCTTTAGCTGTCAAGGGAGGCTAAGCCTTTGTGAACGAGCAGCAGCATTTCTCCTCCAAGCAACCACGTAACTGGACCCCTTCATTCCCCTTCTACTTCTTGGCATGCCTCTACTTCCCCAGCACTGAGAGTGCAGCAAAGATCTGGGACACAAAATACACTGTCCACGCACCTCTGAGATTTTCAGAGCCTCTTAGGAACTCTGGATGCCAAATTCCTTTTAATTTCATTCCTTAAATGGATTTGGATACTCAGCCACACTGACAGTGTGGGAATGAGAACTATTTCCCCCAAGATGGTTCTTTGGAAAGGCACTTTTTAAAACACAAACTCCCCTGCCTCTGGAGGAACACATTAACCACTGGGCTAGTGCAACATACAATCAGAGAATGCATTGGGTTGGAAGTGATCCTCAAAGGTCATCTTGGCCAAACCCCCTGCAGCGAACAAGGACATCTCCAACTGGGTCAGGTTGCTGAGTGCTCCAAGTTTGACCTTCAACACCTCCAGAGATGGGGACTCCACTCCTCTGGGCAACCCATTCCAGTGTCTCACCAGCCTCATTGTAAAGAGCTTCCTCCTGATGCCTATCCCAAGTCTTGGGTTTAAAACTGCAACTAGATAGGCACTTTGGTTGTCTCCTAAGGCATTCCACAGATGGGATGCCCAGAGCTGCTCCTACACAGGCCACCCTGGAGGAATCCCAGTTCCAGCTGACCATGCCAGCTTCCCACACATGGAAGCAAACATGCTGACTGTGAAAATGACAAAAATCTTCTCATGGCAGAAGAGGGCCAGAGGCATTTCTGGATTCTCACTACATCACCAGACCACTCAGCAGAGAAAGAGCAGCAGACTTGAGCTAAAACTTCCTGAAAATTCACTCTTGGCTTTAATCTTCTGACTGTGGGCACAGAGTTGAATTCTTCAACCCTTCTGAAGGGTTTGGCTAGAGCTTAGGAAAGGCCTGAGGGCAGTTTAACCTCAGTGCAGCCTAATCTGCAATTAGTGACACCCTACCCTAGGGAGGAAGAGCCTCACGATCTGAAAGGGGAAGCTCTGCACACTCCTAACTGTACCCTGCAGTGCAAACACCTTCCTGCAAAGCTCATGTCCAAAACCATGATGTCAGGGGATGGGCATTGTGGTTGGCAGGAGTGAGATGTTAAATTGTCCCAGGTTCACTCCAAGAATCATACTGAGGTGATGGAGCATGCCCAGAGAAGAGCAACCAAGTTGGTGAAGGGTCTGGAAAACAGGGCTGGTGAGGAGCAGCTGAGGGAGCTGGGGGTGTTTAGTCTGAAGAAGAGGAGGCTGAGGGGAGACTTCATTGCTCTCCACAGCTCCCTGAAAGGAGGCTACAGTGAGGCAGGGTTGGTCTCTTCTCCCTAGCATCAGGTGTCAGAAGAGGAGGAAATAACCTGGAATTGGTTAAGGTGGAGATGGTGGAAAATGTCTTGGCTGCGAGAGTGGTCAGGGATTGGAAGAGGCTACCCAGGAAGGTGGTGGAGTCCCCATCGCTGGAGATGGTCAAGAAATGTGTGCCTATGACACTTGGGGACATGGTTTGATGGCCATGGTGGTGTCAGGTCGATGTCTGGACTCGCCCTTAGAGGGCTTTTTGAACCAAAGCAATTCCATGGCTCTAAACTTCAGAATTTACCACTACCCTAAAGCCAGCAAGTTTAATTGTCTACTGAAGTGACTCCAGCTGCCAGAGAAGCAAAGTTCTCAGAGAAAGCAGCCCAGCAGGTCCAGGCTGCATGAGTAAACACACACTTCCAGCCCTAAGGAATAACAGTCCAAACCAAGTGGGATCCCTGCAGCTTCTCCCAGGCAAAGACAACAACAGAACGTGCTTCAGGAGTACACAAACATCTGAACCTAGGTGACAGGAGGAACCTGACTCCCCACACACTGAATGCTGCCTTTGGAAAGAATGTTTGTTTAAACTGTAGCTGTGGAGGAAATCCAACACAGAGGCAGAGAAGTCACTGCACAACAGATGTGGGACAGCAAGAGGGTCGCTGTGCAGCGGAGGACCCCACTGCAGAACAGATGCCTACAGGAGTGGGCATTGGTGCTCCCTGCTCACCTCCTGCAGCTTAGACAGGCAGGGGAAGGTCAGCCAGCAAGGTGACTCTCACAACCATCCCCCAGCCTCTCTTTTTCAAACCTCACCCAAGTACCTACACAGCACCAAGAGTTTGCTGAGGTCTTCTGCCCCGCTGAGCCTGGGATTTACTGCAGGCTCCACACTCCTGGCTGAAGCACAGCGGTCCCTGGGGCTCCTAGGGTCCAGACCCGTGGCAAAGGTCTGCTTTTGATGCCTGGTGTCAGAAGGAAGAGCAGAAGGAATCAACCCTGCTGTTTGCCTTGTTTCAGATATCCATCAGCCACACAGCTCGGGACCATGGGGTTTGTTTGTCTGCTGGAGGGAGAAGGGACCCAGAGCTGTCCTGAACTAGCACGTTCCAGATGGAGGAATTCTGTACATTTTCATTTCCTTTCTGCTTATGGCTTGGTCAAGAGAGGCCTCATGTACAGGAAGCAATGGAAATTCCTCAGATTCCTCAAAGGGAAGGGCTGAACCCATCTTAAGCCATTGCTCTCCAGAAAGGAAATCCAATAAAGCTTCACATTTGGGCTTAGTAACAGAACTGGGCTCCAGTGATGCTGGCAGAGCTCCTGTGCTGCAGAAGAAATGCAGCTGCATCAACTCAGCAAGTCACAAATGAAGCCCTGAAGCGATGCAGGCTCCCTGTCCAAGCCCAGACCTCGCTCAGCTCACCACGGAAGGCTGTTCCCCAGGCACACGGACACAGAGGCCTGCCCTGGAGCCCACCTGGCGTTACCCTGTTGAGGGCCACAGGTGAACCATGTCCCTGGTGATCTGCATGAGCCAGCTGCACAGCTGCCATCCCAGGGACAGGCACAGCAGCTCCTGACACGTGCACAAACGCTGGGGCTAAAGCCACAGCGATGCTTGCTGAACTGGGACTCTGTCCCCTGGGACAGAGGGGAGCGTGGGATGCTGCTGAGGCAACTGCTGGGGAGAAGTTGGGGAGCAATGGGAAACAGGAAACGAGAGCAGAAAACAAACCCTCCCTCCCAATTCCCACACAGCTGTTGTCCCTGGCTAGCGGCTTGGGCTTCAGACCAACAAAGCTGTCAGACAACATAAACTCTGTGTTTGGGAACAGGCCAAACCTCAAGCATCAGAGCACAGCACCCTCTTCACAGCACACCTTGGACCAGCTGTGAAAGGCTCTCTGAGGGTCAACAACGACATTTCTTCCAGGACCACTCCTTCGGTAGCCAGTTCCACCTTAACACGAGTTGCCATCCTCTCAGCACGGATGCAGCTCCACTTTTCAAGCCCAGCAATTGTACATGGCCCTGGAACTGAGCAAGCTGACAGCTGGGTCTGCAGTAGAGGAAAGGGGACACCTGAACATCTCAAACCCTGCCCTCCTCCAGGGGGAAAACCAGGTCAGGAAGGATTTCTGAAGTGATTAACAAACTTGCTAATCAATAGGTTCACTCAAGTCTCCAAGAAGCTCACAGCACTACCAGCAGGAAGAAGCATTGAAGCTTCCCTTATGACTGGATGTGCTAGTTTGAGCCTAGCTAGGATGTCTGGGTGAGAGGAATTAGATCACAGGCTGTGAAAAGGAAACAGTGGTGATGTCTACTGCACTCATAGGCTTGCTGAGATGTATAAGAACAAGAACATAAATACAGATAACAGAGTCACTCTATCTCTCTGGGGCTGAACCACTCTCTCTAACCTAACCTGCCATCTGTGTGACTAATCCATCTGCTTCCTAACCCCCCTGTCTGACCCTTCAAGCTACCTTGAGTGTAAGGCAAAGTCTTGGGTAAGGTAGAGGGGTGGGAGAAGGTGGAAGGGTGGTTGAGAGCCACTCCTGGGGACTCAGGTTTCTGGGAGGGCTGTTGTGTTTCTGTATTGCTTTTTACCTTGCCTGTTTCTGTCTATAAGTGTATATACTGTGATTATCTGCTTGTATATTGTGCCAGCTGTAAATATAAGCTTCATTCAATTTCTAGAGCTGCTGAGTCTAGTCTGGGTGATTTCCAAAGTGTAGGGGCGGGGCAGGGAACACCCAAACCATCATACTGGACAGCTGAAGGAGAGCCAGCAGCATAGCTCTGATGCAGCAGAACAGAGAAGGCACAAAGAACTGGCTCTCAGGCTTTGCCTGTGTTTCTCCTGTACAAAGCCTAGGCTCTTAGGACAAGATTGCATGGTAGGAGGCTTTGCTCCACAGACACGCTTTGGATCTCAACTGCTTCAAGTGCCCACAGCTATTTCTTTGCTAGCAAACATCAGCAGCCCCAACCCTCCTGCTTCTCTGGTTATCCAGAGCTGCTTTCCCACCTGAAGGGCTTGCTGTCTGGGTCTGTGTCCTTGAAGCCCATCTCCTCCAGCTTGCAGCGCCTGTAGAGCTCATAGTGCCTGGTGTGTGTCTGCTCCCTCAGGTCCTCCATGTTCACGCGGATCAGCATCTCCCTCAGCTTCACGAAGTCACAGTGGTTTTCATTCTCCACTGCAAGGCAGACAGACCATCCACAGGCAGTGTTAAACCCAGCAGCCAGCTCTCCCCTTTTCCCTGGGCGTGAGCCCCAGTTCAGCAAGCCTGAGAGCTCTTCAGCCTGCACCTCAATGCTTCAGTGAACTGGGGGTGAAACCAACTCATGCCACCATGGGCACCAGTTCAAGGCCTTTCACTGCATTTGCAGGATCTCTGTTGTCCATCTGGCACAGAGCTCCTGCCTCCTCATGCATTCATAGAATCATAATCATAGAGTGTCAGGCAGGGGCTGGAAGGGACCTCAGAAGATCATCTGGTCCAGTCTCCCTGCCCGAGCAAGATCACTTAGAACAGATCACGCTGGAATGCGTCCAAATGGTCCCCGAGTACCTCCAGAGAGAGAGACTCCACAACCTCCCCGGGCAGTCTGTTCCAGTGCTCTGCCACCCTCACAGTGAAAACATTGTTCCTCAGGTTGACATGGAACCTTCTGTGCCTCAGCTTCCACCTACTGCCCCTTGTGCTGTCACTGGGCATCACCAGCAGAGCCTGGCTCCAGCCTCCTGGCAGCCACCCTGCACATATGTATAAACATGAATGAGGTCACCCCTTAGTCTCCTCCTCTCCAAGCTACACAGCCCCAGCTCCCTCAGGCTCTCCTCATAAGGAAGATGTTCAACCTCCTTAATCATTTTTGTAGCTCTGTGCTGGACTCTCTCAAGCAGCTCCCTGTCCTCCTTGAGCTGGGGTGCCCAGAACTGGACACTATACTCCCAGCAAGGTGAGGATGATCCATGGAATTTCACTTCCCAGTGAAACCCACATCCCCAACAGGGGCCCAGGTGAGGAACCAAGCCTCTTTGTAGCAGTGGGGCAAGGAAAGGTTATGAAAAGACCCCATCAGAGATGCTGTACCCTTTCCGTGCCATGAGCTTACCAAGGAGCCCTAAACCGCCGCTGCTGGCACTGAAGGGAGGCAGCACATGGAGCACAACGTGGCTTCCCAGAACAGCTTCTATTCTGAGCAGGCTGTGCTGTGTCACCAGCAGCCCCCGGGTGAACAAGCTGTTCAGTGGGCTGAGGGCTGCACTTCAGCACAAGAGAATGGGCTGAGCATGCTCAAAGACAAGGGATGGAAGTCCTCGCTCTAGAACGCGACAACAAGCAGCAGGCATCTCTGCTGCTGCTAAAAGATAGCTCTGGAGCCTGCCTGCAGGGGCACAGCAGAGCACTCCAGCTGCTCCCCTTCAGACCACAGCAGCTGTCCCTGCAAAGGGGCAGTTCAGGGACACATCTTCAAAGCTCCTCTGGTAGCCAGCTAAATCTCTTTGACTACCTGAGTCCTGGTTTCCTGGGAACAGCAGAACACTTGTCAAGTCCAAGACTTCCCAGAGATACCAACTTCTTTCCTAAGTGCAGGTTATTCCTGATGTTACCTTCTGCTGTACACTGAAGGCAGCACGTCTGAAGCTGCTTCAGGGTCAGCTTGTATGGATGAGAAAGTCTCAGTCAGCTTTGCAGAACATTTCCCTGTGGCTTGCTGGGCCATTCCCCAACTGGATACGCAGCAGCCCACAACCATCTCAACAGCATCACGTTGTGCCAGGGGAGGTTCAGGAGATCAGAAACTGTTTCCTCCCAGCAAGTGTTCTCAGGCACTGGAACAGGCTGCCCAGGGAGGTGGAGACCCCTGCCTAGGGTGTGGATGTGATGCTGAGAGATGTGGTTTAGTGGCAGTGGTGGGATTGTGAGCTCTGGGTGAGTGGTTTGCCTTGATGATTTCTTCCAACCCAACAGTTCCTGTGGTCCTATCTCAACCCTGAACTACTCAGCACTGGTTAGGAAGGCAAGAACCAGCTGGGCTTCTGGCAACCTGGGCTGCAATCACAGCCCTAGCCCAACTCTGCCCTTGGCTGCCTTGCTGGGGGGTTGCACACCCAGTTTCTGACACCAGAACGAGCCATACCTAGCAGCCAAGTGCTCAACTGGTTCTGTTCCCACATCAAACTGAGAGGGCAGAGCACCCACTGACCTCCCCAGAAAACCCCTCAGCTCTATCTTTGCCTTCAGGCTCCTGTGCAGGGTCCAACTCAGCTCCTTAAGCCCTCCCTGTTGCTCATGTTGTTTGGCTGGCAGAAAAGCATAAGGAACAGAGAGAGGAGATTTCCATTTTCATCCTTCAAGCTACTTAACATCTCCTGGCAATGTTACCCCGCAGTGGCTGGGTTGTCATCATCACCCTCCCACCAAACCCCCTCCACGTCTAGATCTAGGTTGCAAGTCTTAAAATCAAGAAGTCTTAGAGCTGTGATCTTTCTTTCTCAAGAGAGATTTTGATAGGGATCATCTAGGGATCAAAGCTCCTTTCATCATGCTGAGAGGATGACAGGGTCTTATTTGAGCTTTCAGTAACATACCCTGCACGACGCCCCAGGGGTACTGCCTGGCCTTGGCCATCTTGTTGCCAATCTTCACTTCTTCAGTGCTGCCAACTACAGCAAAAGGAAGGTGGACCTACGAAAGGAAAGGGACAGTGAGGTTAGGGATTTCCTTTGCTGCCTTGCCAGGGATTGTTTCTGAAGAAAGCTGTTTACTGTGGCAGCTGTGCTGGACTGAAATTGCTAAAACTCCTCTGTAATTCATCCTCCAATGTTTTAGAAGAAGCACCAAGGAAGTCTGGGTGAGAAAGCTGCTCAGACTTAGGGTTCAAAATTCTGAAGTCCTAAAAGTACAAGAGGAATTTGTTGTGTCATCAAGAGGCACGGCTATCCTAAGCACAGGAGTAGTCTTGGAAACTGGAATTGAGCACAGAGGAAAACTCACTGCTGAACAGTAAGAAAAGTACATCCTGCCAAGGAAGGTAAGCTAAAAATGCAGGGGGGTTCTGCTGCTAGGGACAACTGCTAAAGCTTCCTCTTAAAGAGGGCAAAGCTGTGAGCGAGGAGAAGAGTGGAGCTGACCCAGCCGTGGGCCGACACGTCTGAGTCACTGTCCCAGTCTCTCCATGGGTGTGGTGGTGACAATCCGGGATCTGCTCCCAGAAATGTGGCTGCTGCCAGCAGAGAGCTGGCCTCTGTCTGCCCATGGTGCTCTCCCTGCCTTAACAGCATCCAAAAGGGCTGGGTGCACGCTCTGGGAGTGGATGCCTTTTTGGCCAAGCTGTGGTCACAGGCTAGGTGGGAGGGGAAGCAGCCAAGGGACAGAGGAGATGATTGACTGGTAACAGAGGCGTTCTAACAGCCAGGCTGCACCAGAGGAAGGCAAAACATACACTGCACTCTGGCAGAGCTTTGTCCCTTCCCTCTGCCAGCTTCTTGCTGCTGAGAAAACACCTGACAGGGAAGAGAGGCAATACAGCAGCCTAGAGAGAGGCTGACATCCATCTGCATGGGACAGCTGCCCATCTGCAAGCAGTTGCACAGGGAAACTCTCACAAGCTTTCCAAAGTTGCAAGGAAATGCCTTCATCCTGACGCCTCTGCTCTCTGTAAGAAGAGGATCGATAACTTCAGCTCTCACTTGCTTTAGGCTTGGCATATCCTTTTGGGTGTTATGTGCCCCACTAAGGCCACCCAAGGGCCCTGTGATACAAACCATGTGCTCAGGTTCTCCTCCTGACACTCCCAAACAGATCCAGCAGCAAGCTGGCACTCTCTCTGTAAGCCCCACAAAAACATTTGGTGTACCCCAGCCCTGTCTGCTCTTGAATCCCATCATTGAAGGGAAGGGAAGGAGGTGGAAGCCAGAGCCCCTGCTGCTGCTGGCCACTGGCCCTTCTGAGACCTGGAACATGGATGCCCCCAACTCCCACCAGAAAGCAAAACAAAGGCAGAAGTGAATCAGTCTCTGCTAAGCAGCAAGTGGTGGTTTGGAACAGGAAACCCAAACCTCAGCCCTTTGCCTTGCCTCCCACTCTCCTCCTTCCCCAAGACGGGAATACTGCAGCAGGGGAAGGAGCTGAAAACAACGCTCAGAAAAGAATCCCTCATCAGACAGTCTAGCCCAGGCCAAGCAGCCCATGGGCGACAGATGTCTCCACTCCAAAAGCCTGCTGACCAGCCTGTGCTCAGACTGCAGCTTTAAAGCCAGAAGAGTCATGGTACTGTGTGCCCTAGCATCAGGGTGGGCCCATGCAAACCAAGGCAAGCAAACCTCCCTCCCCAAAAAACATACACTCATGGTGGCATTGATCTCAGCCACTGTCTCCTCATCCGTTGGGAACTGGTAGATCTGGACGCCGTTGCTGACCAGCTCGCTCATGATTTTGCTCTTGAACTTGTGCAACTCGTTTTTGGCAATGGTGTCAGCCTTGGCAATGATGGGGATGATGTTCACCTGCAAGACAGAGACAGCACCTCCAGATGAAGGGCTGCACGTGCTGCCGTGTCACCGGGACAGCAGCGCGCACCCCACGGCCACAGCCCTGCGAGTGCCACCAGCCACCACCACCCAGCTCAAGAGAAATCCTTCCCCAGGGCTGCCTCTGACAGCACCACAGGATTTGCAGGCAGCAGCGATGATGGCCTTAAAAAGAAGTCAAACGCAATTTGGCAACATGCTGCTTCCTGTCGTGTTCCCCTCCTCATCTGAATTGGCTGCTCAGGAAATGCTGTCAGTGATTACGGAGAGGAAATCAACATCCAGGCTCTTCTCCACACCAAGGCAGGCTGGAGCGCTACAAGAAACACGCTCAGACAACAGCCTTTCAGAGGTGTTTTCTTGGTGCCACCAGCAGGGGTGGACAGCAGCGCTGCTGTTAACCACACCGGAGGTAGAAGCAGATAGTTTGTATCCATGCCGCACACAGGGTAGGGGCTGACAGCAACACCAGCCTGCTTCCTCCACCCGCATGCCCTCACATGCTCCCAAACTCTGCTCCACTGCAGCACTAGAGGAGATGTTCCAAGAGGTGAACACAGAGCTGAAAGGTAAGGTGCTGACAGCCTTCTCCGGACAAGCTGTTTGCAGCATTGGCAGCAGGATGGCAAACAGCAGCACCATCCAGGAGCTGAGGGGAAACAGCCTGGTACCCCCAGAGTAGCTGGATGGACTGAAGCACTGCACAAGTGCCTGCTTTGCTGGGATGGGACAAGACTGCATTAGGAGAAGGAATAGTTCTGCTTTCTTTTCCTTTCTGCTCCCTTCAGATGGGCAATACTTGCTTTTGATCTTGCATGGCCTGGCTTTTCCATGTGAAAGCAGAAAGAAATTATAGAGATGATGTTGATATTGACCCATATGAAGGGATTTTAACTACAGTACTCGAAAATCCTCTTAATTCTGCTCAGAGGATGGCCTGGAGTTATGCAATTTCCCTCTGACATTCATGTATTACCCTTTAGCAATCAGCTCGCTTCAGATAAATCTCCATAACCCTGTTTTAAGTGGAGCAGAGCAGGAGTCCCTCTCCATTGCTGCATAAACTCCAGTCAATAGGTCACTTCAGGAAATAAAGAGCTACTGTCATCATTTATCTTCTGCAGAATCAGGATTCAGTGAGCCAAAAGGTGCAAGGTGGACTGCTTTAGAAGTGATTAATCATGATGTAGAGAAGCACAGATGAAGCTTAGTTTCAAAACTCAGTTTTAGATCTGTTCTTTGGTAATTTCTCTAGAAAAGAGATAAACTCTTCTTGCAAGTGTCTAGTAAAAGGCTATGGCTTAAAGCAAGCTTGGTTCCCATTCTTGCTAGTCAGGAGAGTAGCCGAGAGAGAACAAGATAATGTATTTATTCAGACTCTTCTTTATCAGCTGGTGGTTAGAGAAACAGAAGATCCAATCACTGCTTGTGTCTAGCTGGATGCAGTCAGAGCATGCAGACACAGCACTGTGATCTGTTTTTCACTGACTGGCAAGATGACATCAAGTGTTTCTGTTGAGTTTCTGATCTTATGCATGCTTACCAGCTCAGGGTTTGTACCAAAACCTAATCAACCTGATGGACAAAGTGACTCAGAGATGGCAACTGTGTCTCTGAGCGCTAGAACCAGCAGAGTTCAACTTCAACCTCTTATTTCAGACAACAGCCTTTCATGGGTGTTTGCTCGAGGTCATCAGCAGTGCTGCTGTTAACCTCACTGGAGGCAGAAGCAGATGGTCTGCATCAGTGCTCCACACAGGGTAGGAGCAACACCAGCCTGCTTCCTCCACCTGCATGCCCTCACATGCTCCCAAACACTGCTCCACTGCTGCACTAGAGGGGACTTCTCTCCAAGAGATATCCAAGAGGTGAACATTGAGCTGAAAGCTAAGGTGCTGACAGCCTTCCCCGGACAGGCTGTTTGCAGCACTGGCAGCAGGATGGCAAACAGCAGCACCATCCAGGAGCCAAGGGCAGACAGGCTCACAGAATGCTTTGGGACCTTGAAGGTCACTTTGTCCAACCCCATGTCATTTATACCACAAGCAGCCAGTACCTTACTGTCAAGCTTCTTCATGGTGACCAAGTCTAGGGACTTGAGTGAGTGTCCAGTTGGTGCAATGAAATAAAGGCAGGCGTGGATCCGGGTGTCGTGGTAGTTGAACAGGGACCGTTTGATCTTCAGCTCCTCTTGCAAGTAGGCTTCAAACTGTGCATCGATGTATTCTACTATAGGCTTGTAGCTGGGGAGAGAAGACAGGGCACTGAGGGGCACTCACAGCATCACAGAATGCACTGGGCTGGAAGGGACACTCAGAGGTCATCTTGCCCAACTCCCCTGCAGTGAATGTCTTCAGCTAGAGCAGGTTGCTCACTGCCCCGTCAAGGTTGCCCTTGAATGTCTCTGGGGCTGGGGCATCAACCACCTCTCTGGGCAACTCACACAGAGTCACAGAATCAACCAGGTTGGAAAAGACCTCCAAGATCATCCAGTCCAACCTGTCACCCAGCCCTGTCCAATCAACTAGACCATGGCACTGCACTTGGCCTTGTTAAATCTCATCCCATTGGCCTCTGCCCACCTATCCAGCCTGGCAAGGTCCCTCTACAGGGCTCTCCTACCCTCCAACAGATCAACACCTGCTTCTAGCTTGGTGTCATCTGCAAACTTACTGATGCTGGACTCAATCCCTATGTCCAGATTGTCAATAAAGATATCAAACAGGACTGTGCCCAGCACTGATCCCTGGGGCACACCACTAGTGACAGCTGCCAACTGGATGTGGCACCATTCACCACCACTCTCTGGGCCCAGCCCTCCAGCCAGTTCCTGACCCATATCAGAGTGGATCTGTCCAAGCCATGAGCTGCCAGTTTAGCCAGGAGCTTCTTGTGGCAGATGGTGTCAAAAGCTTTGCTGAAGTCCAGGTAGACTCCATCCACAGCCTGCCACACATTCACCAGGTGGGCAACCTGATCATAAAAGAATCATCCAGTCCAACTTATAACCTAACCCTTCTAATTAACTAAACCATGGCAATTAAACTAATTAACTAAAGTCATGGGTGCTCTCTACATTATGGGATGTGTGTTGCTTTCAAGGACCCCTCCTGCTCAACCTATTGCCCCCTCCTTATTAAGTGTCTCCACAGGGTGCACAGGGAAGGTGCTAGTGCAAGACTAAGTGGCAGAGAGCCTGGACTTCAGGTGCATGGAAACCACAGGAGGCTGCTGCCCTGCACAAGAAGGTGCTTTGCAGTCTCTCCAAGCAAAGCCTGAGCTGCTGTTGTGCCAGTGTCACTGAGAATTCTTTGACAGAAGAAAATTGAAACAGGAAACCAGTGCCTGCCATGGCCTGTGCAGAAGCTCGTTTGTGACCTTAAAAAAGGGCAGAGTCACAAAGGAATGAAAGGAGCTTTCTGGAGTTGAAGCTTGCAAGCTAAGCTCAAGAGGCAACTAGAAAATGCATTGGGAAAACACAGTTAAAGGACTGGGAATGGCCTGAAATTGTGTCAGGAGAGGTCTGGGTTGGAGACTAGAAGAAAATTCCTTTGCTGCAACAGTGATGAGGTATTGGAACAAGCTGCTCAGGAGGTGTTCAAAAAAGGTGTGGCCATGACACTTGGGCATACAGTTAGGTGACCATGGTGGTGCTGGACTGATGGTTGGACTCAGCAACCTGAGAGGGCTTTTCCAACCCAAACAACGTCATTTACCTGGACCTGAGCAAGGCCTTTGACACTGTCCCACACCACATCCTGGTCCCCAAGCTGATGCCACATGGGTTTGATGGGTGGAGCACTGATGGATAAAGAACTGGCTTGATGGCCACACCCAAAGAGTGGCTGTCAATGGCTCCATGGCTAAGTGCAGGCCAGTGACAAGTGGAGTCCCTCAGGGATCAGTCCTGGGACCAGTCTTGTTCAACATCTTTGTGGGTGCCATGGACAGAGGCACTGAGTGCAGCCTCAGCAAGTTTGCTGACCACACCAAGCTGTGTGGTGCAGCAGACAGGCTGCAGGGCAGGGATCCATCCAGAGGGACCTGGACAGGCTGGAGAGGTGGGCACAAGCCAACCTCAGGAGCTTCAACAAGACCAAGTGCAGGGCCCTGCAGCTGGGTCGAGGCAGTCCTAAGCACAACTCCAGGCTGGGCAGTGAGTGGCTGGAGAGCAGCCCTGAGGAGAGGGACTTGGGGGTGCTGGGGGACAGGGAGCTCAGCATGAGCCAGCAGTGTGCACTTGCAGCCCGGAGGGCCAACCAGAGCCTGGGCTACAGCAGAAGTGTGGCCAGCAGGGCCAGGGAGGTGATTCTCCACCTCTACTCTGCTCTGCTGAGACCCCACCTGGAGTACTGCACCCAGTTCTGGAGCACCCATTACAAGAAGGATGTGGACATGCCCAGAGAAGGGTCACGAGGATGCTCAGAGGGCTGCAGCAGCTCTGCTGTGAGGACAGACTGAAAGAGTTGGGACTGCCGAGTCTGGAGAAGAGGAGGTTCCCAGGTGACCTTCTTGTGGCCTTCTAGGATCTGAAGGGGGCCTACAAAAAAGCTGGGGAGGGACCTGTCAGGATATCAGGGAGGGACAGGACTAGGGGGAATGGAGCACAGCCGGAGATGGGTAGGTTCAGCCTGGACATGAGGAGGAAGTTTTTCACCATGAGAGTGGTGAGAGGCTGGAATGGGTTGCTCAGGGAGGTGGTTGAGGCCCCATCCCTGGAGGTGTTTAAGGCCAGGCTGGATGGGGCTGTGGCCAGCCTGATCTAGGGTAGGGTGTCCCTGCCCATGGTAGGGGGGTTGGAACTAGATGGTCCTTGTGGTCCCTTCCAACCCTGACTGATTCTATGATTCTAACTGTATAATTTTATGACTCAAACCAGAAGCAGAGAGAAAATCCCACTCACTAGAGTCATCTGCATGGGGACACAGCAGGAGGACAAAAGCTGTCCCTAAGCCCTGCTGCCCTGTGACTGCTCCTCTCCCCAGCTGCCCAAGAGGGAAGCTAGAGGCGCTTCACTACCAATGTTGCTGGCTCTTGTCAGCCAGCTGGAGCAAATGCAAAGTGACTGGGCAGTAACAAGCTACAGAGCATCCCTGCTTCCAGCACCTGCTCCTTCTTCCCAGCAGCTTTTGCTCTTGCCCAGAGCATATGGCAGGGGCTGAGGTGCAGAGCAATCCCTCTGGCCAGCACCCTTTGGGCTCTGCAGCGTCAGTCAGAGCCACAAATGGGCACAGCAGTTGGGGTGTGCTGTCATGCAGCAAGGAAGAGTTACAGGCATCAATCACTGTGGAAGCTGCTGGACATGTCCAGAGTTTTCCTCATGGAACAGGAGGCAGAACCTGGTCACCTCCATGCTACCAGGGATCCTGGAAGGAGCTCTGGTGTTATGGTTATTTCCCAAGTGCCCTAACAGCTTTTGGCCAGTGTGTCCATCCCTTGGCAAGGTGAAGGGAAGAGGATTGCAAACACCACTGCAGTGGGAGCTGGGATTACTGCAAAGAGAGCAGTATTGCCCTGCTCAAGACATGACCAATATGTTAATTAGCCATGATCAGGATTTACACTGCAGCAAAAGTCCATATGGATGGACACAAATGACTGTGTGGGCTGCTCAGAATATTTACTTCACGCACACAGCATGGAAATCGGCACCTAGGAACAACCCACTTGGGCTTTGCAGAGAGCTGTGAACAGGAGCTGGGTTGCAGCTCCCCAAGAGCTGCAATGTAACTGCCACTTGAACTCATGCTTTCAAATATTTACACATGCCAGCTCAAGCAGAGACTCCAGCTGAGCTAGAGAGACAATGAGAGCAGAAACACCACTTCTTCAGGCTGGTTGGTCTGTTTGCCCTTTGCCTTCTGGCCACTTTCACCTCTCTCATGGGGACAGTGATGCCAACAGCCACTCCTGGACCAGGAAACACACAAGGGCACATCAGCTCAAAGATTCCTCCTGCTGACAGATGTAAATTTACCTGTCATCTTTGTTGATCTGATCACCAAAGCCAACTGTGTCCACAATAGTCAGCTTCAGGCGGACGTTGCTCTCCTGGAGCTCATAACTCCTGGCTTTCAACCTCACGCCAGGCTCGTTGTGCGTCGCAGGTTCACTTTCAAACTTGGTGTTGAACAGAGTGTCCATCAACGTTGACTTGCCAATGCCAGTTTCACCTGAGCAGATAAAGCCTTGGGTTAGTGTGGCCTGGCTGTTTCTCCCCACCTCCTTTTCACAGGCACAGGAGTTATCCCACTTGGGCAGCAGTGGAATTAGGCTTCACACACGTGGCTAGGCAAAATAATCCCTGCAGGAACAGATGGCTTTGGAGACAGCCTCCATCTTTGCCCCAGAACTGAGCCAAGGACTAGTAGCTGGTGATAGAACTAGTGCCAGGGGATAGAAGAGGAAACTGCCTGAAATTGTGCTAGGGGAGGTCTAGGATGGAGATTAGGAATTCTTTTTTTCCTGCAAGAGTGGTCAGGGATTGGAAGAGGCTGCCCAGGGAGGTGGTAGAGTCTCCATCCCTGGAGGTGTTGATGAAAAGTGTGGCCATAGCACTTGGGGACATGCTTTAGTGGCCATGGTGGTGTTAGGCTGACGGTTGGACAGGATCTTGGAGGTCCAACCACTACTCAGGAAGTACTTCTTGCTCTGTCGTAGTCAACAGTTGATTCTGACCACTTCCGCACTAGGCTCAGGAAGGGAAGGGATCAATGACAGCTAAGGACAACAAATGAGCAGAGCTACACTTGTCACAGCATTCCAGTCCTGAGAAGCTGCAGGACACAAAGCAAGCTTTGGAAAAAGTAAAGTCAATGAACCAAGGAAAGAAGTCTACAGGAGCTCAAAATCTAGGCCCACATGGAGTGCAGAGAGATCAATCCTGACTGGTGGCACCGGCTGAAGCTACCTGTTCCCAAGAGCTACTGATGGGAGGGCAGTGCTGCTGCATGCTGTGCTAGATGGGCTTTGTTTGTAGCATCTCTTGAGCAACCTCTGGGAGCAGGCTGCCAAGACAGATGGTGGAGTTTCCCTCTCTACAGACTTTCAAGACCCATCTGGATGTGCTCCTGTGCGACCTGCCCTAGGTGACCCTGCTTTGAGAGGGGGACTGGATCTCTGGAGATCCTTTCCAAACCTTATGATTCCATTCCTGGACACATTCCAGATCAAACCTGAAGGGGCTCTGAGCAACCTGATCTAGCCCTGCCCATGGCAGGAGAGTTGCAACTAGATGATCCTTGAGGTCCCTTCCAGCCCTGACAATTCTATGACCTTCAAGGCTCCCTTCCAACCCAATGCATTCTGTGACTCATTTATCCATGCACACCACAATTTAAATCATAGAATCAACCAAGTTGGAAGAGACCTCCAAGATCATCCAGTCCAACCTAGCACCCAGTCCTATCCAGTCAACTAGACCATGGCACTAAGTGCCTCATCCAGGCTTTTCTTGAGCTCCCCCAGGGACGGTGACTCCTAACCGGGGGAATTAAAGGCTCACGTTGACTTTAGTGGGGGTCCTTTCTCAAAACACCATTCTAAAAGTGGAGTGGTTTGGATGGCTGAAACGTCAGTTCCTCAGGCAACTGCAACAATTTGTGTGAGATTTTAATGTGGGGTGAAAAATGGTTGATCAGCACTTTTTCAAGAGCTGGCCCAAAAGGCTGTGTGCATGGAGACACATCGAGCCATGCTGAAAGAGGAATATTTACTGCCAGGCAATTCATGTAGGCCATTTTGATCAAAGAACTGCTGCTGATAGGGCTGTGCCCTGCTGAATTTCAAATACTTTCATGCTGCTGGAGTCACATGGGAGGTTCTTCTTCCCCTGTACTCAACACTGGTCAGGCCACACCTTGAGTATTGTGTCCAGTTCTGGGCTCCTCAACTCAAGAGAGATGTTGAGGTGCTGGAAGGTGTCCAGAGAAGGGCAACAAAGCTGGTGAGGGGCCTGGAACACAAACCCTATGAGGAAGAGGCTGAGGGAGCTGGGCTTGTTCAGCCTGGAGAAGAGGAGGCTGAGGGCAGACCTCATTGCTGTCTACAACTACCTGAAGGGTGTTGTAGTCAGGTGGGGTTGGTCTCTTCTGCCAGGCTACCAGCAACAGGACAAGGGGACACAGCCTCAAGTTGTGCCGAGGGAAGTATAGGCTGGATGTCAGGAGGAAGTTCTTCACAGAGAGAGTGATTTGCCCTTGGAATGGGCTGCCTAGGGAGGTGGTGGAGTCACCATCCCTGGGGGTGTTCAGGAAAAGCCTGGATGAGGCACTTAGTGCCATGGTCTAGTTGACTGGATAGGGCTGGGTGATAGGTTGAACTGGATGATCTTGGAGGTCTCTTCCAACCTGATTGATTCTATTCTATTCTACGAGGGCTGGTGGCTCCAGTGTGCAGAAATGCAACTCTTATCTCCTCCTTCCCCATGCACAGCCTCAGAGAGCAGCTGAGCTTGCTTGCCAAATCTCTCTCTGGACAGCTCACCCTGACCTGCAGACAGAAATCTTCATCTTGCTATAGAAAAAAAGCAGTCAGAAGGTTGTGGACTTATTCCAAGTGATTCATGTAACTAATTAGAAGGGACAATACTCCCTTCTTGCAGGCTTAAGTGAACAAAGACTGGAAGGATGATGTTTGGAGACCACTCTGCCAAGCTAACGAGGAAAACCTACCAGTTTTGTCGATTTAAGAGCCATGTTCTGGAGGGCATCCTGAAGAGGTCCACCAGCAGGTCAAAGCTGTTCTGGTACAAAGCTCCTCACGGGTGAGCAATGGATTTAAACTAGAGCAGGGCAGATTTAGATTGGAAAACAGGAAGAAGTTCTTCTCTATGGGATGAGGAGACACTGGAATGGGTTGACCAGAAAAGTTGTGGACACCTCACTGCTAGAACTGTTTCAGACCAGGTTGGATGAGGCTTTGAGCAGCCTTGGATAGTGAGAGATGTCCCTGACCATGGTAGGGGGTTGGTACAAGATGATCTTTAAGGTCCCCTCCAGCTCAAGCCATTCTATGATTCCATGATTTCCAGCTGCATAGTACCCACACAGTACCAAGGGAGCAGGTATCTCTCTACAGCCAAGAGACGAAGCTGCCTCCTAGATCATAGAATCAACCAGGTTGGAAGAAGCCTCCAAGATCATCCAGGCCAACCTAGCACCCAGCCCTATCCAATCAACCAGACCATGGCACTAAGTGCCTCATCCAATCTTTGCTTCAACACCTCCAGGGACAGCGACTCCACCGCCTCCCTGGGCAGCCCATTCCAATGCCAATCACTCTCTCTGCCAACAACTTCCTCCTAACATCCAGCTTAGACCTGCCCTGCCACAACTTGAGACTGTGTCCCCTTGTTCTGTTGCTGCTTGCCTGGCAGAAGAGACCGACCTCCATCCAGTTACAGCCAGGTGGAGTTAGTTGTAGCCAGCAATGAGATTTCACCCTCTGAACAATGAGGGAGCAGCATCACAGCAATTCAGGTTCCAAAACCAAGTGGCAGCACCCAGATGAGGTACAGCAGAAAACAGATGAGAGGCTTTGTTCCCCAGTGCATCATTTGGAGACTAAACCCAGCAGTTCCAACTGGAGAAACTAAGAATATAACAAGGTAGGCAAAGCCTGAAAGGCAAGGAATGCAATTTGAGAAACAGCCTCTGTGCCCAACCCAGAGAGAGACAGATTTAAGTTAACATTGCTTTAAAAATACATTTAGTTCCCAAGTTAACCCAGTTTGCTTATGGGCAGCCCTTGGGCCAAGCAGAACCACAGGGTGTTCAAAAGGGGAGATTTTAACAGCTAAAAGTGTCTGGGTTTAGACTCAGGGGACTGGGTAGAGAAAGGAAAAAAAGAGAGATACTGGATTTTACCCTGGAGCAACTCTGGGAAAAAGCTGTCACTTCCCTGGCTCAGATCTCACCCTTTGCAGGAGGCAGAAGGTGCTAGCAAGGATCTGTCTGCACTCCTTGGCATGAGCTGCCCACTCAGTGGTGCAAGATGACTTACCCACACAGAGGATGTTGAAGCAGAAGCCCTGTGATGTTGACTTGTTGACCAGCTGATCAGGGAGGCTGTCAAAGCCCACATGGCCAGAGAGGGACAGGTTCCTAAGGTCATCATTCTGTAAGACCAAGAAGAAAAGCATTTAAGAGGGTTACAATGCTCCTGTTAGGAAAAGATTGTGCCTAACCCTGTTAGAACTCTTAGGCTTGCCTCCTAACCGTGCTCTCCCTGTGCTTGTATTTGGCTTTTGGCTGTGGGACTCAGGAGCTAAACACACCCCCAGTATCAAGGCACACAAACACCACCAGACTGTTTCTCAATGCCTGCAACTAATAAACCATGACCCTGCACCAGCCTGCAACACCCAAACTTAGAATAGAATAGAATCAACCAGGTTGGAAGAGACCTCCAAGCTCATCCAGTCCAACCTAGCACCCAGCCCTATCCAATCAACCAGACCATGGCACTAAGTGCCTCATCCAGGCTTTGCTTCAACACCTCCAGGGACAGCGACTCCACCACCTCCCTGGGCAGCCCATTCCAATGCCAATCACTCTCTCTGCCAACAACTTCCTCCTAACATCCAGCCTATACTTCCCCCGGCACAACTTGAGGCTGTGTCTCCTTGTTCTGTTGCTGGTTGCCTGGGAGAAGAGACCAACCCCCACCTGGCTACAGCCTCCCTTCAGGTAGTTGTAGACAGCAAACTTGTGATGCTGAGGCCTCAGAAACACATGTCCTGAGGGGTGCCAAAGGATTATTTATGCAGGCACCTGGAAAAGACACAGTGAAACATGGTCACAACTTGAGACCAATTCCTGTTCAACTGCTGAAGGAGCAGAGTCTGCCTTCTCCATGCTCCCTGTGGAGGTCTACAGCAGAAATCTGCCAGCCTCCCCCTTCACAAGGGGAGAAAGCAGGGCACTGTTCCTGGTGTTTACTGTGAGACCCTCAGAGCTCACTGTGCTGCTCCTCCATGCCTTCAGCAAGTAAAGCACCAGGCCAGGCACTCCAGAGGTGCAAGTCATCCCTCAGGATCCACTTCTCCTCCTGGCTGCCTGGGGGGGCTGAGCTGATAACACCAAACCCTCCACAGCTCTCCTGTGGAGGGTAATGGAGCAGCACTGACCTCGCAGAAGGGAGGTTTGAAACAACTCCAAGATTATAGTTAGGACTTTTCCACAACAGCTGGACAGTAATTCAGAGAGGCTTGGAAAAAGCAACCAGCATAGCTCTCTCTTCCCTGACAAACTGCAGATAAGACAACAATGAACAACTAAACAAACAACAACCCTCACCAACTTGGGTAGACCTAGAGCAGCTCTGCTGTCGTTTCACAGAATGCGTCAGGTTGGAAGGGACCCACAAAGGTCATCTTGACCAAGCCCCCTGCAGTCAGCAAGGACATCTCCAACTAGGTCAGATTGCTCAAGTTTGATCTTCACTGCCTAAGTGATCCTGCTCTGGCAAGGGGGCTGGACCAGATGATCTTTTGAGGTCCCTTCCAGCCCCTGACATTCTATGATTCTATACCTCCAAGATGGGGTCTTCACCACACCGCTGGACAACCTGTTCCAGTATCTCACTACCCTCATTGTGCAACATGATGGCCCAGCCTAATTCTCTTCTTCAGTGTCAAACCATTGCTCCTTGCCCCATCACCACAGGACCTTCTAAACAGTCCCTCCCCAGCATTTGTGTAGGTCCCCTTCAGATATTGAGAAATGAAGCTCTAAGATCTCCCTGGAGCCTTTTCTTCTCCAGGCTGAGCAGCCCCAACTCTCGCTGGAGGAGGTGACAGAAGCACTTCTCAATTTCACAGCAGGTTTTCCCCCAAAGATACTAACCTTTCTCTAACCCCAAACACACTGCTGAGCTAAACACAGTCGTGGGCAGCCTCAGCCTGGGTTGCACATGCTGGGAGCACCAGCTTCTTTTCCACCAACTCAGTGGGCTTTGCACCAGGCGTGGAAAAAGGACCTGTCTGATTGTTAAAATAAGAATCCCCAGCAGAGGAAGAGGAGGAGGACGACTTCCCACTCTGCACAAAGGAAGGAGAGCCTGAGGCTGTGAATGGGTTAAATTAAGCAACTGTAACACTGGTGTTTTGAACACAGCAGTGGGCTTAGGGTATGATTAAGTGAAGGCAGCTCAGAGCAGATCCCAGAAAGCAAGAGGCGCTCATGACTCACAGGCTTCACAGAAAGCAGTGGGTGTGGAGCATCTTGCAGCACAGCTCCAGCACCTCTTCCCCTGGTATATTTAGGGAAGCAAGCAGTGCCTCAGCATCAGTTAGTTACTCAGCAGGAACACAGCCAGACTCATCTCCTGCATCTCTGGCAGTTATTTTTTGCTGCATACCTTCTTTGGTTTACTTCACTCTCCCCCACTTTTTTCCCCCCTCCCCCTTCCCTGCAAGTGGCAAACATCAACAGTGGCAAACTCAAACTCTCTCTTCACTTCCCTACACCTAGTGTTTGTCACAAGCTGTGCTGCATACCAGGAGGCAGAAGTGCTCAAACCACTCACAGAAAACTCAGAGGCCCAAAGTGTGTGCACAGATGAAATGCAAACCCAAGCCTCCCCCTCCCCCACTATTCTCCAGCCTGCAGTGGATCCAGAAAACAGGCACCTTTCTGCTTAAGGCTGGCAGGCAGGAGAGCCAAAAAGGGACCTGGATTTCTAAACATCTCCCTGCACACCCAAAGGGAAGCACCGTGCAATACACCAGCCAGCTTCAGCACAGGCAGATGGAGAGCTGGCACTTCCTGGGACAAGGGGAGGCTGCTTCTCTCCAAGAGGGAGGATTAAAGGTGTAGCCAGAACTCTGCTTCTGCTTTCACCCTTGCAAGGGCATCACTTGCTCCTGCTCCCTAACTGCAGGGACGATGCCACAAGAACACAAATTTTCTCTGTTCTCCCCTCTCACAGCACTGGTTTGAGCAGCAGGCTGGAAGCTGCAGGGCCCCCAGGAGGCTCTGCAGCCTCTTCAGCCAAGACACAGGTCCACCAAGGATGTCAATTGTCAGAACCACCATGGGCACTTCTACCAGTTAGCCCCACTGCACTGGAACAGGCAGTTCTGGCTTTATCAGCCCAGCAGGGCTGCAGTCTTCAGCCCTCAGCTGCCTGGCCAGGGGGCAAGGATGGGTACCTCTGCAAACTCAGGAGTATGTCATGAGCTTTAGCTTTGATCCACATGGATAAGGCAGCTCTGCTGGAGAGCAATGAGCCTGATTGCTCAGCGTGCCACCAGCAGAACAGGCAAGTGACTCATGCCGTGGGCTTGGCAAAACACAAGTGTTTGAAAAGCAAGGGGATGCTAAGGCAGATGGCCCTGCTGCTCTGGCTGCAACCAGCTCAGCTCCACAGCACAGCACCTCGACACACCTCTGAACCCAGACACCTCCTGAGCTGCCACCCACAGCAATACAGGCCCAGGAGATGTCTCATGACCGCACAGACAAGTTGCTGCTTCTGCAAGCACTGACCTCTTACAAGCATGCTAACAGAGGAGCTGCTTGCCAGGCACCTCCCCTTGCCTGCAGCTTCAGGAGCTATGGACAAGATCGGCATGGGTAAAAGTGCAGCTCCAGAGACCTCTGCAGAGATCTGCCAATTCCCACCGGATGTGCTGCAAGGCTTGGGTGTCTGGAGCTCCTCAGATGTCAGACAGCTTAAGGCATCCCAAGAACTTTTTACACTCTACCTCAATCACATCTCCTTCACTGGACCCAACATTATAGAATGAAACTTCCCTCCCTCTTCACATAGCACCCAAGGAGGAGCTGGAAGCGATTCCAAGCCTCCACACGACGACAGAGTAACATCAGTGTTCACCTCCAATACTGGGGTCAGTTTTGGGTCTCTCACTCCAAAGAGGATATTGAGGTGCTGGAGCATGTCCAGAAGGGCAACAAAGTTGGTGAAGGACCTTATAAGGAACAACTGAAGAAGTGGTGGTGTTCAGACTTCATAAGAGGAGGCTGAGAGATCTCCTCACTCTCTACAACTCCCTGAGGTTGGAGCAACGTGGTGGGGGGTGTATCAGGAACAGTGTGGCCAGTAGGACAAGGGAGGTTATTCTTGCCCTGTGCTCAGCACTGGTCAGGACACACCTTGAGTCCTGTGCCCACTTTTGGGCTCCTCAATTCAAGAGAGATGTTGAGGTACTGGAACACACCCAGAGAAGGGCAATGAAGCTGGTGAGGGGCCTGGGGCACAGCNTGCAGGAAGTGACAGGACAAGAAGAAACAGCCTCAAGTTGTGCCAGGGGAGGTTTAGGTTGGGCATTAGGAACAATTTCTTCCCAACCTGGGTTCCCAAACCACCCAGGGAGGTGGCAGAGTCCCCATCACTAAAGGAACTGAACAGAGGTGTGTCTGTGGTGCTGCAGGACGTGATTTAGTGGCTGTGTCAGGATAGTGAGCTCTAGGCGAGTGGGTGGACTTGATGATCTCAAAAGGTCTCTTCCACCCTCAGCAATTCTATGCCCAAGTAAAAGCTTGTTTGATGGGAAAGATGCTGATCACTTTACATTGCTTTGTGGAGTGACCTACAAGGCATCCCAGGGTCGCTATTTCTTGGGTCAACAACAATCTTTCAGGCGCTGTTATCACAGCTGCTGGTTTGAAGTGTAGCAGGGGAAGGGCGGGGGTAAGTGAAGCAGAGGCAGTCTCCAGAGGCACGGCATCAACCACATATCAGCACTAGAAAGAGATTCATTGCCAGGACCCCACTTCCTGGAGCTCTTAATTTTAAGGGAACTTAAAAAAAAAAGAAAAAAAAGCAGCCTTACAAAAGACCAGAAAAGGGTTTGCAACCTCAGAGCCCCATCACAGCTACTTGGGGTCTGGTTTTCATCACACAGTTCCTGGTGGCAAAGGTTTTACAGGTCAGGCCATGCTGTAAGGGCTGCTGTGGCACAGTGGGTTTGCCTGGATGTTATCCAGTGGAGCTTTATAAAGCAGTTTGGCTGGGGAGGCACGTGCAAGGGGAGCAGCAGCACATTCCTCCTAAGCCACAGCGGCTTGGCCGAGCTAGCAGGAGTGAGGGGAGACTTCTTTTCCTCCTTGGAGGCAGCAATAGCAGGGCTGTGCATGGCTGGGGAGGTGGATGCAAAGGTGGGTCCCACGGTTTGAAATGAAATGCTGCTCCAGAGGCAGCACAAAGCAGAACTGTGTCACAGAAATCACAGACACGTTAAGGTTGGGAAATGCTTCTAAGATCACTGAAACACAGCATGGTTTGGGTTGGAAGGGACTTTAAAGATCATCTAGTTCCAGCCTCCCTGCCACGGGCAGGGTCACCCTTCACTAGCCAGGTTGCTCAAAGCTTCCTTCAGCCTGGTCTTAAACACATTCATGGATGAGGCATCCAGAGTTTCTCTGGGCAATCTGATCCACACTCACAGCAAAGAACTTCTTCCTTATGGCCAATCTAAATACACCCTGCTCTAGTTTAACATCGTTGCCCTCTGGCCTATCATCACAGACCCTTGCAATTAGTCCCTCTCCAGCTTTCCTGTAGGTCCCCTCTGAGTACCAGACAGATGCTATAAGGTCTCCTCAGAGTCTTCTCAAGATCATCAAGTCCAATCATCACCCTAACACCACCAGGACCACTAAACCATGGCCCAAAATGCCATGTGTACCTGTTTTCAGAACACCTCTGGGATGGTGACTCCTCCACCTCCCTGGGCAGAAGGAATGTCCTCACACTTCAGAAGTCTCTAGCAGCTGACCTGAGATCTCCTGGGTGGAAAACAGGAGCATCACTCCCAAAAGACTGCATTTATTGCCTCATTGACTGTTGGCTTTGGCTCTCCTCACTCAGGACTTCACCACGACGATGGCTGTTTCCTCAACCCAAGCAAGCTCCTGGCTGAGCCCCTTCTGCTTGAAGGCTGCCAGCAAATTATTCCCCTTCAGCCCCTCCCGGCCCACTGCCGCTAGCAGCTGGGGGTCAGCTTCACACGGCCCCCGAAGAGTTAAAGAAAACAAAAAGGAGCCTCAAATTCGAGAGGAGAAGAATGCTGGTATGCAAAACATTGAGCTCAACCACAAGTATGAAGCAAGTGTTTAGTTATTTGAGGCCACACAACTCCAGAGGCACCTTCAAGAAACTCTGAAAGCTTTTATTGTCAGCAGCTCAGGCCAGTTACACTTTTGCCCCGTTACCAGGAGCACGTTCCTGTGATTCTGAAGTAATCTTAGATGCTTGGACCTCTCAGAGATGCTTCAGTATGCTCAAAGACTTGGCTTGGGACAGAGCAGCGAGCACAGAAACAAAGAGGTTGAAAGAGATGGATCTATGGTACCCTCTTCTGATCTTAAATCTGAAGTCCCTGCTGACAAGGCAGGAAATATTCCCAGAGCCAAGCTCACAGGTGAAGATCTTTAAAAACAGCACCCACAAAGCCCAGCCTTCCTTAGGCTTAAGTGATGGTTAAACCCTTAGTTCTTAGATGAGGAAGCTCAAATATAATTGTGTGTGTGGAAGACAAAAGGAGAGAACAATTCCTTTCCCCTCCTTGCCATAGTCATGCCACAAGGAAACAGCCCATGGCTATCAATCAGTTAAGGAAGAAAGGAAAGGAAGGACTTCTGCTGTTATTTTAGGCTGGGATAAGCATCAGTGTCACCAGCAGAGGAGGGACAGTTCCTGTCTCCACAGGCAGATGTTCCACAAGCTACTCAAGGCTGGGAGGCCTTCCCCTCTCTCCCCCCCTCTTTCTTTCCCTCTTCCCCTTCAGCTGGCAGTGCCGACCCCCTTTGGAAGACACATCCTCACTCTGAAGATTGTGTCAAGCAAGCCATTAAGATTGATCAGAAAGGCAGGCAAGCTACCGCCAGCCCAGCCAGTGACTCACTGCTGCAGCTACTGCCCTAGGGGCTGGATCCCAAACTGTCATGTTCCTCTGGATAAAAGCTGGCACCAGCTGAAGTCCTTCAGTACTGTCTAAGCTAGCAAGGAAGCAGATCTTCCTACTCCCAGTAACATCCAAGTGTTACGCCCCAGCTGACCCTTTTGTTCAGTAACCATGGAGGTGACAGGGAACACAAAAAGGCTCTCTTCCAATCTCAGAGAATGAGGAGAGCAGAAAAGGTCATTTTGTGGGAGGAAGGCCAGAAGCAGTTTAGCCAACAAAGCACCCAGCAGCAGATAAAGAAGGGTAGGTGTGAGTCTCCTCCTTGCATGGAATATTGCTGTACAGACCCATGAATCACAATCACTGAGGTTGGGAATGACCTTTAAGATCGAGTCCAACCATCAAGCCAACACCACTCTGGCCATTAAACCACATCCCAAAGTGCCACAGCCACACATTCCTTGAACACCTCCAGGGATGGGAACTCCACCACCTCCCCAGGCAGCCTCTTCCAGTCCCTGACCATGAGATTTTATCTGAGAGAATCACAGAATGGTTCCGTTTGGAAGGGACCTCGAAGATCACCTAGTTCCAACCCCCTCATATAGGCAGGGACACCTCCCACTAGAACAGGGAAGCTGCCAGCAGGACAAGGCAAGAGGTTGCCCTGAGGAGACCCCCTCAGAGACTGGACATGCTTGCAGCAGAGCAGGCAATAACACACCAAAGTGATGGGGAAGGGAAGTTCTCTCCAAGGCTGGAATCCCAGGATGACTCTGGGAATGGTGAACAGATATCACAAGCCAAGCACAGCCCACATCTGAGCACCGAGCATCCTGGTGGCCAGAAGCTTGCAGTGGCAACCCTTGCCATTCAGCAAGGGCAGGATCCTTGCAGCCTCAGAGCCGTTTTCCAGGGCAGGATGGTGGGGAGGGCAGGGCAGCTGCTTACACTGGCACATTGCAAGCAGCTCAGCAAGAGGATGGAGAAAGAGGATACAGTCACATTCTTCTGGGAATAGGGAAGTCAGCAAATTCTGACCGTTCAGAAGCGGCTGCAGAGAGAGGGAATGAACATTTGTCTTCCAGGCAAAATGTTTGGCTGAGGGTCAGCAGAAGCTCAGAGCACCAACAGTTCCCTCTGTGCCAAGAACTGACATAAAAGCCATTTCCCTCCATAGGTTTCCAAACTCCACCGACCTTTCTATTTGGAGTAAAAGTGACTAATGCCTCTAACAGCCCCTGATGTCACGAGCTAACCAACCAGCAAAGAAAAGAGACTCCCCAGAAATAACCATGCTGGACTTTGGGGGATGATAAGGACCAGATGTGCATTCCAGCAAGGCTTGTAAACTCACTGAAGGGAAGGGGGGGGAAGAGAAGAAAGAGGAAGGGAAGGAGGGAAAAAAAAAAAGAGACATAATGTGACAAACAAGAATGAAGACCATCCAAAGGCAGAGCCCAATGAGAACCAGATGCTTCCCTGGCCAGTCTCTCTCCTGACAGGACAGCAGGCAGCTAGAGAGCTTGTATGAGGCTGATGAAATAAAAAGAGAGTCACTACTCAGTGCCAGCTGCAATGCTCCAAAAGCAGCATGCCACTTAGGGCCATTTCCCCACTTTTTGTCTTCTGAGGTGCCACATGCTGGGAAAGGCAAACACATCCCTTCCAGCATCCTCAGCCATCCACACCGTGCCTGAGCTGAGAGAGGGAAGTTGGATGGATCCTCTGCAGCAGCCCTGGACAAAGTGGTGTCGGTGGGGACCGTGGTCCAGCAGACCACCAGCTGCTGCATGGTGATACAGCCTGTGAATGTGTGAAACTAGGTCAGTTTACAGCAGCAAGTATTGGAGGAGGTCTGACGTGTAAGAGTTAAAACCAGCCCAGAGGAGTAGAGCAGAAGCTAACTGGGAGCCAGCAGGGAGGCACATTGCTATACAGCCATTAGAAATACTCGTTTTTCCAGGGTTTTTTCCTAGTCCTCCCGGCTACACAGTCCCACACCACAGATACGGATCTAGTCCAACAAGACAGCAGAGAGGAAAAGCCAACAACAGCCATTTCCTTCTGTATTCCACTGTCATGCACTTAAAATAGCCCTGAGACAGCTGCATCACAGAGGCCGTTAAATAAGTGGAGTTCTAGTTTGCTAAAAGCCTTCAGCTGGAGGCACAGCCCAGTATGGGACCTGACAGAGGGAAGTGTGATACATGCATCGGGCCAGACTCCCAGTTAGAGAGGCCACTGCCAGGGAGCTCCCTGGGACACTGATCCTGGGAGCAAGGTGGTAAAAGAAACGAGCATCCAATCCCATTGCCAAGCTGTCCTCAAAGCAGCCCAGTCAGGGCTGTGAAGGCAGCCAGAGCAAAGCACAGAGACTTTCAGAAGGGGAAGCAACCCATGGGACTGCTCTGTAAGGCTGGAACAAGGCAGCAGTGTTCCAGCACCCGAGTCACATTTAGGGCCATTGCAAACATAACAAACAACAGCTTTCCCTGCAAAGGTGGTGCAGGCACAGCCCAGCAGGGCTGCCTTGCACTTCCCTAACCCCTCCTTTTCTTTCCTGAAAAACTGCAGCTGCCCATTAAGGGCACATTTTGTCAGCTCCCATTCAGCAAGCTTCAGGACCAAAAGGTGCCCCAAGTCATGCTCTGGATAACTAATTAGCCCTGGGACTTACTGCCAGCATCTGCATTAGCGCTGAGCCCTGCTGGCTTGCTCAGAGGCAGGTGGGACACCATGGCACAGTGCTGCCCTGCAGTTGTCTGCCCAGACTCTGTTTGCAGGCAGGGCACAAACTGCTGCACAGATAAAAACTTCAGCTCAGTGATTTACTGGTTCTTCTGACTCTGGACTGAAGAGTTCAGATTGCATAGAATCCTACAACTGACTGGGTTAGAAGAGACCTCCAACATCACCGAGTCCAACCATCAACCCAACACCACCACAACCATTAAACCATGTCCCCAAGTGCTATGTCCTTCCAAGGATGGTGACTCCACCACCAACAGAACACTGATATGCAAACTTAGCTTCCTGAGTGCCTCACAGCAGTAGCATGAACAGGTCTCAAAACCAAAGCCACATCATTGTTCAGCTATGTGATTTCCCATGGTCAGGGCACTGACAACTCAGATCCATGGAATGGGTTGGAAGACACACTAAAGACCATCCAGTTCCAACCTCTTGCCATGTGCAGGGACACCTCCCACTAGACCAGGTTGCTCAAGCCTTCATCCAGCTTGGCCTTGAACACCTCTAGGAAACTTGTCTTGGGCCTGGAATTCCTGCAGGATTTATATGAAGCAGAAAAATGTACTCCTTGGAAAATCCCTGCCAGGCCCTCTAGGCTCTGAAGTGCTAGATACACACTGGAAGCCTTCAGGGACTTTTTACTGATGCAGTACCACCAAGGATGTGTTGATTCAGTAGCAAGTGGACAGAGAGGGCTGGCTCAGAGCAGCTCTGCTTAAATTTAGATGCAATTTGCCACCAAGGATATCAAATCAAAGGCCAGAGGAAGGAGTTCTGGCTTTACTCTCACCTGTCACACATGCACTTGAGTGTGGTTCTGACAAAGTAACACAGCTGACAACAAAGCAGGAAAACCAGACTGTAGTGTGTGCATAGCATGGTCTGAGTGCCGAGACAGAGCCCTCACATCTGCTTAGAAGAGGAAAAGGGAAGGTGCAGAGGCCCTTTGGAATGCATTCATAAGAAAAAGTCAGCAGGCAGAGACTAGAGAAGATGACAGACAATATTTGCCTTAGTGGGCAGTTTCCTGCCTTCAGCAGGAGCACGAAGTGGGATGAAGCTGAACTGATTCTGCATGCAGAGGAGAAGGTCAAGCTTTATTGAATTATTCAGCTGACAGTTTTGAAACATTAGTCCTAGACTTCAAACTCTCAACTCAACAGCAACAACTTTCCCCACTTGCCTTCAGCAAGTTTTTGTTTTCCTGCCTCAAACATGGAAAGCCATAGAAATTTTCCTAAGTAGGACATGGCTTCAAGGAGCAATTCCCTGTTTCAGTGAAGCACTTCCTTCCCTCCACCTCATTAACGCCAAATTTTTGTGGTTGCCTTCAAAGACTGTTTTGTCTTTCCAAGAAGTGTTAATTGGCCAGAGTTCTAGCAGAGGAAAACACATCTGATCCAGGGCCAGGGGCCAGACATAACACTGCTAACAGGAGGAGGAGATGAGACTGGAAGGCCACTCTGCACCAAGCTTTTTATTCCCCTGTGTCCTGCAGCACCAACAGGCTGTTGCTGAGACTTTACATATCTGGACTCAGCAGGCAGTGCAAGATAAAACATTTCTCCTGCAGACAGGAATGTTCCCACACTCCTCTCCACATTCAGTCCTCGCAGAGGGGCAGGATCACAAAGGCATTTGATCATCACTATAGCCCTGGTGATGCTCCAAGTCATAAACAATCCCTGGACAGGACACCGGCAGCTACCCAACTACTCTGAAGTGTCTGAACTCCACAAATGCATAAACATTAACAGCACAAGCAGGATTCACTGTCTAATCACAGGGATATAATCAAGGAGGAGCTGTACAGCTCCAAGTTTTAGGTTACTGCAGAGATGAGTTTTATTTCAGAGATCTAAACCAACTTCCATAGACAAGCAAAGTCTCACCTTGCCCCACACCTATTTCCTCCTGGGGTTTATGCTGAGCTACTCCTCCCCACACATCAACCAGGAAAGAGGCTTCCCTTGCACTCCAGCTGCTCCTGAGCTACAACAAGTAACACAGTGTGAAAGACGCTACAGAACCTCCAGTCCACATCACAGCATAGGCCACCAAAGTCTCTGGAAGAGAACAACCAAACTCTCCTCATGGCCTCAGCCTCCACTGCAAGCACACAATGGTAGTGGTTGGGAAGGACCTCTAGAGATCATCCAGCCCAACCCTCCTGTTAAAGCAGGGTCACCCATAGTGGGTTGCACAGAAATGCATCCAGACAGGTTTTTAAAGTCTCCAGAGACAGAGACTGCAACAACCTCTCTGGGCAGCCTGCTCCAGAGCTCCAGCACCCTCACAGGAAAGAGGTTTCTTCTTCAGTTCAAGTGAAACCTCCTGTGTTCTAGTCTGTGCTCACTGTCCCTTGTTCTACCACTGGGCACCACTGTGAAGACCCAGCTCCATTCTCATTACCTCCCTCCTCTAGATACTGATATGCATTGAGAACAGCCCCTCTCAGTCTGTTCTTCTCCAGGCTAAAGAGCTCCAGGTCTCTGCCTCTCCAACTGCCATGACTGTTTTTTACCTGGGCCAGAGACAGCTACAAAGTCACAGAGCTGTTTCACCAAGCCAGTGTCTCCAAAAGAGAGATGAGACACTTGGCAATCACATCTCCAGCTGGTGTCACTGGGCAGCCCCAGCTAAGCACTACAGGAGAGAAAACATCCCTTTTTCTCCCTGTCCTCTCAATCAGATCTCCATGACTGCAGACACAAAGCATGGGTGCCATCAACTTCATCTCCTAATTAACTCAGGAGGAGCCAGTGTCAGCAAGCAAGCAAAGACAGACCAAATGAAGCCAGCCACCTCCCATCTGGAACGCATCAGAGTGAGGCTTTGCAGACACAGCAGAGCAACCCAGGGCTGCCTCCCTGCCCTGGGTCATGTCACAGCACAAGAATGCAAGGACATCTTCATGGTGTTGCCAGACAGCAGCAGCAAGAGGCTCCTGCAGCCCCAAGTGGTCTCACCTCATGCTTCAGTGGCTGCAGGTTACCTGCAGGCAGGGATGACCTCTCTGAAGGCACTAGAGAAGTGAAGGCTCTTTCACAGCAGCATCTTTCACACCATTCACAACAGCAATAGCTTCCTCCCTCCTGCAGACCCTCCAAGTGCTTTCACCTCCAAAGGTGGCTCAGTCTACCCCAAGACCTGAGTGGAGTTTTCTCACAGGAGACAATCTGGGAACTTGGCTCAACAGGGAGAAATCTGTCCCCCAATTACAGACAATGACACTTAAGCATAGGCTTGTCTGACAAGTTCTGTGCAGGACCTGTTTTCCAAACACTTGAGGCAGGAATTCCTAGGGAAGAATATAGTTTGACTGGTTGAATTGGGAATACATTATAAAAGCAATAAGGCCATAGCACAGCTCAGTGGACACAGCAGGCTCCTGAGGTGCTTGACCACCCTTTCCCCTCTGGGGCTGGATCTTGGTAAGAGGCAGTGGGTCTGTGCCAGCACAGAGTTGGAGGGTCACACACCACCCCCAGCTTGCAAGGAAACAGAACAGGAAGGCAAAATAAGCAACTGATCCCCAGTTCCTGCTATGTCATAGAATCAGCCAGCTTGGAAGAGACCTCCAAGCTCATCCAGTCCAACCTAGCACCCAGCCCTGGCCAATCAACCAGACCGTGGCACTAAGTGCCTCAGCCAGGCTTTGCTTCAACACCTCCAGGAACGGCGACTCCACCACCTCCCTGGGCAGCCCATTCCAATGCCAATCACTCTCTCTGACAACAACTTCCTCCTAACATCCAACCTAGACCTCCCCTGCCACAACTTGAGACTGTGTCCCCTTGTTCTGTTGCTGGTTTCCTGGCAGAAGAGACCAACCCTGCCCTGACAGGTCCTCAGCCCTGGCACGCAACACCTTCCTGGCAGAGCCTCTCTGAGGTCTGTTTTGGAGCTCTCAGCCTCCAAAAAGCCAAGCAAGCATGCCCACCATGTCACTCTCTACAGCTACCTGAAAGGAGGCTGTGTCCAGGTGGGGTTGGTCAGAATCATAGAACCTTCTAAGCTGAAAGAAGTTTCCCTTCCCAGTGAGGGTGCCAGAGCCCTGGAGCAGGCTGCCCAGAAAGGTCACGGAGTCTCCTTCTCTGGAGTTTTTTCAGACCCACCTGGATGCACTCCTGGGTGATCCTGCTTGGGCAGGGATGCTGGACTGGGTGATCTCTGAAGGTCCCTTCCAACCTCTACCATCCTGTGACATCAGAGCAAGCTCAGCTGACAGCAGGAGCTTCAGTTTGTGCAGATGTCTCAGCTCCCCTTGACAGCAGAAGACATGTTTTAAGCCAGCTACAGAACTTCATTTCTGAAGGCTACAATTTTATCAGCTCGAGTGAAAGCAGCAACTTTGTGAGGGTGTGGTCTAGAAGCTGAAAGGACCTGGAAATGCAGACAGCTCCACGGCATTCAGAGAAAACCAACTTGCCTTTAATTTCTTGCACCTTTGATGGTGTGTTCAGGCAGGAGGAGCTACTGAGGCAAATGAAATAAGGTCTACCTGATCTGGGGGAAATCCAGACCTTAACTTCCCAGCAAAATGCCTGAGCACAGACAGAGCAGTCATTTTAAAGTGCTGTGGCTACACACCCACCTGTTTGGAGTGCTAGAAGCAGACTTGGCAGTGACTAAGAGCTTTGGTATCATGAACAACTACTACTCGTGACCTCAGCTAAAGGTCAGAGACGACTTTTGCCATTCTCCCTGCCCCCATGGTCCCTCCTTTGCCACACCTGGCACTCACTGCCAGGCTTGCCACCAAGACACTAAAAGTTTTGAAGCAGTTCAGACACCCAGCCTGGAGAAAGCCTCTCGTAGAGACCACAGAGCTGGTAACCACCATCAAGGATTTCAAGCAGATTTATTCATTCTAATAATGCAATTCTGCCCCTGTACTCAGCACTGGTCAGGCCACACCTTGAGTGCTGTGTCCAGTTCTGGGCTCCTCAAATCAGGAGAGATGTTGAGGTGGTGGAACATGTCCAGAGAAGGGCAACAAGGCTGGTGCGGGGCCTGGAGCACAGCCCTGTGAGGAGAGGCTGAGGGAGCTGGGGGTGTGCAGCCTGCAGAAGAGGAGGCTCAGGGCAGACCTCATTGCTGTCCACAGCTACCTGAAGGGAGGCTGTAGCCAGGTGGGGGTTGGTCTCTTCTGCCAGGCAACCAGAAACAGGACAAGGGGACACAGCCTCAAGCTGTGGCAGGGGAGGTCTAGGCTGGATGTTAGGAGGAAGCTGTTGCCAGAGAGAGTGATTGGCATTGGAATGGGCTGCCCAGGGAGGTGGTGGAGTCGCTGTCCCTGGAGGTGTTGAAGTAAAGCCTGGATGAGGCACTTAGTGCCATGGTCTGGTTGACTGGATAGGGCTGGGTGCTAGGTTGGACTGGATCACAGTCTCACAGTATCACCAAGGTTGGAAGAGACCTCATAGATCATCAAGTCCAACCCATTACCTCAGAGCTCAAGGCTAGACCAGGGCACCAAGTGCCACGTCCTATCCTGCCTTGAACAGGATGAGCTTAGAGGTCTCTTCCAACCTGGTTGATTCTGTGATTCTTATCCCACTCTCTGGGGACAGACCACCACTGGTTAGGGTCCACGATGTCAAATGCAAGGACACCGATCACTGCCAGATAGAGGATTCCGAGGGGGACTGCCATGAGCGAGGAAGGAACAAAGCCTCTCACAGTCCAAGCAGCTCAAACCCAGACAACCATAGAGCACCCAAGGAAGCTTAAGTGCTCTGGGCATGAAGCACATCACCATGGCATTGCTACAGCAGAGCTGGTAGACAGCAACCATCATTAGAGGCTGAGCTTGCTCCAGGCACTTGCATATTTTACAGCCTGCAAACTGCTGGCACATAGCTCAAGCTCAGCAGCGTTAGTGAATAACCCCAGCCAGTTTCTAAGAAGCATATCTGGATTTCAGGGGAGGAAGCTCATTCTTGAAGAGATGAGACTAATCCCACGTTCAGCTTCCCACAAACACCAGTCATGCATCAGCACTCATGAAAGGAGCCACATTAAATCCCTGGGGCTGGGAAGGGGGGAAATCTCTTCAAGACTGTCCAAGATGATATGGGGAATAAATAAAACAAACCTCAAGGTCTCACACTTCCCCTCACGCAAGGAGGTTCAGATGCTACCAGCCCCTGGACTTTCAGCCTGTTTAGCTTTGCTCCAGGAACAATTCTCATCTCTGCTCTAGCAGAAGCGACAAACATACCCTCAAAGCTCAAAGGTTCAATGGCAGCAACAAAAAAATGCAGGGTTTAAGGAAAAAAGCAAGAGGAAAAAGAGTTTCCTTTTGTGTGTTGCAAAGTTTTATTACCACTGAAGTCTAACAAACAAAAACTCTTAAGGGACAATATTAAGTGTGTTGCTACAAACAAGCTGACACAAATGGCTAAATTCCAGACACTAATTAAATGCATCCTGTAACCATAAAATTCTGCTCTTACCAAAACCTACTACCAACATTTGAGGGTCCAGTCTTTCATCCATGCAAAAAGTCTGTCCCATCAGGAAAACAAAACCAAACAAAGGTAGAAACACCACCACCACCTCACCCCCAGCATCATAGAAGCAACCAGGCTGGAAGAGATGAGCGAAGGTGGAGGTGAGTAGGTTCAGATTGGACGCGAGGAGGAAGTTCTTCACCACCAGAGTGGTGAGAGCCTGGAATGGGCTGCTCAGGGAGGTGGTTGAGGCCCCATCCCTGGAGGTGTTTAAGGCCAGGCTGGATGGGACTCTGGCCAGCCTGATCTAGGATAGGATGTCCATGCCCATGGCAGGGGGGTTGGAACTAGATGATGCTTATGGTCCCTCCCATCCCTGACTGATTCTATGAGACCTCCGAGATCATCCAGTCCAACCTAGCACCCAGCCCTGGCCAATCAATCAGACCATGGCACTAAGTGCCTCATCCAGGCTTGGCTTCAACACCTCCAGGCACAGCAACGCCACCACCTCCCTGGGCAGCCCATTCCAATGCCAATCACTCTCTCTGCCAATAACTTCCTCTTAACATCCAGCCTAGACCTCCCCTGGCACAACTTGAGACTGTGTCCCCTTCTTCTGTTGCTGGTGGCCTGGGAGAAGAGACCAACCCCACCTGGCTACAGCCTCCCTTCAGGTAGTTGTAGACAGCAATGAGGTCTGCCCTGAGCCTCCTCTTCTCCAGGCTGAACAACCTCTCAGCCTCTCCTCATAGGGCTGTGCTCCAGGCCTCGCTAACCAAGAAAACCAAAGGGTTTCCAGTACTCAGAGCCACGGTTGGCAAGGTTGTTGTCAGACACCAGTCCTAAGTTACAGAGGCAGAAACTAAAAGCTCTGCCTTCTAGAGGCTCATTCTTGGCTTTCCACTCATGTCAACATGGGAAATCAGCCCCTGCTGCCCAACTTCACACCACCTCCAGTGTCACCCATGCAGTAAGCTGATAAAAGACATTGCACTTCTGTCTTTAATGGCACAGAAAAGCAAACTGATTGATAGACTCAGGGGAGAGCAGCCATGGATTCACACTGCCATATACACTTAATCAAATGAATCACTGAAGGATGAATAACTGCCTAGCAGACACAGCTATGCTCTACATGGCTTCCCACAACCATTCTCAGATCCCTCTGATAAGACAATACATGTTCATAATGTCTGCAGGTCCATCATCAATACCTGCAGTCCTCTGGGCTGGATCAGGGGAGATTTAGACTGGATATTAGGATGAAATTCTTTACAGTGAGGGTGGGGAGACACAGGAACAGGTTGCCCAGGGAGGTTGTGGATGCCCCCTCTCTGGGGATGTTCAAGGCCAGGTTGGATGAGGCTTTGAGCACCCCGGGCTGGTGGGAGGTGTCCTTGCCCATGGCATGGGTGTGGAACTGCATGATCCATAATCCAACCCAAACCACTCCATGGATCTATGAATCAGTGAGTTGCCACTTTTTAAGTGCTCAAGAGCAAGAGAGGCCGATGGCCTTTGGCCAGTGCTTAGGAGCAACACACATCAGCAGGCACATATATCTCTTGGTACATCTGAGCTCTAAGCCTGTCAGGATTAGGCTGTGTTCCAACCCACCCACTAGAAATGATGACATTTGTAATGAGAGAGGCAGTAAGGAGCAGGACCAACACTTGACCTGGAAATGAGAGGGGAGATGCTTACATGGCAGGCAAGGGGATAAGCTCCATGAGGACAGCAAACAAGTTCTGCAGAGCTTCTGAAAGCACCAGCTTTATGTAGCACAGGGTCTTCAGCCAGAGAGTCATGAACTTGCACTTGAGCTGGTGGTCACCAACCAACCACAGGGGCAATGCGTAGGCTCTCACTGCTGTTCCCACCAGCACAGCCTCCACAGAGCTCCAGCAGCCCCAGGGTGAGGTGGGCATCACTTGGCACCGGTCCCTTCCCTACAGGTGACAGCCACAGAAGTGCTGTGTGCCTGCTCTCGGGACTAACAGCCTGCCACCCCAAGGGTCTTTCAGGAGCTTCTGCTTGGCTGGTTTCTACATCTGAGGCAGCAAGCCCAAGCTCCTCAAGTCAACCTGACACAGGAGTCTCACCCTCCTCTCCGAAGGCCGTGCCTCCTCCATTCACCAACTAAGGTGAGGAAGCACAAAATGTTCCTGAGCTCCACCAGAATCAAAGCACTCCTGCAGGAGACTCCAGCCGCTAAGATACAAGCACTGCTCTATCATATTACCACGTCTGGAGGCAGAAGGTGCCAAGACATCCAGATAACACAGATTAACTCCAGCAAGTCTCTTTGCAGCCTTCTGTAATTACTCTTAAAGCAAGAGATTCTCACAGCTAAATGGTGTAGGCAAGCTTTGCCAAAGAGAGTGAGACACTGAGAAGTGGCACAGGGGTAGCTATCATCCAAGGTCCTTCTCATCAGGTCTGAGGACACACTTTGTTATTAAACCCAAAGAGAGGGGGAAATGCCAGACTTCAATGGTGTTTTCAGCCCTGCTACAGAGTGGCTGGACAAGCAGAGAGCAAATAAGCCACAATTAGTGGTAAGCAGGCACTGCCCCTGCCCTACGTCCTGTTAAAGGCTTCCCATCTGCATACCAGGGCTCCTCAGTGCCTTTGTGAGCTGGACCTTTGGCTTCTGCCATCTTGATCCTGCCCTGCCTGCAGTGTCGCGACACTTTAATTAAAAGCAGGAGGCTGCAGAGCTGGGAACAGGCAGAGGAGTGCTGCTGGGGTCACATCTGGCTCCAGTTTGGTGCCAAGGCTGGGCTTCCATTAGTTCAGCTGCAGAAAAAGCACCCAAGGTCCTGAGCCAGGTAGCAGGCCTGTGACAGCAGCGAGCTGGAGATCAAGCCACCTGGCAGCGCCCAGACAGCCCAAGTAGCTGAGCGACAGAGAGACTGCAGAGGCTGCTTGGGAAGAGCTGGTAGCTAAAAATTCTGCTCTCTGCTGCTTTCCACCTCTGTTTAATCTGTGAGGAATACCCCAACTTCAGATTTTTCTGCTGCTCTGCTGCCTCTAGGACCTGAGTGGGACACTTCCAAACACTGCCCTGAGCTAATCCAATGTTATTGTTCCCAGAGCAGCCCTCTGCTCAGGAGAGCATTGGCAGAGGTTTGTGGAGCCCTGGCATTTCCCCACGTGCTCGCTGGAACTGACTCCTTCCCAACTCATTAATTATCCCAAACACAGGCAGCTGCAGCAACAACCATTAGCTGTTGATGGAGCCAGTACAAACCCCACAGATGACTTCATGTTGGCCACCACATCGTGCTTTGACCATCCACCCCAACCACGTTTATGTGTTAGCCTGGATCTGACTGCTTTTGTTTCCCTCTGGCTTTGAATTCCTGCCCTGTCAAGATTTCTGCTTGTGGCAGACTGGTGCAGATTAAGCCCACATTTCCAATGTTATTCCTTGCTGTACCCCCAAAAGCACACAGAACAAGTTCTCTAGCATGTAACCCCTCCAAACAGTCCTGCTGCTCACACTAAACTCAACAAACTCAAAGTCCTGCAACCTTAAGAGTACAGACACATACTGCACTCCACTTGGTTGGAATCCATAGCTCAAGGACAACTTCTGGAAGGAAGGGCTGGAACATGTTGCAAGGCTGTTTCCCCAAGTAATAACAAGCAAGAGGAGCTGCCATTAGCTTGCACCTCCTGCAGCTGCTTGACGCTATAGCTTTCCACACTCACTCGCATTTTGCATTGTCTTTCTGCCCTACGAGTTGTCACTTCAGAGTAACTGTGACCTAGAGCCCAGGTGCTCCATCCACCTCACATCCCACCTCCCTGGCAGGAGAGGGCAGGGGCAGTTCAGGACAAGCTGGATTTGTCAAGGCAGACTGCAGGCCAGCACACATCCCTGATAGGTAGGGTCCCACAGGCCACAGACTGCCCACACTAGATCCCATTCTCTAGGCTTGATCTGAAGGCCATTTTTGCTGGAAGCGCCAGGACAGGCAACAGGGCACAGCAGGTATCCCTCTGCAAGCAGAGCACTGGGCTGTTTAGCTTGGCCAGCTAACAGTGCCAGCACAACAGCTGGGTATGAGTTGAGCACAGAGCAAGAGCAGGCGTGAGAGCTGAGCAGGGCTGACTGGGTGCTGCTGCACCGGGCTCCAGCTCTCTGCAGCAGCCAGGCTGCAGCACCTGACAGAGCAGGTAAAGCCTGTCACAGCCACAGGGAGCCATACCTGAGGATTTGGGAAGACAAACACACTCACGGGCAATTCCAGCCAGCTGCAAGCGTTTCCTGCAGAGGACCAGGCGGAATGAGGAGCTCCCTGGTTCGACAGCTCTGCAGCTCCAGGGCTGCAGACTCCCCTGTGCCAAGTGGGGCACAATTCCCATGTGTGGTGCACATTTCTGCCCTTGGCTGCAGCTATTTCATGAGATACCAAAGCAAGTGACCTGCTGCTGCATGTCCCTCACCAACACTGCAAAGGCTGGAGATGCAGCAGGTGAAGCCACAAGCAGCAGCACTGCAGGGGTGCTTACACCCCAGGGCAGCTGGGCTCCCACAGGTGTGTAACTGCTCCAGCAACCTGGCAAGCCTTCGAAGAGGAAGGCTAAAGCCCAGCTCTTCCTCCCTTCCTCTCAACTGCCCAGCAGAAGAAGCTGGGTTTGTACACGTGGTGCTGAGGTTCCTGTTCAGCACACTACAGAACAAGCCTAGCACTAGAGCCGGTCCTGGGGCACACCAGCACACATCCATCCCAGCAGAGTCAGTGCAGGCAGCAGGGCAGCCCTTCCTCACGTGCTCGATGGTTTCACTCCCATCTCCTTGGGCCATTCAGTAGCCTCCAAGAGTGCAAACCAGAGCACAACCCTGAAGAGCAGATTTGCAGTCTTCTACCTCTACAAGAAGCAGGACAGCATTCATCCAAACCTCTCTCTATGATCAGGTGATAGGAGAGAAACTAGCATGAAATTATGCCAGGGGAGGGTTAGCTTGGGGATTAGGAAAAATTCCTTTGCTGCAAGAGTGGTCATGGATTGCAAGAGGCTGCCCAGGGGGGTGGAGTTCCCATTCCTGAAGATGTTCAAGATGGCACTTGGGGACATTGTTTAATGGCTACAGCGGTCATAGAATCAGTCAGGGTTGGAAGGGACCACAAGGATCAGCCAGTTCCAACTCCCCTGCCATGGACAGGGACACCCTATCCTACATCAGGCTGGTCAGAGCCCCATCCCATCTAGCCTTAAACACCTTCAGGGATGGGGCCTCAACCACCTCCCTGGGCAACCCATTCCAGGTTCTCACCACTCTCATGCTGAACAACTTCCTCCTCATGTCCAGGCTGAACCTCCCCACCTCCAGCTTTGCTCCATTCCATCAATCCCGTCACTCCCTGATAGCCTGAAAAGTCCTTCCCCAGCTTTTTTGTAGCCCCCTTTCAGATACTGAAAGGCCACAAGAAGGTCACCTGGGAGCCTCCTCTTCTCCAGACTGAACGACCCCAACTCCCTCAGCCTGTCCTCATAGGAGAGGTGCTGCAGCCCTCTGATCAACCCAGTGGCCCTTCTCTGGACATGCTCCAGCATGTCCACATTCTCCTTGTAACGGTCTTAGGTTGAATGTTGGACTCAATGATCTTAGAGGCCTTTTCAAACCCAAACAACTCCACAGTTCTTGCACCTCCACCCTCCTTCCTACCATTCAGCACCACTTAAGCCTAAACCTCTGGGTCACAACCCACCTCCACAGGGCACTGCATCAAACCAGCCTCCCTGCTCCAGCCAGCTTTCAGTTGCCAAGGTATGTCAGGACCCTCAGCCCAGAAAGACCAAATTGCCAGAGCCATTGTGGGGACAACACTTGCATGCTCTTCACTTGAGACTCCTCACTGTGCATTTTACATGGGGGAGTGCAATAGTTTACACTCTATGGCATGCCAGAAACTCTGACCATTTCTCAGCCTGGGTGAGCTTTCTATTTCCCTTCATTGCATGTAAGCCTGCCTGGATTTATACTTCTGCCTTTCTGGCTCATCCCACTGGAAGAAATCATCAGGTTGCTTGGGTAAAAAAAAAAAAAGCAGCTTTCCTGAGGCGATATCAAACCCAAGTAATGCACATCCCATGGCAAAACCTCTTCTCTGAGCTGCAGCACTGGCGAGGCCAAACCCGGGGGTAATGTAGCTGCATTCAGGAGCAGACAGCAGTCACACCACAGCATCAAATCATGGTTTTGTTTAAACAACAAAACCAAAACACCTCTAGCTTTGATGGCTAAGTGCTTTTGGCCTGCAACAGAGAAACTCACCATGGCTTAGGAATGTTCTATGTGAAAATTGCCCTCAATTGCATTTACGTAAACCAGGGGAAACAAGGTCAGGGGAGTTATTCCCACAGCTTGCTTTCAAACCCTTCCTCCTTTGTGAAACTGCTCCCTTGAAAACATGGCTTGCATGTTCCCCTATTTGAATGGTGATTTCCTTGCAAGGGGCTTTAATTAAAAACATCAGTCTGGCACTGCTTCTGTGCCACAAGGTCTCCCCAGATTTGGTGCATCTGGGCTAGGTGCGGAAAGGTGACCATGATCAGAGAACTGTTTTAGTTGGAAGAGACCTCCAAGATGAAATCCAGCCTGCAACTCAACACCACCTTGGCCAATAAACCATGTTCCCAAGTGCCACGGCCACATCTTTCTTCAACACCTCCAGGGATGGGGACTCCACCACTTCCCTGCACAGCCTCTTCCAATCCCTGACCACTCTTGTAGCAAAGAAATTGTTCCGCATCTCCAACCTAAACCCCCCCGGCAAAATTTGAGGCCATTGCCTCTCCTCCTATCACCTGATACTACAGAGAAGAGCCCAACCCCCACCTCACTCCAACTTCCTTTCAGAGAGCTGTAGGAAGCAATGAGGTCTTCCCTCAGCTGCTTCTTCTCCAGAAAAAACACCACCAGTTCCCCCAGCTGCTCCTCACCAGTCCTGTTCTCCAGACCTTTCACCAGCTTTGCTGGCCTTCTCTGGACCTGCTCCAGCACCTCAGTGATGTTCATTAATTCACTGATCACAGCTTTGCACTTTACAAAACAAGGGAATTGGCATTTCCTTTACAGAGAGAGGAAGCAAAGCCTGCACCAAAATGGAATCACTTGCCCAAGACCACCCAGCTCATCAGGAGCCAAAGCACTTGCAGCATGTCAGCCACACAAGCCCTAATCCCAAGTGGCTCCTGTAATTAATGGTCTGATGAATAAGTGCATAACTCAAAGTACTGAAGAACAGAAGTGATTTCCAGCAGGATGAATATTCAGCTACCTGGAAACACAAAGCCCAAGGTCCCTTGACACTACTACTTCTTGGCAATTATAGATCAGAAATCAAACTAAATCATTCCACTTGTTCAGTGACCATCAACTGTGCATCCCAAAAGGGAAGGCACTTTGTCGAGAGGTTTTTCATTTCCAGCTGTCAGCTCAGCTTCTTTGTAATTTAGGGCATCAGGAAGGGTCTGCCTTGCTGAAGGGCTGCCCTGGGGCCAAAGTAGAGATTCACATGCAGGTTCTCCCCAGAGTAAAACAGCTGTCAGACCTGGTGCTACTTTCCAGCTCCACTGGACACCAGGGGCTTGTGCTGCTATCACCAACACCTTCCCCTTCTCCACAAGACTGAACCAGGCCTAGGAGGAAGGCAGGAGTGCTCTGCAAGAGCTCACTTTTGAGTGCTCTGCAAGAGCTCACTTTTGAGTGAGGAGCTAGGAAGGAAGGCTGCCTCCAGATGGAGGCCAGGAACTCATTTCACCCCTTTCAAAACAGGCCTGTCACAGTGGATACAGCACCCTCTGACCCTTCTTCTCACAGCAGGTCCCTGCAGGAATACATCATACATCAGCCTTACAACTGAACAGCACAGCACCCTCAGGGCTGCCAACAACCTGCTCCCCAAAGATACTTAGCACCTCTTACCCCAAAAGGTGCCCAGAGGATTGACCAGCACCAAGAATCAGGTTTGGGACATGGTTTAATGGCCACAGGTTGGACTCAACAAACCTAAAGGTCTCTTCTGACCAAAATGCTTTTATGTCCTTCTAAAAAGCAGGCTGAAGGCTCAGAAATCCTCATGACTAAGCAACCTCTGAAGACAGATTTGAGGGGACAGAGGGAGAAGAGATAAAAACCCAACCAAACAACCAAGCCACCTCACAAATTAGGTCAAATGCCTCTGGAAAATGCCAATTACTTTCCATATAGAGGATCACACTCAGATGCCATTTAATCTCAGCTTGCTGTTGTCAGATATTAGCTGAAATCCCCTGCTCTGCTTCAGTTGCCATATTCAAGTGCCATGTATTCAATATTAATGAGAGAGATGAAACAGAATGAGTCTAGCTTGGCATTTTCTGTGATAAAAGGTACTTTGTGGCAGAAAAAGAATTCATTTAAAAGCATTCAGGGTTTTTCCTGCCTTGGAAGTGACATACAATAGACAGAAACTAAACTAAAGAGTTCTCAAATCTAATTAAAAATCTCAAGCTTCTGATTCTAGAAGCTACCAAAGGCAGAAGTGTTGATTCTTGGTTCTTTGGTTAAAAACAAGGTGAGTTACTTGGCCATAACTAGGGAAAGCTGACACAGGACTACATTTGCTACATCTTTGTGCTTACAGAGGCAAAATAATGTCAGAGTGCAGAACTCTGTGACTGACTCAAGGAAGAAAAGGTACAATGGGACCTGCCATGGCTCAACCTGGACATGAAACAGATATGGAGGAAGAAAAAGTCAGGCAGGGGACGTATGTGGCAGTGAAGTGATGTGATTTACCAACAGAGCAAGTCAGCAGACAACCCAGCAAAATCCCTGCTCCTCTTGGGGTCTTGACATGAAGATTTGAGGACTGTGCATATGTTCAGTCCCAGATGGCTGTGCTAAGCCTTGTAATCACTGCTAGCAATATACCTGCTCACAGTATGATGACCTAATCTTTTAACCATAAAAGCTGAGGGTGAGTGAGTTAATTCTGAAAACATCAGTCTTGATATCTCAAGCCAGGAACAAAACCAAACCACCAAAGGCTGTTGGGCTATCATTAGCCACGCTGCTTCAAAGTTCATCCTACAGAAATTCAGTTCTGTCAATGACAACAAAACAAGGCAGTAGAGAAAAGGAAAACTTTTAATCCTGTGAAGAAAGAAGAAAAGGAAAAATCCAAGTACATGTATGCACAACCTCTTTGTTGGCAGCCCTGCACACTGCCTACATGCATCAGGAGGATGTGGAGTTAGCCAGAGCAGCGCACAGAGATGCCAAGAAAAGTGCCTGTGATAACCACACACTTTCACCTTTCCAGGTTGCAAATTTCTGTATTTCCAAGCTAGGCTGTTGCCTGCCAAATTTTGTCCTGGAAAAAAGCAAGGCAGGACTGTCACCCTGCTAGTCATTCATCTGAAAGCTGCCAAAAGCTCACAGGCTGACTCAGCCTGGGAGGAGACAGGGTTTCACATGGAGTGCAAGGAGATGATTTGTGTGCTTCAAAACACAGATTGGGCTGCAGCTACAAGTGGGAACCTCTATCTGAAAGGAGAGCAGCAGGCTTGCAGTTGGATCTTTGCTGCAGTTTGTACTTTCCTACTTTAACTGTGAGTCAGTGACTGTGTTGCCTCATAGAAGAGGGGGACAAGTTTGTGCTGTCACTGAACAATCCAAGCCCTCTACCAAATCTGCTGCTCTCCCATCTTCATTTTCTTTACAGAGAAAACCAGAGCCTGCCACCTGACCACCAGACTGTCAGAAACCTAATTCAAGCCACGTTAATGTGCTTAAGCAAAGCATTTTGCACTCTCAGTGCATCCAACCTGCCTGGTCAATGCTTCCACAGGATGTTGTATGTTCCTCTCTTAACTCCCAGTGAAACGCCCAGACTCTGCAGAACACCCCTAGATCCACAGACAGCCCCAAACAGCCCTGCAAGTCATTCACAAACATCCCTCTCAGGATTCAAAACACTATTTCTGCCCTTCCACTTGCATCACATCGAGAGCTTACTGTGATTCCTGAATAAAACACACAAGCATTCCCAAAACGAGTCACAGGAACAGGTTCTCAGAAGCTACTGGCAAAGCAGCAACATCTGTGGCAAACCCAAAACCTTTCCAAGACAAGTCTTTGTCTCTTAGGTTGTGCCAAATACTCATGGCCAGTGATGGTAAAGCAAGAATTCACAATTACAGTACCTCAACAACGTATTTCCAGCAGCTAGATCCCAGCTGAAAATAAACCTGGGACACAGAAACTGTAATAGAAAATCCAATTAGAGAATAGATCTAAAACCAGCTGCAGGATGAGATGGAACAAAACAAACACAAAAGGTACAAAACCCAGTAGTAATCTGCTCTTTGCCATCACCTTATGTGGGATGCTACTAAAGAAAACAAAATGCCTGAGCCTGCAAGAAAAAATATTCAGCTCCTCCATATTTTCAGCAACTTCAAAAGCTCTAATTGCAAGTTCAGAGCCTAAAGCTACTCAGCCACTTCTCTAAACACAGGCTCAGTTGGGATTTTTTTAAGTAAGGAGTCCCAAAGATAGCTCAAGAGTTATGAATTGCAGGGCTCAGTAACGTAACTGTCCAAGCGCAATGGCAAGAGCAGCTTCTGGACTCCAGCTCATGCCAACGGTGGGTATCACGCGTATTGGATGAGCAGAGTGCAGCCAGGCAGAGAAAGCTTGCAGAAGGGCTGGGCATCCCCAGTGGAAAAACACAGGGAGCTTCTCCTCTGTCCCGTGGTTCTTTCTCCACTGCCTCCTGCACAAAGATGAGAGGGAATGGATTGAAACTGGAGGAGGGGAGATTGCGACTGGAAATTAGGAAGACGCTCTTGACAGTGAGGGTTGGGGAGACAGTGGAACAGGTTGCCCAAGGAGGCTGTGGATGTCCCCTCCCTGGAGGTGTTTAAGGCCAGACTGGATGAGGTCTTGAGCACCCTAGGCTAGTGGGAGGTGTCCCTGCCCATGGCAGAGGGCTGGAATTGGATGATCTTTAAGGTCCCTCTCAACCCAAACCATTCTGTGAATCTATGAAGGCCAAGTGGGTCTTGCCTACACTCATGTTAATCACACCTGCCCAAGCTGTGGACACAAACAGCTCTGGGGACTTCTCCAAGTCCTGGCCCACACATCTGAACCAGGCACCACAGTGTAGAAGGGGAAAGGCACCAGGAGCAGCCAAGAAAGAGCATCCTCTTATTCCCATCTCACTGAATGCACCCCACAGCAGCATGCAAACAGTACTCAGAAGGAGAAAAAACATTTGGGGTAGATTTATGCTAGTGCTGCTCTCACCTAAGACAGGAGGACCCCAAACCTGGTTTTCTGACTCTGGTCTGGAGCACTCTCAGCAGTGTTGATGCTGAATGCTGCCAGCACCAGGGTGTTTGTCTGAGCCATCACTGCACATCACTCACGACAGCAGGCTGCAGAGCTGATCACGGAGCTGGAAGCAAAGGCAGCTAAAGCACGTACCTAAAAAAAGCTTCAGCTGCTACTGTGGGCTCTTTCTGGTTTCTTTTTAAATCACCTGGTTGCTCCCAACTATGCTAACCTGAGGCTGCTTCACTGATTTTACTACAAGACTCACTGAAGCTTAGAGCCAGACCAAGCCAGCAAAGAGGCTGGACAAGGCACAACACTTGCCAGGCCAACAGAAGACCCTGTCCCCTTGGCATGTCTGCTGCAAAGCACACCCTGAGCTTGGAGCAGCCTCATGCCCAGCCTCCTGTGTCACCTTGGGAAGAAGCACACCAAGGGCACAAAAGAAGTGACAACTCTCAAGTGGCTCCAGAGTGGGCAGCCAGCCAGCAAAGCCATCTCTCAGGGGCTGCAGGGGTGGGAAGGGGAAGTATAAACCCTGCCTCAGCTCTGAGTAAATACTTTACCTCTCAAACTCATGCTGCTTACTTAATCAATTCCCATCGTTATTTCAGAGGCCCTACCAGACCCTGAAATTGATTCCCCATGACCTCATCTACACAAAATAAAGATTTTCCAAGTCTCACCATCAGATCCTGACTTCAGGTCAGCTCGCTTCATGCTGGAAAAGCCAGAGGTCCTGTGCTCAGGATGGGCTGGACACATAACCAGCCCCACAACCAAGGCAAGGAGGTGGCAGGTTCCCATCATTGTTAGCATGGAGGGGAGCAACAAGAATTGTCTGAAGGAATTTCCTACTGCAAACAAGGCACCGAGGTGTGTAAAGGAAATGAAGAATTCACAAACTAAATCACAGTCCTGTGTGCACCGCCCAAGGCTGTTTCCCTGGCACAGCAGCTGAGCCAGCCTAGGCACAAAAAGCCACACTATGCAGCTGAAAGCAGGCAGTAAGTCAAACCTATAGCCCTGGCCATCTCAGCAGACTCAGTGCTGCCACCCAAGCCCTCAACGTGGCCACATTCATCAGATGGAGAGTCTGAAACTCTGCCATGCTCCCAGGAAAATATCTGGTAGCAGGGACAGCTCAGTCTTAGGAATCACAGAATCATCAAGATTGGAAAAGATCTCGAAGACCATCAAGGCCAACCTTCTACTCAACACCTCCATGATCACTAGATCATATCCCCAAGTGCCAGATCCGCTCACTTTTTCAACACCTCCAGGGATGGGGGCTCCACCACCTCCCTGGGCAGCCTGTTTCAATGCCTGACCACTCTTGCAGGAAAGGATTTTTTCCTGATATCCAACCTGGTGCAGCTTGAGGCCATCTCCTCTTGTCATCTTGTTTCCTGGGAGAAGAGGCCAACCACCCTCACTCCAATTTCTTCTCAGGTAACTGTAGGGAATTATAAAGTCTCCCCTCAGCCTCTTCTTCAGGCTAAACAATCCCAGCTACCTCAGCCTCAGAGTAGGCAGGGCACTGCTATCCTGTGCCTGGAACATGCCATTCACTCCCTAGGTCCAGCCCCAACCCGCTTCCTCCCTCAATCTCTCTCTGCTCTTCGCTTGCAATAGCTCTTTTCCCACCCAGCCGTACCTTTGCCAGTAGAGGCTCAGCTAACAGAAGCACAGAAACACTCTCAGAGGCAAGGGTGTATCCCCTTTCTCAGGGCCCATTTCCTTGTCTAAAATCAGTGGTCATGGTGGCCCCACTCCACCCACTGACACATGTAGATGTGGCTTCCAAAGGCACAGCCCTGCAGCTCTTGCTGAACCCAGTGGGTGCTGATACATCTGCTGCTTGGAGACAAAGCACATCAAGCCCTCAGCTCCATCAGCCCCCCTCTACCTTCTTGTCTCCCATTTCATCCCCTCCATGGAAACTGCCAGTCTCTCATGATCAAGTATTTTTAACACAGATGGGAGAAGACACTGTGCTGTTTTAATCTCTCAGATAACATTTTCCACAGTTCCCATGTAAAATTTGTATCCCAGCTTCATTTTCCATCAGTTAGTTTGGCTCAGAGAGTACACATTAGTGTACAGATCTTGCAAACATCAGTTTTGTTTCTTTAACTAGATCAAGCTATGATTCTGCAAACTTAGGACAGACAAAGAGAAAGGCAGAGACACCAGAACCCTCCTTCAACGCTCTGAACTACTGAGAAACCACCCAGCAGTGGTCAAGATGCTCTGCATTGCACGATTCTAAGACGCTGGGAATTAAGTCTGGAGGAGGAAGGGAGTGCCCTATCTAGCACATCTCAACAGTTTCCAGACTGCGAGTGGCTTATCTGAGCCCACATGACCATATGCATCCTTCCAGCCCGATGTATAGGTTCAAGCATATGCATGGCTTTCATCAGCTGAGAGGTCCCGTGGCAGCTGCCAGCGCTGTGCTTATGCATGCCTTTACATTTACATACCATGCCCAGGCTCTCCTAAGTCAAAGGAAATCAGAGGTAGTGCATTACACATGTGCTTTCACATCAGCGGGATCAGGGCCTGAAAACGAAAGCCACCCAGCCCACCACAACACACCCTGCTCCGCCACAATTAAACACAGACACTTCAGAGCTGCTCACTCTTTTCTATGCATGCTTTTACAATTAACATAATGTCATATCCTGCCAGGACCTAAAAGGTTGTGACTCAGGAATGTTACCATAGTTTTGAGTCCAACTGACTCGCTTTTCGTTCCATTCCTTTTCTTTCCTCCTGCCTTTCATTCTACTCCTGTGCTCCCTCTAACAACTCAGGGCTTTCGTAAGATTCTCTTGAAAGCTTGATAAGCAAATGTTCATCAACCTTCTTTGCTCTACTGTTTAACTACCTCTCCACCTCCCCCCAGCCACACAGGAGCAGCATGCAAAGTGGAAGCAGAGAGGATTAGATAAGAAGGTATCAGAGACAAAACGCCCCCAACATCTATCGAATGCCAGCCCACCAGCCTTTCTTCTCTTGTCACCTCAAGATAAAACAGCTCTCACCTCCAACATGCACCAGTTCTGGAAATTGGTTCTGGTGGGTCTGCTAAGGAGGGAGCCAAGTGTCCTCATCCCTCCCTCCCTGCAGGCACACGCTTCTCACAACGAGGGATGCTCCGTTCTGCAACCAAGCCGGCTCAGACTGAACGCCGTGCCACAGAGACATGAACGGAGTTTAACTGGTACAAAACCCTCTGTGAATGCTGTTTAGGGACTGCTTGTGGATCAACCAAAACTGTGCGAGGCTGAGCAGTGGCATTAGTTTAATGACAGGTAAATAAAGCAGAACGCGTACACAAGAACAAAATGCAATTCCGTCTTGCAAAAAGCCACGTTCCTGAGCCTATTTGTGCTGTGAAGCTGCCATCCCACACAAAGCAAACCTCTCTGCTTGGCAACACCCTTCAGCCTGCCCTAAAAAACAGCTAAAGTCCTGATCTTAATACATATTCTCACACCGAAAAACTAACTTCAATTTTCATGCACATTTCAGACCTGAAGATCAAAGGAATGGCTTCAGAAGCAGCTTTACACACAGCTGGTATCATTTACAGGTATTCTGTTGACAAACATCAGCTCTTATTTTGCTCAGAAGCATAACTTCCCCACCTCCAGTAACACCACTAACCTCACCTCCAAACATCTGCTTTGCCACATCATACAACCCTGCAGACCCATAGGCACAAAACCAAAAGAAACTGTCTCATCCCGCTCACATCTTGAACACAGACCATCCTCCTGCTTCGAGAAGGAGCCTCATTCAAGCCCCCTGCTCATGGACAACATCTGTTTCACTCGCAAGCACTGGAAAAGTTACTGGGAAGTCGGTCAAATCTCTCTCCCTCCCCCGGCCGATACACAAAAGTGCATTCAGGCTGGTCACGGTGAGTTTCATTCACGCTTCTGCAAGCTAGATGCCAGAGAGACTTTGGTGGGCTTTTTTTTTTCGGGAGCAGCATCTGTTAGTTTGTTGTGGGCTTAGGGTTTGTTTTCTCTCTCTAAAGAGGAAATCTTTTGTCTCTCTCAACGCGGATGAAAAACCACATCCCCAGAGAAACGATCACGCTGAAGGATGCCAACCACGCGTGCTCCTCGGGAGCCGTTCACGCCGGGACTTCCATGCAGGTACCGTTCGCCCAAAGTCTCTCCCCGGGCACTGCGGGTACTCCCCCAGCTGTCCCCCTGGTAAAGGCGCAGCCCTCTCCGCTCCCAAACGCTCCCATCCATGGGAAGCGGCGGTGCAGAACACCCGCGGCAACTCACCAAGCGGGCCCCAGTCCCGGCAGGAGCAGCCCGGGGAGCACTCGCGGTGCGTCCCCGCTGCCCCGGGCGGCTCCAAGGAAAGGACTCCGGGAGGAGCTGCCCGCCGCCGGGCCCTGCCCGGCCCCACCGCAACAAAGAGCCGCGGCCCCAAACCGAGGTGAAAAAGTTTTGCGCGGGCCCCCCCACAGCCCCCTCCCCGACCTCAGGAAACGGCACAGGCGGAGTCGAGGCGAGCCCACCGACCCTTCCCGTGCCGCATCCCCGCTGCCCTCGGCGGGCACTAGCACTCTCCGAGCCCCGGCACGGCATCCCCAGCGCAGCACCCCTGCACCGCACGCCGCCGTACCGGAGCAATTCAACCCCAGCAGCTCAACCGTGCCATTACTTTGCACCCCACCCCGCCGCCCCTGGCGCCGCAAGCCCTCGGCGCCTCTCCGCGCCGCCGGACCCACCGCCGGTCTGCCCACGGCCACGGCCATGGTGCTGCAGTCTGTGCGCTCCCGGCCCGCCGCCGCCCGCTCTGCGCTGCCTGCTAGGACTGCAACATGGCCACCCGGCGGGGAGGGCCCATGCGCAATGCAAAGGGGCCGGGCGGCGAGGTGGGACCCCCCCGGCCCTCCCCCGGGGCCGCCGCGGAGCGCGGGCGGGCGGCAGGCACCGCCCCGCCTGGCTGGGGCTCTGCTGCAGCTCGGGGAACCCCGAAAGGAGCCTGGAGCTCCGAGGGCGCTGTGCCAGGACCTCAGGCAGCCCCCGGCAGTAACTGCAGCCCCCCCCCCCGGGGAGGGGATGCGCTGCTCTGCCCAGTTGGGCTGGGGAAGGGGAGCTGTTGGCCGCTGACACCCGTCCCTTTCTCCTGAAAGGGTCCCTCCCTCTCTCCAGCTCTGGCAGCCCCAAGCGACGGGGGACAGCTAGGAGCAGATACTTCTCCGCTCCAGGGGCAGGCAGAGCTCGCCTGTTCCCTTGCAAAGAATCATCGAACGGTTTGGGTTGGAAGGGACCTTGAAGATCATCTCGTTCCAAACCCCGCGCCATGGCCAGAGATACCTCCCACTAGAAGAGATGACCACGTAAGCAACCACCGAGAGGTCCTCCTGCACCCAGTTTGGTTAAGAAGGAGGATGAGGATTTATCACAGTGATACTCTTGCGTAATGAGACAGAGGGCAAAGCCAGGCACATTTTTTCTCCCGTTTCTCTGAGCTCCCCTCTCCTCCCACACACATATTCTGCTTTTAAACAACCTGGGAATTCCAACCAGCAGCCATAGTGGCCAGTTGCTCTCCCACTCCAGTAATTTGCAGGATGAAAGTCAGTAAGTGATTTCCAGGATGCTGCTCCAGCTGCCACAATGATTCCCCTTTACCTGAAAAATTTGAAATCTTGGGGCTAAATTCAACACATCCACTCTCAAGTCTTCAACCAAGACAACGGCAAAGGAAGGACCTGTAACGTTCCTCAAGACACAACCCACCAGAAGGCTACTAAAACCCAGAGAACCAGTTCACCACACACATGAAGGACACACTGAATTGCAGCCGTATCGGAGCTCGTGAGCAGCCATAGAATCCAAACACGAAAAGCCAAAAGGACAGAAGCCAAGAGCACCTCCCACAGGTAAATCACCCAGGGTAGTAAGTAACTGGACCTCTACAGTACACTCACCGTTCACACACCCTTCAGCATAGAGACGTTAACTCTTCACTGCAAAAGCTGTTTCAGTACCACTACAGGAGACACGGGGCTGTTTGTAGATCGCTATGAAGTCCAAGCACTTCCTCCATGTTTTGAAGGACTCAGGACACGATGTTCGAGAATGATCACCCACACCTGCTCCCACAGCCCCCGCACTGAACAGGAAGGGAAGAAAGCCCAGGAGCGCTATTTGAGGCTGAGTGTCTGCACCTGGGGCAGCTCCTCACTGGGCACAGCTGCAGCCACTATCAGTAAAATTGCTGCACCAAAAGCCCTCATAGAGGTTCTCCCAGGAACATTTTGCAAGTGTGGTTGGTGTGGTGCTTTCATTACACTAATGACTTAGGCGTTACTAGGGAGGCTGCTGTATTAGACTTGTGTTCTTGCTCTTGTGGCAAATTCCTCCCGTAAGCACAGCTCCAGGTGAGGAGGTGCTGAGTGTGCCTGCACTGGGAAATGTGCTCGAACCAGTGCAGCCTCTGGTGGAAACATGATGATCATATCTAAAGAGTTGCCTTCATTACACCTGTGGGTGAGGCAGAGACAGCTTCCCCTTGTCTGAATTAGAGGCATGCACGATACTCCTGCATCAGCGCAGCTTAAGGGACGCAAAGATCTCCTGTGTTAGCAAAACCTTGATGTGACTCACTGTGTCCTTCCTTGTCCCAAAGCTGGGAGAGCTGTGGCCACGTTCCCTCTGTGATCCTCCTGCATGGATATCCTCCTTCCTGAGTATGGCTGTTCATGCTGAAAGAGGAGGGCAGAAAACACATCAACACAAAGGTTTGGTGATCTTTCCAGCTCTCAGCTAGCATAGTTCCTTGCATTCCCAGTGTTCACTGTGAAGAATCAGACCCCTTGCTCCTAGAAGTTTCACAACTGCTGCTAACAAATGAGTGTCTACACAGAGGGGACTGCCAGTCCCTCATTCCAGAGCCTCTGCAGGAACTGTTTCTGTTTTTCCAGAGCTGCTTTCCATCGTTTTACAGATACACCACCCCGATGCTGCAGTAACCTTTTGTGTCATCTGTGGGGCAACCACACGGAGCGAGAAAACAGATCAGCAGCCTCAGAGCTTAGGTGAACTTCACCTCCTGACTGAAAACAAACACTCCTTAAAGGCAACATCTTCATGCACAACGACACACAACAGGAAGCTACAACACTAAGTGATGTTTGTTTGGGTTTTTTTAATGGTCAAGTAATGCCTGACTCTGCCTTCATTTTGTGATGGCACTATTCTCATAACCTACTGAAATTCCACACAGAATCGAGAGACCTGCCAGAATTCCCAAAGAGGGTGAGACCAGGACACATTCAGCCATTCTGGAGACTCCTACTCACAATCAAAGTGACCAATCTGCAGACAGGGTAGATCTTAAGGGGAAACAAGGGTCTCTTTAAACCTCTTAGTAGACAATGAAGCAGCTCCAGGTAGCAAGGCTGCCCTCCCACTTGCCTGCATGCAGCATGACACCCCCTTAATCCCAAAATGTGATTTGGAGCTCAGGCTGTGAGGAGAGAGATGTGCTGGCATTGTTCTGGCTCTGAATCAACACAAGCTGCTCTTTCAGCAGACCTCTGCTTGCGCTTACAAAGGTTATGAGCAGTCAGAACCAAAGGGTTTCAACCAACCGCTCTGTTAATGGGCCTCATCTGAGCTATCAAGCCAGCAGTGACTGACAGTGAGACCTTTCACTGGCAGAAGGTCAGGGAGGGTTCTCCCACCTCAGCAATGCAGAAGCACCAGCAATCCACGGTACTGCAGCAGTCACTCTTGTTACTCAAGTGTCGTTCATTAACTTCCAGAACAAAGTTTGCAGGGTGAGAGCTGACATTTTAGAATCATAGAATCATAGAATCAACCAGGTTGGAAGAGACCTCCAAGATCATCCAGTCCAACCTATCGCCCAGCCCTATCCAGTCATCTAGATCATGTCACTAAATGCCTCATTTTAGCCAAAGCCAAGCTTACAGTAAGTAAGACAGTACCTCCCACGGTGTGTAAATGAAAATATTTCATGGAAAGCCTCCTGCCTTAGTCCATTAAACCAAAACACACTTTCATTTGCCACTGTTCTTTAGGTGGAGTTTTTATCTTCACAATCTATCCTCCTCCCTTTTCTGTGACCACAATTATATCATTATGCTCCATTCATTTAATCTCAACTGCTTCTGCTGAGAGCATGCTGATATCAAACACATTTCTGACTGCAATTCAGGGCCTATCAGAAGAAGAGGGAGAAAGATACTTATGCCTAGAAGAACTGCACCAAAAGCATGTGCAAAATGATAAAACATGACTATTACCCCTCACCCTACTCAGATGAACACCACTGACAGGATGAAGCCACGCTCTCCTACAATACAGACCACAGGGAAAACCAAAAGCATGGTCTGGTGGAGTATCTAGTACAGTTTTTATTGCTGTGCCCAAGCAACCCAAACTTTGGCTCACAGGAAGACTTCTGTGATACATTACCTAAATCATAACTTTGAGAAACTTGACAGTTTCTTTTCTGGGCTGCTCCCACCAGCCCAGAGGTTACAGTTTAGCAGTCCTGCAGTTCCACAGGGCAATTCATCCTGCAAACGGGCACAGATAAAGTTCTGTGACAGAGATGAAGGGTTCAGAGGCAGCAATCCAGAAGTGTAGCTTGCTTAGCTGAGAGCAATACCACTGTGCTCCTCCAATCTTGGAAGTGTTGCAGGGGCTGAACTTTAAAAGTTACCCTCAGATTTTGTTCACTGAGTGTAAGACAGAAAAACAGCACAACCTCTGCCCCACACCTTCCACCCACTGTTCGGTCCCCAAACTCCTTGGGCTGACACTTGTTTGGGGTATTCAGGGCATACTGCCCACAGGGGCACTGATCTCTTCCACCCCTCCCCAAACTCCTTGGGTGGCACTTGTTTGGGGTATTCAAGGGCATACTGCCCACAGGGGCACTGATCTCTTCCACCCCTCTCTGCTGTATTGCACACATTTGTGATAACAGCATTAGCAGCACAGAACAACCTCAGATCCACACTCCAGCAACCTGAGGCCAGCCTACCTCAGCCACACAGTGAACACAGAGATGACAGGAGATCTAGTTTGACTTCAGGCACTCTTGGTACAACCCCACACAGCTACCCTGAACCACAGCACGTTCGTGTGTCTTTATAGCCAGTTTCCTCAAGTTACAGTGCAGTTCAGCCTGGAAAGTACTTCTGGGGATGGTCTAGTCCAGCTCCTGCTCAGGAGGGGTCACACAAAGCAGGGCTGCAGCCAGAGGAACTTTGAAAATCCCTGAAGATGGAGACCATGAGCTCTTCAGGCAACCTGCTCTGGTCCTTCACCACCCTCACTGTTGAAGAGTTTTTCCTCACGCACAGAGTTTCTTGCCCTTGAATGTGTGCTCATCATCTCTGTTCTGTTCCCAGCCATGACTGGATATTGCTGCAGGAGTGGTCAGGGATTGGAATAGGCTGCCCAGGGAGGTGGTGGAGTCCCCATCCCTGGAGGTGTTCAAGAAACCTGTGGACATGATACTTTGGGATACGGTTTAATTTGCTTAGGTTGATGGTTGGACTTTGATCTTAGAGCACTTTTCCAATCTAAACAATTCTGTGCTTCTATGATGACTGACAAAGTGGTCTTTGCCACCAAATTAGCCTGGCCCTTCTCGGTGCACTCGCAAGTGTGCACTCCAGCCCTCCTATCCCGCTTCCCTCTTATACCGCCTCTGTCGCCCCAGCCGCGCAGCTTCCCGGACTGACACTCCGGGCAAAGGCAACCGGGAGGTGGAGGCCCGGCAGCCCAGGAGGAGGAGGAGGAGGAGGCGGAGAGGCTTGGCTCGGCAGGAGGCGGGTTCCCCGCCGCGCACCTGGGTGCAGCGCCAAACACCGACGTGCAGCACCGAGCACCGAGGCGGAGCACCGAGAGCCGGCTGGCTCCGAGCATGGCGCGGGAGCTGAGCCAGGAGGCCGTGCTGGACTTCCTCTGGGCAGCCGGGGGCCGAGCCCCCAACGCGGCGCTGCTCCGCCACTTCCAGCGCTTCCTCCGCGACCCGGCGCTGACGGAACAGCAGCGGCAGGAACGCCGCGAGTACTTCAAGAGCCTCGTCAATTCCCTGGCCACCGTCCGGCCCGCCGCCGCCCCCGGCGCCTCCAAGGACATCGTCCTTCGACGCAGGTACCGCGACCTCCTCGATGAGGAGCTGCCGCCGCCGGAGGAGGAGCAGGAGCAGGAGCAGCAGGAGAAAGAGAAGGACCCGCCGCCGCCGCCCCGACGCGACCCCGACCGGCGGCGCGGCCCCTCGGCGGAGGCGGCGGAGAAGCGGCGGCCCGGTGGAGGGCAGCCTCCGGGGGCCGCTGTCGCGGGGGGCTGCTCTGCCCGGGGACGCGGCGGACCCTGCTGCGAGTGCCGCCGGGCGCTACGCGCTGCCGCTGGCGCTGCAGCTACTGCCCCGCGGTCCCCTGGGGCGCCGACCCCCGCCGTGCCGCCGCACTCCCGCTCCCAGCCGCCGCCCCCTGCTCAGCCGCCCCCGTACCGGACACGGCCGCTGTCCTCTGGCCCCGGGGCGCTGCACCCCGACGGACCGCCGTGCTACCGACCCCCGGCACTGCCGTCTGGTTCTGGGGAGTTAATCCCCGTCGAGCCGCCCCCGTGCCGATCGCCGCCGCCGCCTCCCGCCGGGCCGCCCCCATACCAGACCCCCCAGCCGCCCTTGGTTATACCGCCCCAGCCCCGGTCCCCACCGGCCGGGTCAGCGTCAGCGCCGTTCGAGTCTCTGCCACCTAGGAAGCCATCGCCTACCCAGTCCGTGCCACTGCCACCGAGACCTGGGGTGCTGCCTCCTGCCGCGACGTCCTTGCCTAAGCCGCCCCCACCTTCAGGTGGGCCAGGGGAGCAGCCCACCACCCGGCCACCCCAGTCCCCACTGCTGCCATGGGACTCTAGGGTACTATCCCTCACCAGGCCACCCCCATCCCGGTCCCTACAGCCACCCCTCGCTGAGCCGCCTCCATTCCGGTCCCGGCCGTTGCTGTCCGCCCCGGGAGTGCTGCCCCTGTCCCGGTCCCTGCAGACACTACCCTCCAGCTCCTCTCCACTCCCACCGCTGTTCCCAGGCCCAGATGTTCTGCCCTCCAGACTGCTCCCATCACAGTCCGGGTCCCTGCAGCAGCTCCCCACCAGGCCATCCCCATCCCTGCCGAGGGGATCCAAGGTGTTGACCCTCAAAGGACCAACTCAATCTCAGTCCGTGCTGCTGTACCCACACCGGCCCCTGCCACTGCTGTCAGGTGCTGAGGATCTGTCTCCCACCAGGCCACCCTCATCTCAGTCCTCCACCCAGTCATCCCTGCCCCAGTCCCTGCAATCACCTTCTGCCAGGCCACCCCCATCCCAGTCCTTGCTGCCAGCACAGGGCCCTGCAAAGCCCCAACCCCCAGAGAACAGCGCCGCAGCACCGCTGCCTGTTTTCAGGAGCATCAGGTGCCAGCTTGCTCTTTTGGAGGTGCAGAGCATCCCCCCTTCGCCGCCAGACATCTGCAGGCGGCAGCCTCGCACCATGCCCTCCAAGAACTCCCCAAGGAACAGCACCGGCCGGGGGCTGTCAGTGCCACTGGGGCAGCGGGAGCATGCCTGGCTTGTGGCAATGTCAGCGGGGCGCTGGGCTCGGGTGCGGGGACTCTTCCTGGAGGAGCCAGAGCTGGCCCTGCAGCGAGACTTCATGTCGGGCTTCACTGTCCTCCACTGGCTGGCCAAGCACGGCGACGGGCCCGGCCTGCAGGAGCTGGCGGCAGCGGCGCGGAAGGCTGGGCTGGCTCTGGACGTGGATGCCCGCTCGGGCTGTGGCTACACTCCGTTGCACCTGGCTGCCATCCACGGCCACCAGCTCGTCATCAAGGTGCTGGTGCTGCAGTTGGGGTGCCAGGTGCAGATACGGGACAGCAGTGGGCGTCGGCCCTGGGAGTACCTGGGCAGCTCCACCTCGGGGGAGATCTGGCAGCTCCTGGAGGCACCCCGAGGCACGATCATGTTCCCCACGCAGCCCCTGGCACACAGCGTGTCCTCCGACAGCAAGGTCTCGCTGTCTGCTGGCAGGGCAGCGCTGCCTGCCTGCCTCCGGCCACAGCATGGCCGCCGAAACAGCGTCAAGAGTGACTGAGGGACAGCTCCCTGGCATCCCCTGCTAGCAGAAGTGGGTGCTTGGGGGCCATCCTGCAAAAGGAAGCCAAGTGGGCAGAAGAAAAGCTGTGAAACAGATTGAAGGTGTTGAAGGATGTACTTTTAAATTATTCCAATGAACCATTGCCTGAGCCTCTGCTCTCTTCCATTTCTTGCTTTTCTGCCGGTGGGAGGATGCAACGACTGCTGGAAGCAGGCAGAACTCTCGCTAGGCAAGTCCTATGAACCCCACAGGGTTGATGGGTACAGCAAGAGCCACCAGCATTAGTAGGACCGTGGGTTTGGGGCTCAGACTCAGGTGTGAAGCTCACAGCCTGACCCCAGTCAGGGGCAGAGGGCTTGCTTTTACTTACAGTGACAGGTTGTTGTTAGTCCTGGGGTTTGCAAAACACTTGTTTACGCCACCTGAATTCTGGGGAGTAGCTGAGAATGCATCCCTCTATGATCCCAATAGATTAAGGATGAGTCCCACTTGGAAAAATGCAGCTGATCAAGGTCCAGCCTTCAGCAAGAGTCCTTGGAGAGTGACTAGCTGTGGCAGAGCCGCGAGTCGAGGACGGTGTTAACACTTGCCCTGTTCCTCAGCACTCCTTGCCCACCAGCACATGCAAGAAAGAATATAGCACAGCACCCACAACTGCCCCAGGCTGTTCAACAGCGCCAACGCTGTCCCCTCTTTCCTGCACCTCCAGTCCCTTTCTTCACACCGCAGGGCTAGGAAGTGGTACCCATGCTGTGGTCAGAGCCCTGTTCCCATGCCTGGGGGTAGAAAGTGTCACCACAGGAGTCTGTGCTGGAAAGGAAAGGAGCTGTGCTGTGGTGTGAGTCCCAGGCTTGCAGGAGAAGGCAGTTTCATAACCAGAGCTGCATTTCCCCAAAGACCTCAGTCCTATGTTGTCTCATAGATGTTTGCATGATGAGAGCAGGTGGGATGGGAGTGCAGGGGAAGAGAAAAGATGCTCAGTGCCATCATTCCTGAGATAAACAACAGGCTGGCTTTAAGGATCTCACTAGATTACACAGGTCCTATAATGTACTCTGCTCTCTGATTTAGCATCAGTGAGCTCCTAACAGCGAAAAATGCATTAGGTTATTCTCACACCTAACCTGCCTCTTCTGCAGGTCCTTTGTGAAGACAGGAGGAGGGCTGAGACACATGAGCCAGGGGTACATTGCCGCCTGATTGATGCTACTGGGCAACCCCAGACACAGACCCAGTAGGTGCCAGTGCTTGTGGAACTAGGGCTGCTGGTTCTCCTTCAGTGGAGGAGGCTGAGGCACTCTGGGGCAGGCAGTGCAGGATGTAGGACTGCTCATGTATTTGAAGCATGTGCCTAAATGCCTGCAGTTTCGGGGAGGAACGGGAATCAGGGCAGCAGAACCTGACCCTTGCATAACCTGAGTGCCAGGGAATGCCTCTAGTCCTTGCTCAAGCCCTAATTGAGGGCTCCACTTTGCTTGGGGTTTACTAGAGGGAGGAATTCTTCACCACAGGAGGGAAGCTGCTCTGCTTGACTCTGTGGCCACAAAATCTCGTGTTTTTTTTCCCAGCCTAGTTTTCTGCTTTCACAGGGGAAAGAGCCCAGTAAAACAAGGCGGTGTCCTGTGAATGATCACTGCTTCCTGAGAGGACAACACAAGCTTGAACTTGTAAGAAATTCAGCCCTGAGCCATTGGTGTGGATATGTGGAGGGCCCTCCAGGACTCCCCCAGAGGAGAAGGAATCCTCTGTATGGCCCATCCACTTGCCTCCAGTTAGGGGTTATAGCCTAGACCAGGGTCACTAAAGCCTTCCATGAACCTCAGATAGAAGCTCTTACAAGCCAGCTGTTCACAGGGGCTATCAGGGATGCCACTGGAGCCTTTGTGTACAGTGAGCTTCAAAGGAGGAAAACCCACACGAAAGAAATCTATGAGTGGAGTAAAGCTGTCTGGTGGAAAGCACACTCCTGCTCCACAGCCATCTACAGCTTCCCCAGAAAAAGCTTCTCCCCTTATTATCTCCAGGGTTGTCAAGACAGAGAAGGACAATGCTGCCTTGGGAATCTCATTTTACAGCCTTTCCGTGGCCTTTCTCCGTGACGCAAATCCAAGTAGTACTTTTTAACCCCTGCACTCCATTGCAGACCTTGTCTGTCATCTCTTTCAGAGCAGTTTTCTCTCCCTAGCAGTATTGAGCTCAGCAGACAACTGTGAAATAATTCTGCAGCCACCTTTTGCTTGATACAGAGAAGCTGCTTTCTCCAGTTTTTAGGTGATGAAGCAACTCTTAGGAGGTTTGAAACTGCAAATAACCTTTTTCCTACTGGATCCAGTGTGCATTCACTTATGTGTAACCCCCTTGGATTACTTAGTTCTTGGGCTGCTGATAGTGGTAATACTGCACATCTCTTACACCATACCTTTTAAAAGCTTGTGGGAATAACCCCCAGAAAGCCTCATCTTCCAAGTTTTCTGCTGGTGAAATATGTAACAGCCAGGGTAAAACCCAGCTCCTGCCCACTGTGGAAGGCAAGGATGAACCTTTCATCAGCCGTGCCTGGAGGAATGCTGCTGCCCTAGACAATCAGGTGTAGTAGGTTTGTCCCCCAGGGACATCCCTGGACACACACATGCAGTCAGAGCATCCTGTTTGCAGAGCACTCCTGACCTCCTTACTACTTACCTGTCAGCCTGCCTGGCCCCTTCCACGCCTGTGCCTGCTGCTGTTTCCTCATAGCAGGTGGACGTGGCTCCTTGCCTGACGCCCAGGCATCTGACTGCACCACCCTGAAACACAGGCCATGGCATGGATTAATGAACAGCAGGACTCTGCCCTCTCCTCTCACTGCTTTGGAAAAGACACCTCCCACTGACAGGAGAGGATGATAAAGTCCACCTCTCCAAAGCTTATCTCTCACCAACTGCTTTGTCCTCTGAAAGCTGTGTCCTTCAAAGAAGAGGGTGGATTTCCACACAGTAGCCTTTGCCCATCGCATACTCTCAAGCCTGTGAACTTGGTGAAGGTAACCCTGGAAGTCCCCTCCCTTCTCACCACCTCCCTGTTCCTGAGGCAGATGCCTTTGCACCCACTCATTAGACTGCTGGATGCAGACAGCACAGCAGAGCTGGAGCTTTATCTTTATTCATGTGGCTTCTCTTAAGGTCTTGGTTATACTCCCAAACTGTGGCTCTGACTGGCCTCACACTGCAGCCTTTCCTACAGAAGCTGTGCAGGTGAGCTGGCAGTCAGCTACTGATGAAGTCTCTTTGTTAGTCACTGAGTGTCCTTTGCCTATAGGGTCTCTGTCACTTAAGGCCAACAAGATAGCTTCTGAAAACACTGGAGTTTACAAGCCTGGTGTTTAAACTAGCTCGAAGGGGTGAGGCCAGCACTGATGGTGAGTGTGTTAGTCTGAGTCCCATTCTGTGGCAGAGGTGTTCTTTGAAAATAGGAAGCTCCTCCCGCTCAGCAAACCTAAGCTTTCCATCTGAGAGCAGCTTCACCTCAAGTGTACACCGAACCTCCCAGCTGGTAACAAACTGCTGTGCTGCAGTCTGGGTTTGTCCCCAGCCTCTGGACAAGGAGTAAATGCTAGAGCGATGGTGGAACTTCAGCTCAGACAACCTCGAGAAGCTCTCATGCGATTCAGAGTGTTCTTGGGCCAAGCAGATGAGCAAGGCAGCAGCACACTGCTAGCTCAAGCTAAAGGCCAGGCCACCCCTCACATCACAGCACTTTCTGAAGCACTGACAAACTGAACTTGTAGAATTAAAACCACAACACATTGAAGAGTCCTTCACACAAAGTGCACTTCTGTCTCCCTCCCTCCCTCCCCCTACTCTGACGCCTTCCAGTTGACTTAAATTGTGAGAAGAATGTCTTGCATGCTTCTGACAAGTAATGAGACAAGCCCAGTTGCTACTAAAGCCTGTTAAAGCTAGAACTGCTCATGACTACACTTAACTGCAAGCAGCACCAGATGGCAGGTCAGCAGGCTGGATTTTACAAGAAAAAAAACCCAGTTAACTATAGGATTTTCTGCAGTCTTAAGTTTCCCCATTAAAATGAGAGTTGTTAGCCCATCAGGGGGAAAAAAATTCTCTTTGGAAACCGAGTCCCATTGCAGAGCATTGAAAGCTGAATTCTCAGTTTAGCTGGATTAATAACCCTCATCCCCAGTGTTAGAATATTTAAGCAAACAAAACTTGGTTTACTATTAAGAAAGAATATGTTGACATATCAGCTTACAGGATTCTAGTAAACAGATTTAATGAGAACATATCAAAACAAGCTACCAAACCACTATCTTTTTTTTTTGCAACACATGTGAAAAAAGCATTTATTAAATCACACAATCATAGAATCAGCCAGGTTGGAAGAGACCTCCAAGCTCATCCAGTCCAACCGAGCAACCAGCCCTGTCCAATCAACCAGACCATGGCACTAAGTGCCTCAGCCAGGCTTTGCTTCAACACCTGGATAGGGCTGGGTGCTAGGTTGGACTGGATGATCTTGGAGGCCTCTTCCAACCTGATTGATTCTGTTCTATTCTTCCTCCAGGGACAGCGACTCCACCACCTCCCTGGGCAGCCCATTCCAATGCCAATCACTCTCTCTGCCAACAACTTCCTCCTGACATCCAGCCTAGACCTCCCCTGGCACAACTTGAGACTGTGTCCCCTTCTTCTGTTGCTGGTTGCCTGGCAGAAGAGACCAACCCCCACCTGGCTACAGCCTCCCTTCAGGTAGCTGCAGACAGCAATGAGGTCTGCCCTGAACCTCCTCTTCTGCAGGCTGCACACCCCCAGCTCCCTCAGCCTCTCCTCACAGGGCTGTGCTCCAGACCCCTCACCAGCTTCATTGCCCTTCTCTGGGCGCGTTCCAGCACCTCAACATCTCTCTTGAATTGAGGAGCCCAGAACTGGACACAGCACTCAAGGTGTGGCCTGAGTGCTGAGTACAGGGGCAGAATAACCTCCCTTGTCCTACTGGCCACACTGTTCCTGATCCAGACCAGGATGCCATTGGCTTTCTTGGCCACCTGGGCACACTGCTGGCTCACGTTCAGCTACTACCAGCTCCCCCAGGTCCCTTTCTTCCTGGCTGCTTTCAGCTACTCTGTCCCCAGCCTGTAGTGCTGCTTGGAGTTGTTGTGGCCAAAGTGCAGAGCCCTGCACTTGGCCTTGCTAAATCTCATCCCACTGGCCTCTGCCCACCCATACAGCCTGGCAAGGTCCCTCTGCAGGGCTCTCCTATGCTTCAACAGATCAATACCTGATCCTAGCTTAGTGTCATCTGCAAACTTAGTGATGCTGGACTCAATCCCCTTGTCCAGATCATGAAATTAAATTGCCTTAAAAAATACACCCCATTGAAACAAACAATAACAGTCCCCACCCCCAAAACTTTTAAGAGTACCTAAGAATGTTCTTCCTTGCCTTATGTACGCCCAGCCCCACAGCTAGGAAAGAATATTAAATGCCTGTAGCCTCAGTGATGGGTGAGACCTGCTTAAAAGGAGGTGGGGAAAGGCTTTGCTCTTATCACACATTGTGGTTTGCTGCTGAGGTTAGAGTCTTGTTGGGGCTTACCTGCAGAGCAGTAGGATGGCAAAACAAGAAGAAATTAAACCAAGGTGATTTTCTGAGGGCTGTTTTGTGGCTGAGGGAGTAGGGTTGTGTTTTGGTTGTGTTAATTTTGGAGGAAAATCCCATTAATATAACAAAGTCAACAGATTTTTATCTTTCTTTTAAGAAAGAGGTCTGGAAAACATGACCTATGAGGAGTGGCTGAGGGAACTGAGGTTGTTTAGTCTGGAGAAGAGAAGGCCGAGAGGGGACCTTTTTTCCTTCTACAACTACCTAAAAGGAGGTTGTAGTGAGGCTGGAGCTGGTCTCTTCTCCCCAGTTACTAATGATAGGACAAGAGGAAATGGCCTCAAATTGCATCAGAGGAGGTTTAGGTCGGGTGTTGGGAGGAAGTTCTTTACTGAGCAGGTGGTCAGGCACTGGAACAGGCTGCCCAGGGAGGTGGTGAGTCGCCATCCCTGGAGGTGTTTAAAAGGAGAATGGATGTGGCACTTGAGGCTATGGGTTAGTGATTAAGGATGCTGGGATGAAGGTTGGACTGGATGACCCTGGTGGTCCTTTCCAACCCAGACCATTCTATGATTCTGTGATCTAAAATGAATGCTTTTCAGAAGTCATGGAGGAAACAGCCACCAAACCTGCCCAGAAATTCCTCCACATAAGCACATCAATCCATGGGGACTGGCTGCAGCTTGCATTTCTAATGCTGCCATGGGAAGCAGTGATCAAAGTCCTTCAGGATGTGTCACAGCAGCCACCCTCTTACTGCTCTGTCAAAATAGTTACTGCCTGAAGCCTTTTTCTTTCAGTTTTCCTGAGAGACAGCTCTAGTCTTGAGGCACATTTATATGGATCTGGCACCAGAAGAGGTGTTTTATGGTCCTTAAAGTAGCCCAGAGTACTCCAGTGAAAGTGGAATCAGAAGAATTTATACTCCTGAGTGTCTTGTGCTCTGCATTCCGTAACTGAGGAGGGAACAAATGCCTTTGCAGGGCCAAGCACAGAGCTGGTGTTAGCACCCAATGTCCAAAGTCCAAATGGGAGCTGCATGCCACTGGCAAACAGAAAAAGGTGCTGAGGAGAAATTAGGAGGTCTTGAGTCCTGCTCACAGAAATGCTTCTCAAGCTTTACTATGGAGTGCTACTGCCACAAGGACACAGGGCTGTGCTCCCCTCAAGAACAGCACTTTGCCTCCCTTATCTCCCTGGTGTTTCTCGTGCTGCCTGGTGATGGTATCTCAAGTGCAAGGATTTGGGCTGCTTTTATCAGAGGTTAATGATATGTGGGGCTGACAGCAGCCTTGTTGGTTTGGCACTTTGACTTTGGCTACCAGGAGCTGGCACTTAGTACTGTGGTTTGTTTCTTTTCCTAGCCCTAGAACAAAATAGGGAGCTGATAAGGATGAGGGCAAGGTTTGTCCTCAGAGCCAGCTGTTTTTCCAGCCTGCTGGTAGCTAGACAGTGAGACTTCAGAGCAAAACCCAAGGGGAAGAGTGCTCCTCCCTTTGCAGCCTGCAGGGCTTTGGAAGAGGTGGTGTAGAGGCAGGGGGCAGACATGGTCCCTCCCCTGTACTGCTCTTCCACTTTGCAGCTTCAGTCTCTCCACGTCTCTCTCCAAGGGCAGCCTGCCTGACACTGTGGTTTATGGCTCCATATCCCTGCCTGGCTGTGCCAGCACCTCTGGTTCAGCCCACACATGCAGCCATTTGTGCAGGCTGGGCTACCAAGGTGGGACTCTGGGCTAGGACTCTGACTTCATACAATCATACAACGGCTTGAATTCAAAAGATAATCCTGTTCCAAGCCCTCTGCCATGGGCAGAGACACCTTCCACTAGACCAGGTTACTCAAGGCCTCATCCAGCCTGGTCTTAAGCACTTCCAGGTGTGAGACAACCTCTTCCAATGTCTCACCACTCTCAACAAAAAGCCTGAGAGGCTTGGTCCTCCCAAATTCCACTACATCCTGTGTCTGGGTGAGGCCATGTTCCTTACCCAGTTTCTGTGCTTGTGCCAAGTGGCATCAAGTCACCCCAAAGGCAGGAATACCCTTGCTAGGCATGTGCTGGGTATTACTGAGGGGTGTAAAATGCAAATACATGCAAACACTGGAGGGAGATTAACTCTTGCATAAGAAAACATGTCTAAAGCAGCCCAACTGACTAAGGAACTAATCTTGTTCTTTTCCTTCCTAGACAGCTTCTTGTGTTAAAATACTCCATCAGCTGACTTTCCAGCTCTGACTCATCCCATCAGTGGCAAAGAAGGTAAAGCCTGAATCTTGTTTTAGCATCTCCTATTTGTTTATTTCTTTTTGCTGGAGGTTTATATGCCATGAGCTTGTTAACTTGTGTTTGTTCTCATTGCCCACTGGTCACACTGGTCACCACAGTCCAAATGTAGCACAGCACAAGGAGACACCAGTTCACACCAAACCAAAGCAGCTGACAAAACCCATCAGAAATCCATTTAAATAAAGCTTCTTTTCTGGAGAGGGGAGGATGAGCAATGTTGTTTCATAACACATGGAATATATATGTCCAAACAAATCTGTTTCCATGAAAAGATGAGGCACTGCATGGTGCTGTGCATCTCATTAGCCAGACGTGGCTTCAGTGGTTCAGAGGGGGGAAAAAGCTTTGATAAATGCCACTGACAGGTGGTCAGTGAGCCTGGCAGCCCTGTCTGCAGGGTAAGACACACAGATGGGCATAGGAATCACAGAATTGTAGAATCACAGAATCATAGAATCACAGAATTACAGAATCATAGACTCACAGAATCAGAATAACAGAATCATAGAATCACAATTACAGAATCGTAGAATCAGAGTCACAGAGTGATAGAATCAGAGTCACAGAATCATAGAATTACAGAATAATAGAATCACAGAATCACAGAATCAGAATCATGGAATCATAGAATAATAGAAGTATGGAATCATAGAATCAGAATCATGGAATTACAGAATTACAGAATCATAGAATCAGAATCATAAGGTCATAGAATTAGAATAATAGAATCAGAGAATCGTAGAATCAGAAGCATGGGATCATAGAATCAGAATAACAGAATCACAGAATCAGAATCATGGAAATACAGAAACAGGGAATCATAGAATCAGAATCATGGGATCATAGAATGAGAATAATAGAATCACAGAATCATAGAATCAGGATCATGGAATTACAGAATCGTGGAATCATAGAGTTGGAATCATGGGATCATAGGATGAGAATAATAGAACCACAGAATAATAGACTCATAATTATAGAATCATAGAATCACAGAATCACAGAATCAGAGAATCAGAATCATGGAATTACAGAATCATGGAATCATAAAATCAAACCCATGGGATCACAGAATTAGAATCATAGAATCAAAGAATGAGAAGCATGGAATGAGAGAATCAGAATCACAGAATCAGAGAATCAGAATCATGGAATTACAGAATCACAGAATTAGAATCCTGCGATCATAGAATGCGAATAATAGAACCACAGAATAATAGACTCATAATTATAGAATCAGAGAATCACAGAATCAGAGAATCAGAATCATGGAGTTACAGAATCATAGAATCAGAATTATAAGGTCATAGAATGAGAATAATAGAATCAGAGAATCATAGAATCAGAAGCATGGGATCATAGAATCAGAATAACAGAATCACAGAATCAGAATCATGGAAACACAGAAACAGGGAATCATAGAATCAGAATCATGGGATCATAGAATGAGAATAACAGAATCATAGAATCACAGAATGAGAAGCATGGAATCATTGAATCAGAATCACAGAATCAGAATCATGGAATTGCAGAAAAATGGAATCATGGGATCATAGGATGAGAATAATAGAACCACAGAATAATAGAATCATAATTACAGAATCATAGAATCACAGAATCAGAGAATCAGAATCATGGAATTACAGAATCATGGAATCATAGAATCAAACCCATGGGATCATAGAATTAGAATCATAGAATCAAAGAATGAGAAGCATGGAATCAGAGAATCAGAATCAGAGAATCAGAGAATCAGAATCATGGAATTACAGAACCACAGAATTAGAATCCTGCGATCATAGAATGCGAATAATAGAACCACAGAATAATAGACTCATAATTATAGAATCAGAGAATCACAGAATCAGAGAATCAGAGTCATGGAATTACAGAATCAGAATCACAGAATCATAGAATTAGAATAATAGAATCACAGAATCATAGAATCAGAATCATGGAGTTACGGAATCGTAGAATCAGAATCACAGAATCATAGAATTGGAATAATGGAATCATAGAATCAGAATCACAGAATCATAGAATTGGAATAATGGAATCATAGAATCAGAATCACAGAATCATAGAATTAGAATAATAGAATCACAGAATCATAGAATCAGAATCATGGAGTTATGGAATCGTAGAATCAGAATCACAGAATCATAGAATTGGAATAATGGAATCATAGAATCAGAATCACAGAATCATAGAATTAGAAGAATGGAATCACAGAGTCAGAATCATAGAATTGTTTGGGTTGGAAAATGCCTCCAAGATGATCAACCTAAGACAGCATGGCCATTAAACCATGTCCCCAAGTGGCACGTCCACATGTCATCACCACGGTTGCATGTTTCCCTTTCCACAAACAGTAGATCTGGCTTAGTCATCTGCTGAGTGGCATGCTCAAGGGAAATGCAGTTCAGGAGTCATTTGCATCTGATTTGGGTTTTTTGGTCTCTCTGCTTTATAAATACTGAATAGATAATTCAAGGAAACATCTTGCAGCTCTCCTCTCTCCATGGTTTCTTGTTGCTGTCTCCCAACAAGCTGCTCCTCACAGTGCTTACCCATTGATTGGGCTTGAAGAGGACATGCTTACACTGCCATGTTCTTCAACATGTGGCTTCCTGGGCTAATAAAGAGAGGAGAGCAACTACAAATGTTGTTCACTATGAAGGTGGTGAGACACTGGAAAGGGCTGCCCAAAGAAGCTGTGGATGCTGCATCTTTGGAAGTGTTAAGACCAGGCTGGATGAGGCTTTGAGCAGCCTGGGCTACTGGAAGGTGTCCCTGTCTGTGGCAGGGGGTTGGAACTAGAGAGCCTTCAGGATTCCTTCTGATTCAAACCATTCTATGATCCTGTGATTGATTTAATTTGGATAGCTTTTCAGCTGCTGGATGGGCTGTGCTGGAGGTGAGCAGTAGGCAGTGATCTGTGTGTCCACAGTCCGATTCTCCTTGCCTGTGGTCAAACAGCAGGACAGATGTCTTGGTGCTTCCCTTAGATGTTGGTATCTTGGGACCTTGGCAGGTGTACTGCTCATCTGCCCTGGGTCTGAGATTCCCAAAGGTGCTGTGGGATTACATGCAGGAAGCTCTGTCAGACAGCTGCTTCCTCTCTGATGCTGAGCACACCTCGCTGCAGACTCACTTGCCATGGCAGGGCAGTGCCCTAGAATGGAGTCTGCCACCTTTTGCTGACTCTGCATTAAGGTAGCCAGCTGTGTTTGTGCTCTCCGCGGGACCTGAGGGCATCCTGCAGCCTAAGGCATGAATCATGGTTGAGGTCTTTGGCATGAGTCACCCTCTCCCAATATCCTGCTGTTTGCCAGGGTGAGAAATCCTGTCTGCCCTCCTTTTTCCTTGCATCCTGCACTGCCCAAAGCTTCTCTCTACTGCCACATTCCAGCATGCTGTGGCCAGAATCTTTTCATGGAACCACCCAAGAGCTGCAAGAGAGCACCACAGCCGTCAGGGGTTTAGGAGCAGGGTTTCTGATCTGACAAACAGAACTTACTGAGCTACACGAAAGTGCCTTTCTCAATGTGTATTTCTAACTGCCTCTTTCTTCTTCAGCTATCAGCTGAGATGTCACCTTCCAGCCAGATGAGACAACAATGGGGGACAATCAGATGGTCTGCCTGCATTGGATACTGATTTACAGCTGCTGTGTTAAAGGGATCCAACAATGTTAATCTTAAACCCGAGTGTGTCTTTGTCTATTGCACTTCAACAGCCAGAGGAGACCAGAGCTCGTTTCTGAAGCAAGGGAGCCCTCATGACTCAGGACTCATTACAGTAACAAAGCACTGAGGGAGAAGGTGGGCAGGAAGGGGAAAGGAACTTCACCCCAAGTAGCATCACTTTGAAAGCCCTTTGGTATTTTGGGGCTCAGAATGGGCACTGTTAGCATTTCTTCAAAGTTCATTAAAATTTTAATCAGCTGCTTCTTTCCATGGCACTTTCCAAATGCTTATTGACAATTTTCTTTGGCCTACAATTGCATTTAAGAAGCTGGAAGCAGCTTTAATACAATCCCTTCTCACTGTGGGTGGCTCAAAGGAGACAAATTCTGGCACACACATGTTTTTGTGGGAAAGAACTCCAGATGGCTTGAGTTTCTAAACCACCCTGGCATGTTGTATGTGCTATATTATCAGGCTAGCAGAGAGCTCTTCTAAATCAGTCTAGTCTAAGGTTGCTGGAATGCTTCTGTGGACACTGGGGTGATGCAGAAGGCTTGATCCTGTTCTATCCAAAGTCATTGTGAGTTATTTTCCACATTGAATTGAGCAGAACTCCAAAACAAGCAACTGCTTTACTGTCTTTCAGTGCAAAGGAGACTTCTGCCTTGGAGACTTTGCATAGAGTGGCCTAAGGAAAATCAAGCCTTAAAAAAGTCATGAGGGGAAAACAGAAAAGGCCCAACAGATATTTCTTCTGTCAGATACTAGGGAGCTGGCACCAGAGTCCTCTGCATGTCTGGTAAATGGAGAAGGTGGAAAGGGTGACTTGACTACTGCTCTTGTCGGTTAATGAGGTTATGCTTGCCTAGGTTCTACAGATTGCTTCGGGTTGGAAGGGGCCCTCAAAGGTTGTCCTTGCACTTCTCCTGCACTTCTGATGACATCCTGAAGATGCACAGTCCCAGCAGTGTCACTGTCACAGATGGCTCTGTGGCTAGCCACAGTGGCAGAGCAGAGAGCTCTCTAGCTTACAGCAGAGCACAGCTTGCTGTTGCAGTGCAGGTAAGTGATGCTGGCTCTGCTGCAGGTGATCATGCACCAGGGAAGCAGTGTGGGAATGCAGCCCTTCACAAGATCTCAGATTTGCTCCAGAACTTCCACCTCCTGTGCTGCCTCTGCCTTCCAGCCCTGCTAAAGCCACTCCGGTGTCAGACATGGAGGAAATGATACTTGCTGATGTGTCTGCTGTGACAGCACAGATCCAGTCCTTTGGCCTGGAAAGGGGCAAACCTTTTCAGAAGGTCATCCTAGGTTTCTTGGAAAACCCCAGGAGCTTCAATTTTATGGATGGCACTAAGTGGGTACCCCCCAGCCTGTGTGCAGTCACCACTCTCAGTTCAAGACAAAAGCCACCTAGGAGGCACTCTCCAGGGATGACCTCTCTCCACAGACACCCTGCTTTCATCTGTAACCCCAACAGGATATGTTCTTTGAAAATCTACCCCTCTTGCTTCACCCACATAGAGTCCAGACCCAGCTAAGCAGCTCTTTTGCCCCACTACCTTGAGGAAGGAAAAGCAGATGTTCTCCCTTCCATCATTCCTCACCCCCTGCACACCATGTAAACAACTGCAAGGCCAGTACAGATTTGATTGAGCTGATCAAGAATAGGAAAGGCAGAGTTCACCATCTTCCTCCTCAGTCACAAGTCCCCTTGCAGCTGATTACGAGTCACAAATCAAACCCAGCTTCTCTGGAGGTAGACCACAGCAATATCTAAGGCTTGGGAATTGCTGCTATCCTACTGTGATATCCCAGTGGAGAGTGTTGCTGGGTCTGTTGGCTGTTGCAGAAGCTTGCTATGTGGTCATAGATATAAAGTTAACAACAGTGTTGTTAAGAAAAATAAATAGTTCAAAGTGACAGAGCTGACAGAGCTCTGGAAGACACTCACTTGGAGGGGCAGTGAAGCAGCACACTGCTTTTTGGTGCTTTTTTGTTTTGCTTTTTTGTTGCTTTTTACTGGGGTATATCCCCCCCCCTCCCTGCTTTCTTGCAGGCATAACTTCAGAGGAAAGATTAATCTTAGTGCTTCCTGGTGAGCTGCAAAGAGGAGGAAGAGATGTACCCAGATTCATTAAGTTTAGAGTAGTGGGGACCTCCAGTGAGGAGCAAATGCAAACAGCTCCTTTGAGATGAGGCAATGAACTCCATGGAGAAAGGCATGGGGAGAGGTGCTGGAGTGAGACAAGTCCCAAATTACCAAGCCCCAGTTCTGGGTAGCTAAGAATTTGCTCTAGTTAAATCTAATCCACTGAGAGATGAGAAAGACATAGGGACTGTCAGCTTGGGCCAGTGTTAATGAGGCAAAGAAAATGACAAGACACACTTTAAATCCCACTGAAGGGATCAGCAAAATCCTTTCATCATTTGGAGATAGTGCAAGGAGTTCTTTATAATTAACTTTAATGTATAATTAACCTGGAATAGAAGTGCTTCCCTTTTAATGCAGGGGAAGCTGAAATGAGGAAGCCCTCTGGGATAAAAATGCTCTACTGATGTGTGACCATGCCACCCCAGCTGGCATCTAGGGTGGACTGGACCTTCCATCCTTCTTCCTGCCAAAACCTTCCCTCTGAAGCGGTGTGTTGGGAGGCTCTGTGCCTGCAGGCTTTGGGAGGGCCTCTCAACCTCCTGCCAAACTGGACTGTGGCTCCTGACTCATCTTTTGTCTTTCAGGAGCAGGCTAAGGATTTTTCTTGGGAGCCTGGCCCTACTTCTCTGAGGTCTCCAGACCAACTCTGAAGTTTTCACCATAGATAGCATAGGGCTGGAAGACTCCAGGGTGGTGAGAGCACTGTTTTAGCCAGCCACATAAGGGATCTTTGGTGTAAAAGGGTCCAGAGAAGCTGTGCAGCAAAAATCCTCAGGGGGTTATTGCTATTCAAGATAAAGGCAGAAACTTCTCAGCTGAGACAAACTAGCATGCTATGGGAGAAACAAGGGGACTCAGAAACTTCAGCAAGATGTGAGGCCTCTTGCTTAGCTACACCAATGAGTGACTTAAGATAGAGAAGTTGTGGATGTTCTTCAACATGTAGCTTCCTGGGCTAATGAAGAGAGCAGAGTGACACTGGAAAGGGTTGCCCAGAGAAGTTGTGAATGCCTCAATCTTGGAAGTGCTAAGACCAGGTTGGATGAGGCTTTGAGCAAGCTGGAGATCATAGAATCATTGAATAATAAAATCAGTCAGGGTTGGAAGGGACCACAGGGATCAGCCAGTCCCAATCCCCCTGCCATGGGCAGGGGCACCCTACCCTAGATCAGGCTGCCAGAGCCTCATCCAGCCTGGCCTTAAACACCTCCAGGGATGGGGCCTCAACCACCTCCCTGGGTAACACATTCCAGGCTCTCACCACTCTCATGCTGAGCAACCTCCTCCTCACGTCCGATCTGAACCTACCCACTGCCAGCTTTGCTCCATTCCCTCTACTCCTGTCACTACCTGATAGCCTAAAAAGTCCCTTCCCATGGCAGGGGGCTGGAACTGGATGACCTTTAAGGTCCCTGACCCAAACCATTCCTTTGTTCTATACTGTGCTAGTTTGAAGCTAGCTAGAATGTCTTGGTGAGAAGAATTAGATTACAGGCTGTGAAAGGAAAACAATGATGATGTCTACTTCCCTCATAGGCTTGCTGAGATGTATAAGCACAAAAAGCAAGACATAGACAATCACTCCACTCGGGAGCCTCGCTTGGGACTGGGGAAGTGGCTGAGCTGCATCTTACTCTCTAACCTCACCCTCCATTTCCTTGGCTAATCTACTTTGCTTCCTAACCCCCCTGGCTGAACCTCCATTCTTCCTTGGGACTGGGGTAAGGTTGAGAGGGGTAGGGGGAAGGTGAAGGGGTGGTTGAGAGCCCCTCCTGGGGACTCAGGTTTCTGGGAGGGGAGTTGTGTTTGTATTACCTTTTTACCTTGTCTATTTCTGTCTATATCTGTATATACTGTAAATATCTGCTTGCATATTGTGCTAGCTGTAAAGACAAGCTTCATTCAAATTTCCAGAGCCAGCTGAGTCTAGAATGGGTGATTTCTAAAGTGTGGGGGGGTGGGGAACACCCAAACCATCAGATATACATAGCCCCAGCAACTAACAGTGTATGTGGGTCCAGTGCCAGACAAACCAGGCACAGATACTGACATGGCAGTCTCTGCATGGGCTGGAGAGCAGACCACAGCCCTCGAGTTACCAGCAGCAGAGGTGTGTCCTTAGACCTCCCAAAACCAGGGGTAAGCCATCTCTAATGGCAGCAGTGACTAGTCAGAGATGTGACTTGCTAAGGGCCAGGGTGTATTTTCTCTTGTGCAAGATCAAACAGAGTCACAAGCAGCATGCGACATCCTTGGGGTATTTACATTTTTCTCAAGCAGATCTGGGGCATTTCTAGGGAGCTACAAAAGATCAGACTAGCCACTTGTCTACCTGCAGCCTGTGCAAATCAACAGATGAATTAAGAGTTTGGGCTGGGGACCCTGCTGCTGGGCAGGTCCCTTTGCCCTCAGCAAGGCTGGGTGCTGGAAGGATACCCTTAATTTTGTCCGCAGAGGAAAACACTTTTGGGCATCACCCTCTGGCTGAGCAGGAGATAACTTTTCTCCCAGTGCTTTTACCAGAGCTGCCTGGTGAGTGCCACCCTCTTCCCCAAAAGCATGTGGGAGAGCAGTGACTCCTAGCTGTGGGACCTAGAGACTTTCAAGACTCGTCTGGATGTGTTCCTGTGTGACTTGCCCTAGGTGAACCTGCCTTGGCAGGGGGGCTGGACTGGATGATCTCTGGCATTCCCTTCCAAACCCTACCATTCTATGATCACAACACCGTATGCACCTTGTCTACTGTCTCTCAGGGCCTGTACATATTGCAGCCTCTTGCTGTGACCCAGGTAAAGCTAACCTGGGCTCTTCTCTGGATTCTGTCTTCTGCCCCAGAGTTTCTTCTCACAGCATCACCTGCTGGTCTTGGGGTGCAAGAGCAGTTTACAGAGGGCAGCATCTCTGCTTTCCCCTGAAGGCTTTTGAAGTGCTCTCCAACCCTCTGCCTGCCTGCCGTGAGATTTACGTTTTTCCTTGGGCACAAAACTCCCATCCCAGGACGCAGGGCTGGGAGTCCCTTCTCTGTGGGAACTGTGTCAGGGCTGGGTCCCTTCTCTGCGGGAACTGTGAGGTGGTCTGTCCCTCGTGTTGTGCAGAGGGGCTGGGGTCACCCTTGAAGAGATGGGGCTGGGCAGCTTGTCTCCCTCTACAAACCCTCTGAAAGGGAAGGAGACCCACCAGGGAACTTTCTCCCACTTTTTCTTTTGCCTCCCCACCCCTGGCTTTAATCCCTAGGAATAAAGGAGGGCAGTTGGCACCTCAGCACTGTAGTGTGAGAATCAACACTCCAGCGATTTCACAGGGCTCAAGCCAAGGGGTACTTTAAATCCGAGGCAAAGGGTTTGTTGCTAACCCAAGGAGGCTGCCAGTGCAGAGCACTCGAGGAAAGCCAAGAGCGCAGTCTCTATGGGCTGTTAGAAAGGTATTTCCCTGTCTGTAGCTACGGGTCAGGGGAGGAGACTTTAGGCCACAAAAGCAGCTCGGAAAGTGTCAGAAGGGAATCAGAGGGGACCAACCTTACAGCACTGCACAGCCCCAGCACCACGAGGCCCCTTGCCAGCAGCTCTGTCTCCAGAAATGCTGCAACACTGAAAGGCAGAGAGACATCTCCAGGGATTTCCCAGAGCTGAATGGAAAACAGCTACAAATGCCCGACTGAGCAAAGAGAATTTGCTCAGCCCCTCACGCGTGGCAGCGAGCAGGGGAACAACTGCAGAGGACCTGAGGCGCACAGAAAGCAGGCGCCTGGAGCCGCCCTACACGTCATCCCAGCCGGCACCGTGCTGGGGACTGGGGCACGATTAAGGTGGAATTACTTGGACCTTCTCCAAACTGTCCATAGAGAGGCCTGCTCTCCGCGGTGTTGGCTACCTTGCACCTACTCTGCTCCTGCAGTTCAGTCCCGACTTCAGCAGGGCTCTGGCGTATAGATCCAATGGCCAGGGTGGCAGCTGGAGGACAGAGCTGGTGCAGGATTTTCCCTGCAGAACTTCCAGTCAGCATTTTGCCCTCTGTTGTGCACCCAGGTCACAGGGCTTCAGCTCAGGCTCCTGACTTTTCTAGCTCAAACACAGCTCAGCTTTGGTGCGCTCAGCTGGGATGCTGAAATGCTGTGGGAGTGCTCGGCAAGGGGTGCTGGGGATATCAGGGGCAAAAGATGAAGTCAGGACTTAGGATGCTGTTCCTGTCACTGCAAGCATGCTCTAGGATTCCTCCTTCCACCCAGACATAAATTTCTGTGCTGCTTCATAGGCTGTCCTTCCTGAAGTTATCTGCAGATAGGTATCTCATGGGCTGGTCCTGGCTTAACCTAGTAGCACAGGGCATTTTTGCAGCAGCTCTGGCTGAAGTGGGCTTGTGAAGCTGCACATCACTAATGTCATAGAGTCACAGAATTATTTCAGTTGGAAAAGCCTTCTAAGATCATCCAGTCCAACCATCAACCCAGCACCACCAATGGCCATGTCCCCAGGTGTTTCTTCAACACCTCCAGGGATGGGGACTCCACCACCTCCCTGGGCAGCCTGTGCCAATCCCTGACCACTCTTGCAGCAAAGAAAGTTTTCTTCATCTCTAACCTAACTCTCCTCTGGCACAATTTCAGGCCATTTCCTCTCCTTCTATCAGGCCATTCTATCTCCTTCTATCTTCTGCCTGATACTAGGCAGAAGAGCCCAGCACCCACCTCACTGCAATCTCCTTTCAGGGAGCTGTAGAGAGCAATGAGGTCTCCTCTCAGCCTCCTCCATGCTAAACACCTCCAGTTCCCTCAGCTGCTCCTCACCAGCCCTATTCTCCAGATATTTTGGACTGGATGATCCTGGTGGTCCTCTCCAACCACAGCAATTCATAGTGATTAGATTGTTGTGCTGAGGGGTTTGGATTAATCAAGGACTTGTCAGTGTGAAACTAATGATTGGACTTGATGAGCTTGAGGGTCTTTTCCAATCTAAGAAATTCTGTGATTCTTTACCAGCTTGGTTGCCCTTCTCTGGACATGCTCCAGCCCCTCAATGTCTTTCTCGGAGTGAGGGGCCCCAAGCAGAACGCAGTATCTGAGGTGCAGCCTCACCAAAGCAAAGTACAGGGGCACAATCACTGCCCTACTCCATCTGGTATCATGTGCAAGGGGAATTGAGGCACAGAGTCCTGAGTTCCCTGCTACTGCCGCTCACAGAATCATAGAATCATTAAGGTTGGAAAAGACTTTAAGATCATCGAGTCTGATCCAGTCACACAGATCCACAAAGCACTGCAGCTGCTCCCACTTTTCACCTCCCTGTCATGCATGACCCCAAAAGTCGTGCTGTGTGCTGTGAAGGGACACAGTGGAGGGGAAAGGCAGGCGTTAGGGAGAGGCTGGGAAAGCAGCCTCCTTTCTGGCTGGCTGCACAAAGCCCTGCCCGGCCTCTTCTATGCAAACAAAGCATTTCTCTTTTCCCTCTGGAGCTGGAACGGAACCAACAAGATCATGCTACTTTTCAAAAGCCACAGCCTGACTTCTCACATCTAGTGGAGCCCCACACAACCAGCCTTAACTTTCAGGCAATGTTTCAATGCTGATGTAAAATACAGCAAACCCTTGGGGCTTCATTTAAGGGCAAGTAGTGATGGTTTGTGTCCAGGGGCAGTCCCAGCAGGCGGGAGGCTGGGCTGGGAGGATGCCTACAGACGTATTCTCAGAGGTAATGATTCCACAGCAGTAACTCGAGATGTTCAGCCCTGATTTTAGGCAGGGATCACTTAACAAAAAGCAGGCACCTCGCTGCAGACACAGAGCCACGCTCAGGCTCCCGGGACAAAAGCCAAGAGAGGCTGCAGAGCAGCTAGGAGAGCTTACAGTAAGGATTTCTGGGAGCACGCAGAAGCGAACAATCACCAGCTTTGAAAAGTCATGCACGTCCTGCCTGCAAAGAACAATATCAATAGAGATCTCCCGCTGCCCACTTTAAATGGCTGGGAAAGCTCCAGCTGTAATTGATCCCGTTCTTCCCCCTCCCTCTACCATGTGATGGTCTTGCCCAAGAGATTTAAGCTGCGGGAGCTCAGCGCTGAGTCACGCCGGTTTGTGGAGCAGGGGCTCGGGGGTGTCCTGCCTGGTGGGGCTGGTGTCTGCAGCATGGAGCAAGTGAGTGCCTTCTTCACGCTCGACTGGTGTGCCAAGCAGGACTAGTGTTGGGCTGTGTGTGGGGTTCGGGCTCGGTGCCAGAGGTAGGAGGAGAAAAGGATTAGCTGAGAGGAAATGCTGCCCTGATAGATGGCTGTGGGAGGAATTGTTAGGGCTGAGCCGTCCCTTTCCCTCCCCTTTAGCGTAGTGTCGAAGTGGGAAAGCTGGTCTGATGCATGTCCGTGTCCTTCAGTACGATGAAGGTTTGGGGCCATTGGCAACTTCGCAGTTTAAATGTCTTTTTTGCACCATCCCCCCCCTCTTTCTTTTTCTGTTTTTCCTTAAACTTTGTGTTTTCTTTTGGAGGAAAGTGCCTTTTGGGCTAGAAGTGGGCTAACTCGTAAGGCACCAGCAGAGGCAAACGGGCTGCTCCTACCTTTCCTCGAGAGTCCCCCAGGCTGTTTCAGGCTGCTCTCCAGTAGTGCACTGGAAACGGAGCCAGAAAGCAGCGTTAGAGCTGCGAGGATAAGCAGTTTAAGTGATGGGGAAACCCGACCTGAGCGTGGGCGTAGCAGGCTGCAGGGCAAGCACCGATGGGGCTGGGTGGCAGTCCTTGAGAAGCGCTGCAGCTGCTGGGCATGGGCCTGCACAAGCCAGGCAAGAACTAGCTAAAGGAAGCACCATAACTAACTGGAAGTGAGGGTGGAGGGTGACTTGAAAGTCAAGGCCATTCAGTTTGGCTAACAGCTATATCTTGGTTGGTTTGGTTTTCTCCCCTTGCATAGTGAAATGCTTGCAATAGCTGCTTCGGCTGCTGGCTGCTTTCTGCTCTCCTTGCCATTTCTGGTGTAGGGTTAAATGGAGCCCAGCATCACTGTCCTTGGAGAATAAGCAGCAAGAGTGGTCTGAACTAAGCCTGACCCAACCAAACAGGATCTTCTCTCAGCTGAGGGAGACGGGTGAAATTCAAGGCTTGTAAAAGGAAGAGTGTGGCCAGTAGGACAAGGGAGGTTATTCTTCCCTTGTACTCAGCACTCAGGCCACATCTTGAGTGCTGTGTCCAGTTCTGGGCTCCTCAATTCAGGAGAGATGTTGAGATACTGGAACGTGTCCAGAGAAAGGCAACAAAGCTGGTGGGGAGCCTGGAGCACAGCCCTGTGAGGAGAGGCTGAGGGAGCTGGGGGTGTGCAGCCTGCAGAAGAGGAGGCTCAGGGCAGACCTCATTGCTGTCTGCAACTACCTGAAGGGAAGCTGTAGCCAGCTGGGGTTGGTCTCTTCTGCCAGGCAACCAGCAACAGAACAAGGAGACACAGTGTGAAGTTGTGGCAGGGGAGGTCTAGGCTGGATGTTAGGAGGAAGTTGTTGGCAGAGAGAGTGATTGGCATTAGAAGGGGCTGCCCAGGGAGGTGGTGGAGTCACTGCCCCTGGAGGTGTTGAAGCAAAGCCTGGCTGAGGCACTTAGTGCCATGTTCTGATTGATTGGACAGGGCTGGGTGCTAGGTTGGCCTGGATGAGCTTGGAGGTCTCTTCCAATCTGGTTGATTCTATGAAAGTGCTCTTCTGGGGGAGTGAATAACCTGGCTCTGAGGAGGGATCAAGCCGTGTACCCTGCTATGGGAGCTTCCCAGGGCAATTGTGCAGCTGTGCTGGGCTGCAGCCAAAAGTGGGCTCCACTGACCTCTCTCACTGTGTGTAGAAGTCCAGGCAGGAAGTGTGTTTGGTGCCTCTGTCACTTCCTACCCAGAGGAGGGGGGAGACTTAATGTCATAAAAGCTGCTGGGTCTACCAGAGCTGGTTTGTGCCTTGGCCCAAGCATGGTTGGTAGGCTTGCCTTGGGACACACTAACTTCTGTGGTTTGGTCCTGCAGGGACTGGTTGTTACTCAGCTGGACATCCAGCCTGGTGAATGCATCAAGGTCAAAGGGAAGATCACATCTGATGCTAAGGGGTGAGTGAGGAGATGGCAAATGAGCTCCTGTGTCACCGGGGGAAGGCTGTGGTCAGCTGGAGCTGCTGTGTGTGCACTTCTTGAGCACTGTCTCTGTTTCCCCAGGTTTGCTGTCAATGTAGGGAAGGACAGTGGCAACCTCATGCTGCATTTCAACCCCCGCTTTGACTGCCATGGGGATATCAACACCATTGTCTGCAATTCAAAGGAGGATGGCACGTGGGGTGAGGAGGACAGGAAGGCTGACTTTCCCTTCCAGCATGGTGACAAGACTGAGGTGAGGCCCCAGGGGTGTAAGCACAAGGGGTAAGGACACAGCTCGTGAGTGCTGCCTTGTAGCTTTGTGGTAGAGAAGAAGCAGGCATCAAAGGAGGAATAAGTAACATGGGAAGAGTCTCTCAGCTAAAGCCAACCAATCATCTAGACCTGCTCAAATCCAAGCCTAATAGCTCAGGTGTGATAAGTGCTCCTCTCTGTTTGTCTTTTGCAAGCCATAGCAGTAAGAGCAATAAGAAAGCTGATCTGTGACTCAGACTGGGTCTATCTCATCCCTTTCAGAAGCTTGGAGCTGATCTTTGGGCAGAGCAGATGAGCTTCCTGCCCTCCATGCCTCTACTGGGTGGAGAGCAGGCCGAGCTAGTGAGCATGGCCTTGACACCCACAGCCACCTGGTGTCCTGCACCCCGAGTGCAGGTAGTGGGGAGTGAGACTGCTCAGCTATGTTGTGTCAGCCTTCCTTCTTGTGGCTCTCTGCAGATCTGCATCTCCTTCAATGAGACGGAGGCAACGGTGAAGCTGCCCGAGGCAGAGTTCCAGTTCCCTAACCGGCTGGGCATGGAGAAGATTGAGTACCTGGCTGTGGAGGGTGACTTTAAAGTCAAGGCCATCAAATTCAGCTAATGGCTATAACTTGGTTGGTTTGGTTTCCTCCCCCTGCATTGCAAAATAAACCCAAACTTGCAATGGCTGCTTCCTCTGCTCTTTTCTGCTCTAATCTGCTTGCTCCTGTGTGTGCTGCAGGGGTGGACAGTGTGAGGGGGATGTGTTCGTACTCTGCCTACTGGCACCACGTGCCAGGCCAAGCATGACTTGCTGCAAATAAAGCCACTTTAGCATAGCTGCTTCCTTGGCCCAGTTTGCTGCAGTGAGTGGGGCCTGGCACTTTGGTTTCTCAACTCTGGGAGCAGTCCCAGCTAGGAAAACTCAGATAAGTGTACGCTGGGCATGCAGTGTGGCATCACTGGACAAGAGGTGCTGCTTCCATCTCCTTGCTGGCATGTAAGACTGACAGAGCACAGGGCATAGCTTGTGCTCTTTAGCTTTGCTTTCCAAAAGCATGCTCAGCAGTTAGGTGCACTGCAGGCTGGCACTAGTGTGCTTAAGGAGCAGAGAAGGGCAGGCAAGTTGGGCTAACTGCACTTATCAGGGGGTGAAGATTAGGAGTGAGGTCTGATGAAGATCCAGCTGTTTGTGCTGTGTCAGGAACTGAGGTCCTGGCAGAGACCCTGGGGTATCATGCTATACTGTGAAGTCAGTCTTAGCAACAGGCCAGGTATTGGTGCCAAGCCATGTAGCAGCCTGTGGGTCAGTGTCTCTAAACACTTGGCTGTGAAGCTCTAGGTGCAGCCTGAGGGCTGTAGCCAACAGGGTTACTAGAGGTATTAAATCTCAAGTGCACCAAGCACAGCTTGTTGCAGTGAAGGGGGTGAAAAGAAAGTATCTTAGTAAATGAAGTCTCTCTTGCTCAGAACTTCTTTGCTCTGCTCATGCAATGCCTTGGAATGTGTCTGCTGCTGCCATTTCCCAGCTACCTGCTGGCTATGCCTACCCAAGACCAGGCTGAAGCTGGGATGACTGTGGCTTGTCAGTACCTGATGAAAGGTAAAGAAGTGCTGGAATCTCATTTCTGTGAGCTAATCTCTCTTGGCAGGGCTATTCTAGACTAGGGCTGCATTTGCTGTTCTCTGAACAGCTGAGCAGCTGGGCCAGCTGCTTGGCTGGGGCCAATACCACCCTGTGGAGCATTTCAGCCGTCTGAAGGCTTTTTATGGAGAGGCTGACAGGCTGTGAGCCTGTTGCTGCCTTGTCAGCACAACTGCTGCGTGGTGGCAGTGCTGTCCAGATCTGTTCTGCAGCTTGGCAGACCCATGAGTGATGGGGGTGGGGGTTTGGTTTGGAGGGTGGACCCTCTTGATTTACTGATGCCTTTCTCTTTGCTGACAACCCTTGAAACGGAGGCCTTCTTGCAGCTTTGCCAGAGGGGCATGAGTTGTGGCTGTGTCTTGTGAGCACAGACATGGAGACTGTGGATAGGCAGGGCTTATTCTCCAGAGCTGATGTAGTTAATGACAGCAAGGGGCTTGGTGTGCAAAGCAGCAGAGGCTTTCTGGACACCTGTCTATCTGGGGAGTTGTGTGTGTTTTGGAAACACAGCAAAGGGCTCTGCTGCAGTCTCAAAGTTCATCAAAAGCTTCCACTGTGCACTTGCTGGCAGCAGGGTGGGAGGAGGACAGAGATAGCCTGCACCCTGCATGGCAGCAGTCTGGCCATGCTGCAGGACCGTCTCTTTTGACACTGAGAGGGCACAGGTAATGCTACTTTTAACCCCTGTGTTATTTACAGGCTAGGATGTTTTTTTTAAGGGGAAGTTTTTACTAGGCAAGGAATGACATAAATCTTGCTGATGCTTTTGCTTTGTCAAATAAGCCTTGAGGTTGTTTTCTTGAAGGTTGTTTGTACTTGCAGTGGGGGACTAGGGAAAAGAGGGTGGCTTTCATCCTGTGTCCCCCTCTAGCCCTGTTACACTGACTGAAGGAGAGAAAAAAATCAACATATGAGCACTTAAAGTACAAGCTGAGCTTACAGCTGGTCCCTTTGTCTCTGTTCTGAGCTGCCCTGATTAGATGAGGTGTTTGAGGTATGTGATGTGTACCACAGTGCTGCCAAGAGCAAAGCTGATCTCACTTTTGCCTCTTCAGCTGGTGATTTCTAGGTAGGTGAGGCACAAGTGCTCCTGCGTACTTGGGGTACAAATGGTGCCTTTGCAGGGGCTACCCTCCTCTCGTCCTTCCCACAAGAGTTAATGAGGCTTATCCTGCTTTGTACCACTGGCAGCTACCACTAAGGAGCCCAGAAAACAGGAGAAAGGGGAGGAAGGAAGTGTTGCCTCTGCCAGTGCTTCCTGCCTCTTGAGTTCTGTTCTCCCATGTCCCAGTGCTACAAATAATCCTGTTCCACTAAGTGACACTTGAAAAGGGGCAGAGTAAAAGCAGAGTGCCCTGGCTGGCTCCTAGAGTGATGACAAGACTTCTCTTCTGCTGGAGCCATCAAGGAGGCAGGAATGCTACGCCCTGCTGCAGGCAGAGGGGTCACAGTGAATGCAGAAGCAGGGCTGGTCCCTGCCAAATGTGCTCTCTTGGGAGTGCATGGTGACCTTAGCTTGTCAGTACCTCTGGGAGGACCTCAAGTCTCCTTGCTTTGGGCAGGAAGCATCACAGCATGGCTTAAGGGTGTGGGTTTTCTGTCGAGAGGGATGCATTTGCTAAATCCTGCAAGTCTGCTAACCTACTCAGCCTCCACCCCTGGCTATTCATCAGCTGCATCCCTTCATTTCCTTACAGCATTATGCTGAGGGAAAACAGGACCTTGAAAATCCTGCAAAACAGCTCTGGGGTTTTGTGCTGTGACACTGGAGATTTAGATTGGATGTTAGGAAATCTTTCTTTGGGGTTGTCAAGCCCCAGAATGGGCTTCCCAGAGAAGTGATGGAGTCCCCATTGCTGAAGGTATTAAAAAGCTGTGTAGAGGTGGTGCTGAGGCACATGGTCTACTGGTGGATTTGGTAGCTCTAGATTAATGGTTGGACTTGATAATCTTAAGGGTCTTCTCCAGCCTAAATGAGTCTATTAAGACAAATTAAGTGATGTTATCACCTCATGTCTAGGCAGAGGAGAACAAATACCCAGCTGTGGAAGAGATTAGTCTGGAAACAGTGGATGTGACAGGAATGAAAATCTCATGCAGGACCTGAAAGAGCTATGACAGACCAGCAGCTTTGTCTTCTCAAAAAATAACTTCCCCCTGAGCAGCTCACATTAACTTCACATGACAGAAATAGGCCATCCAAGTGTCTCTGTCACAAGCATGCGTGTGACACTGCTCAGCACAGCCTCAAGACGGTTGCAGGACACCATGTGCCCACGGACTGTGTGTGGTCTCAGTATGTGTAACGTGTGGAAGGAGAGTGCTAGCGGACCTGGTGGGCAACTCAGAGTGTGGTGGGGTGTGGGAAGACAGCTAGGACACTTTCTTTTGAACAACAGACATGAGAAATGAAATAGCATCTGCTGTACAAAGTGCAAAGGTGGCCACCAGTCAGCTCTGCATGAGCACCCTGTGCTGCCAGGCTTGTTCCTCCTTTAGCTCCTCACCTGCTGCCCTGGCCTGGGTTTTAACATTTACAAGCCAAAGGGCACTTCTATGGTAGGCTTTCAGAAGTGCAGCTGTGTTATCTGGTATCAGAGAAGCAACCAGGTTGGAAGAGACCTCCAAGCTCATCCAGTCCAGCCTAGCCCCCCCCTGCCACAACTTCTCACTGTGTCCCCTTGTTCTGTTGCTGCTTGCCTGGCAGAAGAGCCCAACCCCAGCTGGCTACAGCCTCCCTTCAGGTAGTGGTAGACAGCAATGAGGTCGCTGGCCTGTGGCACAGGGGAGGCCTTAGCTACGCAGTTGCCCTTTTCCGAGGCTGCTGGAGGCCTGCGCACAAGGCCGGGGGCTGTCGGAGGGGGATGCCAGTTCCCTGGGGAAACACACCATGGTGAGCCAGCTGCAGACAGCAGCCAAGGGATGAGGGCAAGCCTCACCATGCAATCAAGGGACACCAGTGTGCCCGCTGAGATGCCCTGGATGGGTGCCCCATCACGTCCCCCCATGCTGAGGCCCTCCTCCTGAGGACTCCCCTGTGGAACCCTCCCAGTGCCACTCCCTTCTGACAGACTGGGATGGACTTTTTGCCTCAACCCTAACCCATCTGCTTCACAGTGGGTGCAGGGAGACAGAGACTGGCCCTGAAGCCTGTTGATGGACAAAAATGTACAAAACCAGAGACTCACCTCTCCTCAGCAGGCTGAGGGCTGCACTGCTCCTGCGGCGCCTGCTGTGGGGCTCCCGGCCGGCTGCTCCTCAGCACTGCTGTCCCTCGTTAGCCCTGATTAAGGCTATAAACCCACACCTGCAGGAGTCAGCGACAAGCCCTGCTCTCCTTTTTGGGGAGGAATGAGTGCTGGGAGGTGTCCTTCTCCCCCGTGCTGTGCAGTGCTCCCCTCAGGCTGAAGCGGTTGGGGTGGCCCCACCTGGCACCTGCCTGAGGTAAGATGGTGCCTGCTGCAAAGGGGCTGCGAGAGCCCAGAGCAGCTTCTGCAGGAAGCCACTTTGTGCTCCGGCTCCTCCGGCAGCAGCTGCTCCTTTACAGATGCCAGCCCTTCCCAGTCTGCCTGCAGCCTCGTTTTTAACCACCACCTTATTTCAGCTTGGTAAAGCGGCACCTGTGGCACAAACAAGGTGTGCAAAAGTAGGTCCCTCCCTAAGCTGTTTCCCCAGTTCTTATTCTCCACAGCTGATTTGTGTTTGGGTTTTAGATGTTTCTGTGGATTTTTTCTTTTCCTTTTCTTTTTTTTTCTTTTTCTTTTTCATTTTTTCCTTTTCTCCTCTCCTTTTCTCCTCTCCTTTTCTCCTCTCCTTTTCTCCTCTCCTTTTCTCCTCTCCTTTTCTCCTCTCCTTTTCTCCTCTCCTTTTCTCCTCTCCTTTTCTCCTCTCCTTTTCTCCTCTCCTTTTCTCCTCTCCTTTTCTCCTCTCCTTTTCTCCTCTCCTTT